>JAJGRW010001292.1:810603-838556 GCA_025461045.1 Carex parvula | reverse complement strand
CTCTACCTCAATTGACAACAAACGCAAATTAAATAGTGAAGATGGTGAACCTTTAAAAGACATAAATCAATTTCAAAGACTTGTTGGAAAATTGATCTATCTACCGGTTTACTCGTCCAGATATTTCAGTTTCCGTAAGTCAAATTAGTAAGTTCATGCACTCACCAAGAAACACCACATTTAGAAGCAGTAAATAGAATTTTGAGGTTTTTAAAAAATAATCCCGGTAAAGGTATTTGGATGAAAAATAATAATTCTAATGATATATGTGGCTATTCCGATGCAGATTGGGCCGGAAGCTTCGATAGAAAATCGACAACCAGTTTTTGCACATTTGTAGGCGGAAATCTAGTCACATGAAAAAGCAAGAAACAAAATATTGTAGCACGATCAAGCGCCGAAGCCGAATATCGTGCCATGGCATCAACCGCAAGTGAACTAACATGGATCAAGCAACTCCTATTGGACATGGGATTTAAAATTCAAGAGCCGATGAAAATGTATTGCGACAATAATTCAGCACGACACATAGCTTCAAATCTCGTGTTTCATGAACGAACAAAACACATAGAAGTGGATTGCCACTTTATTAGAGAAAAAGTTCAAGCAAAAGAAATTAAAACACCATACGTAAAAAGTGAAGATCAACTCGCGGATATCTTCACTAAAGGCTTGGATCCGGGTCCATTCGAGAAAATTACAAGCAAGCTAGGATTGTACGATATATACATTCCTAGCTTGAGGGGGAGTGTTAAAAATAACGGCTACAATTCAAATTTGTAAATAACGGCTAGTTAGTAATTAATAGACTAGGAGTTAGTGGTTAGTGGTTGGTAGTTGTAATTAATAGTATAACGGCTAGTTTTTGTTCTTCTTCTTTATAAATAGACATATATGTAAAATCTGAAATTAAGATTGCAATAATAAATTGTTCTCTTACATCTTTTCTCTCTTACAAAAAATAACAATCAACCACTCACCAGTGGGACCAGAACGCCATCCGATTGGCAGTACAGTGGCCCATGTTTTAAATCCTCTTTGTAAATAAAATTGAAGGGATCATGCCATAAAATAAAGGTGGTCATGTCATGTAATAAAAATATTAATCAACCAAAAGGAGAAATCACCTGCCATCCGAAGGAAGTATCATGCGTCGATCACTAAATTTTTCCGTTGCCAGGAATATATATATTGACTCTATTGATTAAATGTGCTGGATCGTATTTTTTTTTTGAGAAAGGAATGAGGGTCAAGCCCTCCTTTCATTGATAAAAGATGCAGGTTACATAAGCAGTGTAAGCACCAAGTCTAAAACAAAAGCAATGGAACTCAAACATGCTTGAGTAAATAAGAGAAAACAAATAAAAGGGAAGAAAAGAAAAAAAACGAAAGGTAAGAAATTAGAGTGCAGAAAGGAGCTGGAACGGTGCCAGTTGCACCAGTATATGCTGCTGCACTTGTACTGTGCCTATTTACCCCCCTGTTACTTCCCTGCCTTGCGTGTAATGCCACTGTTGCTTGATTGTTCCATTAAGTCATGAGTTGAGCATTCCTTTTCCCTAAAAATTCGAGTACATCTTTCTCTCCATAGCACAAACTGCGTAATGAGCCAAATTGATCTCTCATTTGCCGTGCCTCTGCCTTGTAACAGTATCCGAGCCGATCCTGTACCAGTCAGCCGGTATGCTTGCTTGGCCTGTGTGTATAGCTCCTGGGCTGCTGGGCATCTTCCAAACAGATGTTTGACAGTCTCTGATGCATTCTTACACATGATACATCTGTTGTGCTGGACCGTATTTAATATCACACAACACAATTCACAAAATTTAAATTTACTTTAGTTAATTAAAAGCATTTTAATACATTCATGAAAATATTGAAAAGTAGGTTTAAAAAGCAACATTGGTTTTGTGCTCCAATCATACTCCACATCCTTATCTCTATTTCTAAAGTCTGAATAGTCCATCCAAACAGCTCAACGTGATTTTCATTTTAAAAAGTGCTTGGAGACCAAATTTTATATTTTTTTAGAATTTTGTTACTATTTTATTAGATATGTATAAAATTACTGTTTTTGATGGTCCAAAATCTTCTAAAAATAGTGATTTGTCCAAAATTACTGTAAAAATTTGGTCTCCAAGCACATTTTAATATGAAGATTATGTTCAGCAGTTCAGATCAACTGTCCGGACTTCGAAAACGGATAAAAATATGTAGAGCAAGGTTGGAGCACAAAATAATGGTGCATTTTAACGCTACTCATGATTAATTGAAACACAATATTTCCAAATAATTTATAGTAAAACTACTGCCGAATCATCTATAATATAATCACTGTATAAAACTATTAATATATACAAGGCAAAATAAAATGGATACAATATGTAAAATGTACTTATGTTGTCTCTGTTGTCTCGGACGGTCATCGAACTCATCGAACTCACTTTGAGTCCGATGGGCATTGGAGACCTCCCATCCAACGGGCATATTCTTCTTCTGATATGTGCATTATTTGTATGTTGTGATGAGGTGGTGATTTTTCCGAAATTTTTATTCATAAGAAAAAAAAAATATTAAAAATAGAAATGCCGTGTGGGAATTTGAAAAATGAAAAGGTATCATATAAACTTTGGATGTGTGTGTGAAAGTGTTAATTGGAATTATATAGAAACAAGTGTTTTATTGTGTCCTATTATAAGTAAATAAGAGGGAGAATTTAATGTATACCCTTCAAAAACTTTGAAATTGCATATTATCCCTCTAAAATACATAATATCATATTATCCTTCTAAATTTTTAAAACTAAAAAAATTTAATCGATTTATTGTCTTTTCTATTAGAACCCTTTTCAAATTTATAAATAGACATTTTACTATTTATTTTAAAAAAATGTAGCAAGTTTTAACAAAAAATTGGTCTCCAATTTGGCCATTGTAAGGACAAACAGTTCATATTCTTACATGTGACACATACAAAAGCGTATATCTATATCACACTGTGTAAACATTACAAGTAGTGAAATGTCATATGCCCTCGAATTAAAATTGATCAATTAAAAGACTAAATATTTTTATTACACACCACATATTTTATTTTTTAATAAAAGGGTAAATGAGAACTTCATAGATTTAAAATGAGTTTTAATAGAAAATTCAATAAATTGGGTAAGATTGTGATCTTTTCAACTTAGAAGGGTAAATATAATATTACAAATTTTAGTTGGGGAAATACGTAATTTCGAAGATTTTATTTGCAGGGCATGCATGAAATTCTCCCAAATAAATATATCTTAAATTGGATTCTTACAAAGAGTGGTGATCTGAAAAAACAAATCCAATTTCCATGAAAATAGTAGTTTTGTACTTTTTGAATTATTACTTGTAGGAAGAATATAAAATTTTGAGATAAAAATTGAATCAAACCGTTCAATTTTAAATATCCACAAACAAATGTAACACCAGTTATTCCCTTAATCTTATTGTTTCTTGTTACTTTTTTTCCTTTTTTTTTCCAACATCTAGTGATTACACATATATGCCTTAATTATCTATTGTCTTCCAAAAATACTATAATATTATATATGTCGCTCAGAAGGAGGGATAGCATGCATTTACCTATAGGACCGTAGTTGATTCGGCCAAAAGCAGTTTGCATGGCCATGATGAATTCACTCTTCATTTTGCTACACAAATACTCTACACACTACCATCAACAGCAGCAGCAGCATGCAGCGTCCCTTGATTTCTTCCATCTTCATCATTTTATACTGAAAATTATAACAAGACTTGAGCAAATCAAGTCCCAAGTCCAGTCCCTCCTCTCTGCTGTCAGCTCTGAATTGACTTGACACCATTTGTCCCGGTAGAGAATAATACCTCTTAATTTGGTTAAATTTTTCTACACGAACAGTTGGTTTATATAAGAGGGCCTATCCAAAGTAGGTCGCACGGCACATATTGACCATGGCCCATCAAACCATTGCTGTTACGAAGTACCTAGTGAGACCGTAACGCCATCCAATAGGTACTACTCTTGAGAAGGTCCGATGTTCATTGGATCTACTTTGGTTTGATGGATTCAATCACCATTCAATACACAATAAAATGCGTGCACTCTGCTTAAAAATGCAAGTGCGTCTGTTTCAATTTCCGTATGCACAGATTTTAAAATTAATTGGATAGTCTTAAAGCTCATTGGATCCAAAAGTAGATCCATATCCATCAGACCTAATCTGTTCTCCTCCAGATATTGCTTCCTCAGATACTCTCTATTAATAAACAAATAATAAAATGCTTTGTATTTGGGCACCTAAGGTAACAAAATATTTATGTTTAGATAATGACCGTTAGATCAGAATAAGCAGAATATTAAAGGGCTCCAGATTCTAATCGGACGATTCAGATCTAAACAAAAATATACTTTTACCTTAGAGGATTTGGAATCGTAAATTGTTGAATATTCAATTTATTTCTAACACTAAGAGATGAGTACTACAATATATATCTTCTACACAATTATATCACACTCACTACTCACTCTAAGCTAGAAGAGGAATTGCTTAATTTGTTTGATACAAAATGAAGACTAAGGGTTCATATTTATACTAGCTAATGGAATACTCTAGATTCTACAAATTAATTATAGTTGGTTCGGTATTTTCTAGATTACTCTCTATTATACATATTTCTAGATTGATCTTGATTTTGCTGAATTGGACTTGGGCCTTCTAGATGGTGCTGACTTCAACATAAATATTTTGTTGTTATCATGTGATTGTGCGTCGCTCGCCATTTGTTCGGAAATGCAAAATAAAATAAAAATAATTCATAAATAATTAACACTCGCTGTCTCTCCAATGAATCACCAAATTCTCTCGTTTTTCTCGCCTTCTCACGTCGACTTCTCCGCTCTCCCTCTTCGCGCTTCTTCGTCATCTACCAACGGTTGTATCAACCACTCACCAGTGGGACCAGAACGCCATCCGATTGGCAGTCCAGTGGCCCATGTTTTAAATCCTCTTTGTTAATAAAATTGAAGGGATCATGCCATAAAATAAATGTGGTCATGTCATGTAATAAAAATATTAATCAACCAAAAGGAGAAATCACCTGCCATCGGAAGGAAGTATCATGCGTCGATCACTAAATTTTTCCGTTGCCAGGAATATATATTGACTCTATTGATTAAATGTGCTGGACCGTGTTTAATATCACACTACACAATTCACAAAATTTAAATTTACTTTAGTTAATTAAAAGCATTTTAATACATTCAAGGAAATATTGAACAGTAGGGTTAAAATGCAACATTTGTTTCGTGCCAATCGTGCTCTACATCCTTATCTCCATTTCGAAAGTCTAAATAGTCCATCCAAACAGCTCAACGTGATCTTCATTTTAAAAAGTGCTTCGAGACCAAATTTTATATTTTTTTGGAATTTTTTAGATAGATACAAAATTACTGTTTTTGATGGTCCAAAATCTTCTAAAAATAGTGATTTTGTCCAAAATCCTTGTAAAAATTTGATCTCCAAGCATATTTTAATATGAAGATCAAGTTCAGCTGTTCGGATCAATTGTTTGCACTTTGAAAAAGGATAAAATTATGTAGAGCATGATTGGAGCACAAAACTAATAGTGCATTTTAACATTAGTCATGATTGAAACACAATATTTCCAAATAATTTATAGTAAAACTACTGCCGAATCATCTATAATATAATTACTGTATAAAACTATCAATATATACAAGGCAAAATAAAATGGATACAATATGTAAAATGTACTTATGTTGTCTCTCGCTGTAATCTAGATAATTAATTACATAGTAAATTTTCCATAATTTTGCTATTAGTTTCGTAAAGTCTCTAATTTAGTACGACTTTATATATACATTTTGGAATTCAAATATTCAATCCACATTATTGATTTGTTTATTTTCATGAAGAGTATACTAACAATATTCTAAAAAGTTCCGTATTATATCTGAATTTTTTTTATACACATCTTCGATTAATTATTCCTGATGAATGTACGAACAATTATAATATTTTTCTAATATTATTCATAAAACTTACGTAGGTTTTTATTTATAATGGAAATCTTAATTTGTTCGCCGACTTTGAATAATATTACCTCAGGTCAAGTCAGAACTTTGAATATTATAATTCGACGAAAAATTAAAATATTTCTAACCACAGAAATTTGAATTTGTTCGCAAGGTCTCTTCTGCAATGCACGAGGAAACTTCAAAGAACCATCTTAGAAATCTTAATTTAAGTTCTTGATTGAAATGTTTCTACTACTAGTCAACTACGCAGAATAGCATACACAGATATGAGATGTTTCAACTTTGAAAAAGCAGGTGAATGTTCAATTTCTAATTTAGTACGACTTTGACCGTTAATTTGGTATGACTTTTGATGGGGGACAGAACAGGAGAAGGTTAGACGGATGTTATAATTACTCATTATATTTTGGGTGACTTTTTGGAAAACCTCAACCGTTCAAATACGTTCTGCACGAATTTCAAAGCTCAAATAATACTGGCCCCCCGCGCTATCCCCGAATAGGCACCGGACACGTCGATCACACAAAATATGATACATCTCAGAGGATACGCACTCCATTATTTAACGAGTGCACAATCCCTGAGGTAACAGAATATTTCTGTTTAGATCCAGCTGAACGTATAATCAAAATCCAAGTCAATCTGACTAAAGGTGGAATGCACAAGATACCTATAATATTTGTGCGGATTCCGATCGGACAGTCCCAATTGAACCAGAAATATTCTTTTACTTTAAGTGATATTAATTTTGTATTTTCTGTTATTTAATTATTTATGTATTTGTGTTTTCTTTTTCTTTTTCTTTTTTTTTAGCCTGACCCAGTGGGGCCATAACAGCATTTTAATTCATCCGTTTGATGATTTGGACACAATATATATATATATCCCAATAATTCATATTAAAAATACTGGGGAAACATCTATAACTACTGTATTAATACAAGCTAGCCGAAGTAAAATGGATACAACAACAATTTGTAAAATGTGAAAACCGATCATGAAATCATTATTTAACTACTTCTCTCAACGTGCTTTGATAATTACATAATAAATCATTCTTTAAGCTCCAGCATGGCTAGCAACAACCCCTACTACAACATCTGTCTCCGCAGCAACGTCTGCCTGGATAGGGTCTAGGAGTTGGTCTAGGTTTAAAAGGCTCTGAAATGTGAAAAAGTTGAAAATATATGAATATGGAGTTATACTAAACACCGTATATATAAAGAAACAACGAATTTTTTTTATGTACAAATTAATAAAGCAGTACAGTTAATTATATTATACTACTATACTAGAGATCACCAAAGTCGGTTTTCTCTTAACTCATCCCAAAAGACAGGTGGTAACTGACTCGACCATTTCTTAAAAAAGGTGCTAATTTTGTGTTTTTTGAACAAATAAATATTATTTGGATTGAATGGTGCTGATCTGAAGAGAGCAAGTCCAAATTCCATATCCATGAGCAATATTTCATACGTATTTCGAACCTACGACTTTTCACACGGAAGGCTAACTCTCAAGCTGAATAATATAATTAAAATAACATTTGCACTAATATGAATTGCACCAAATTAATATTTTTTCACACTATTTGGATTAGTTCTCTTCAACACTATTCTCATATACTAGATATATATAGTAATTAAATCCATATTTTTCTGCCCTTAAACTTATTGTTGCCTATTACTTGTTTAATCCTTTCTTGAAAACGAAAGACTACATTGTAAATATGGAGACCCATGGCAATATCATCTATACTTTTTTTTTTAAATGCACTATTAATCTATAATATGGTTGTACATTATTATCTAGTCACTCAGAACGAGAGAGCATTTACCTCCACGACCTCCACGGGGAGGGGTCGGTTTAGTAAGGGACCTGTAGGGGATTCCAGCAGAAGCAGCAGGTTGCATGGCCATAGCGCTGAGCAGCAAACAGAGAATCACTAATACACTCTTCATTTAATTTTGCTCCCCAAAACCTCTACACACTACCAGTAGCAGTAGCAGTAGCAGTAGCGGTGTCCCTTGATTTCTTCCATCTTCATCATTTTATAATGAAAATTATAACAAGACTTGTGCAAGTCAAGTCCCTCCCTGCCTCTACTTTCCCAAGTCTGAATTAATTTGTCTCGGTACAGAATAATACCTCTAACTTGATTAACATTTCCTGCACGAAAGGAATAAATACAAAATTCCGGTCAAGATACAACGCAAATGTCAAACTCTAATTACTTCTGCTGCTTTCACTGTGGAACATTCGGTTTACTGGATCTACGACCAACGATAGTTTCAACGGTCAAAGAGGGCCCATGCCAAAGGCAGGCCGCACGGCCCATATTAACCATGGCCCACCAACCGTTTGCGTTACAAAGTATCTAGAACGAATATACTTCACATTTATAACCAATCACTCACCAGTGGGACCATAACGCCATCCAACGGGCATATTTCTTCTTCTGATATGTGCATTTGTATTGTATGTTGTGATGAGGTGGTGATTATTTCCGAAATTTTTATTCATAAGAAAAAAAAATATATTAAAAATAGGAAATGTTGTGTGGGAATTTGAAAAATAGAAAGGCAGTAACGAGTCATGACACTCAACACCATGAAAAAAAACGAAAAAAAAAATTGCTAAGTGGGACGCCATGGCATCTCAACACCAGAAAAAAGAAAAAATTCTAAGTAGGACGCCATGGCATCTCAACAAGCGGAAATGTTTTGGTACCTAATTTAGGTACCGATCAGGTTCATATGGTTTCTATATGAAATCGGTGAAAATATCCACTATTTAAAAAAAAAAGAGATGCCATGACGTCCCACTTAGAATTTTTTTTTTCGTTTTTTTTCACGGGGTTGAGATGTGCCATGGCGTCCCGCAAGGACGCTATGGCTTGTTACTGCCTTTCTATTTTTAAAATTCCCGCACGGCATTTTCTATTTTTAATATTTTTTTATTTTCTTATGAATAAAAATTTCGGTGATTTGTTAGTCCACAGTACTAACAGAATATTTGAGTATAGATCCAATCGTAAAAACTCTTCAATATTTGTGCCAAAGAAAATTGAACTGTCCAGATCTAAACTCAAAGTTTGTGTTACCTCAGATGATGATAAGTACTCGATAATTGCGCACCGCTCGCCATTTGTTCGGAAGTGCAAAATAAATAATTAACACTCTCTCTCTCTAATGGCACCACCAAATTATCTCGTGTCTCTTGCCTTCTCACCTCGAAATCTCTGCTCTCTCTCTCTCTCCCTTCGCCAATGGAGAGGATTGCTCTGCGGCGACCTCACCTTTGGCTCCGCTCCACTATTCGCATCTCCGATATATGCTTCCGTTCTCACCCGACCTCCTCCACCTCTCTTTACCATCGCATTGCCCTCCGCCGCAATATCCCTCCTTTCCGCGCTTCTTCATCATCTATCTCTATCTCCGTCCTTTCCCTATGAAACCTGAAATCCAAAAGACAAAGGAAGCTGCTTCCAGTGCTGGTGTCGGTGTGAAGCCATTCATAATTATTAGTGTAAACAAATAGGTTTATTTACAATAGAAGAAATCTATATATCATATGGAAAATTTATTAACTCACGAAACTAAAATTGTTATTCACTTATATTATTATGTTATTTTCAATTTTACAGTTCGGACCGAACCAATTGATTCCATCCTGTTGGTATGAAAATATAATGAAATACAACATTTCAGAAGATAATGAAGGCCTCTATTTTTAGGGTAATGGAGATTTTAAGTACATAGTACAGTTGGATTTACAATGTAAAGAAAAGACTTTACTCCAATAAAAAGCAATTAATTTACGGTTTGATTGATTATCAAACTGCGGTGCTTATCACCCTTTGGACAAGAGATGGTCCACATGACTTCGCACGTACAAATTCCGCATCCTTTTTTTTTTAGGAAAAAGTCCGTGGACATTGAAATTTCATTAAGCTAACAAATGTAAAATTACATGCTAAGTTCCTACCAACCTGACAACTAATTACCATGCAGTATCTAAGTGGATTACAAAGTTCAAATAAGAAAACAATATATGAAAGATATTACAAAACCAAAAATACAAGTTTTAGCTAAGGACATATAAAGGCTCTAACTAAGCAATTATTTGAAAAAAAAAACTAAATTAATAATAGCTAATACTCTGAGATACCTCAACTTTTGCATGACAAATGTGTACAGTGCCTTTCGGTGATAGCGCAAGGCAGTATTATTCGTGCAGAATGTATTTGAATGATTAAGATATTCTAAAAAAACATTCAAAGTTTGAGATATCTTAGAGGATGTGATTCTTATTTAGCCCCCTATACTTGAATTCTGATTCCGCCCCTGCATCGCCGACATTTTTATTAATATCCAAAGTTTAATAGAAATTATTAATTATGCCCAGATTCCCGGACTTTTGCTAAAAATGCCCAAGCCGGCCACAAAATGGCCGGCTTAGGTACCCCAGTAAACCGGCCATTTTCTGGCCGGCTTACTCCATTTTTTTTTTTTTTTTTAGAGAGACACTATGAAGATCAAAATATTGAAATCTAACTCTGAAAATTTGAAATTTTTGTTTAAATTATTTGTTATATTACTTCTTTTGATGTATAATTAGCATATTTATACTAAAATACGCTAGATTACTTGAAATTATGTTGAATTACACTATATTACAATAAATTATGTTGAATTATACTAAATTACGTTAAATTACAATAACTTCGCTAATTATGCTGAAATACGGTAAATTACGCTAAACTACACAAAATTACGCTATAGTAGACTGATTTTGCTCATTTTTCATGAATCATAAAAAATAGTAAAAAAATTTCAAAAATAGTAAAAATTGGTATTATACAAGTTCATTATGTAACTAATTTACTGAGCTACTTGGATTGAATAATAGAAATGAAAATCTTAATCGGAAACTTCAACTCAAGTTATAAGGCTCTTCCCTTTGTTTTTTGGCGATTCTGAATTTTGAAATCCGGCTTTGCCGGCACGGACACATGCGTATTTTTGCAAGCTTTTCGAAAAGTGGTCATTTGCTGAAATCGGACACTCGAGCGCCGGTTTATGATCGTTTGAAGTGTTATCGTCGTTTTTCGCCTTTTTCAGTGAAGATATCGTCCCTATTCATTTGTATTTTAGCGTAATTTAATGTAATTTAGCGTAATTTAACATAATTTAGTGTTATTCAACATAATTTCAATTAATCTAGCTTATTTTAGTATAAATATGCTAATTATACATCAAAAGAAATAATATAACAAATAATTTAAACAAAATTTTAAAATTTTCAGAGTTAGATTTCAATATTTTGATCTTCATAGTGTCTCTTTAAAAAAAAAAAAAAAAAAATGGAGTAAGCCAGCAAGAAAATAGCCGGTTTACTGGGGTACCTAGGCCAACCATTTTGTGGCCGGCTTTGACATTTTTAGCAAAAGTTCGGAAATCTGAGAATAATTAATAATTTCTATTTAACTTTGGATATTAATAAAAATGTCGGCCTGCATCGTAAGCATTTTTATTTTTAACTTGAACATTAAATTTGTCAACGTTCGTGTGTGAAAGAAAGACAAAAGTCCAGCCCAAGTCAATGCTGATGGGTCAATAACTGAAGATTCCGTCAATCCTGGCTGCTTCGTATCTACGCCACAAATCGGAAATCACAGATAGAGATAGAGAGAGATAGGCCAAAGAGAATGATCGAACAATATGAGGCAATGCTATTACGAGTCTGTGTTCCTTTGTTTAGTTTAATCAGCCACTACCAATTATTGAGAGAGAGAGATAGAGATCTGAGTGAAAGATATAGAGGGTGGATAACTGGGTGAATAAAATAAGAGCAGAGAGAGTGAGAGGATAAAACCTCAAAAGGCCCTGCTAATTTATATCAAAGTTAATTACAAATATCAAAATTTATATCAAATATCAAAGTTTAGCACAATCAATCAAAATTCAGTACAATCACAGAATTAAAAGTTTTCCAAATAGCCAACGGGAGCAACATCACCAAAGTTTTCAAATATCCAAAGTATTCAAAGTACAATTTAAATATCAATAGAAGTACATAACAATCACCAAAGACTTAGATTATTACAAACCCAAATGTTATCCTAAATAAAACATTAAAGTTCATTATCAGCGAAAATTAACGGTTCACGTTTGAGTTAATTTTGAACTAAGTTTGGTTTGCGAACCTATTTCGAACGAACTAGGTCCAGTTTGAGTTTGGTTTGAATCAATTTCGAACTAAGTTTGGTTTGAATTAATTTCGAACGAACTCAATTTTGAATCGAATTTTTTACGAACTTTTTCGAATCAAACTCGAATCGAATTACGAACTACGAAATTTTTGTGCAGCCCTAATCATGCCATAAAATAAATGTGGTCATATCATGCGTCGATCACTAAATTTTTCCGTTGCCAGGAATATATATATTGACTCTATTGATTAAATGTGCTGGACCGTATTTAATATCACAGAACACAATTCACAAAATTTAAATTTACTTTAGTTAATTAAAAGCATTTTAATACATTCATGAAAATATTGAAAAGTAGGGTTAAAAAGCAACATTGGTTTTGTGTTCCAATCATACTCCACATCCTTATCTCTATTTCTAAAGTCTGAATAGTCCGTCCAAACAACTCAACGTGATTTTCATTTAAAAAGTGCTTGGAGACCAAATTTTATATTTTTTGAAATTTTGTTACTATTTTTTTGATAGGTACAAAATTACTATTTTTTATGGTCCAAAATCTTCTAAAATAGTGATTTTGTCCAAAATCCCTGTAAAAGTTTGGTCTCCAAGTACATTTTAATATGAAGATTATGTTAAGCGGTTCGGATCAACTATCCGAACTTTGAAAACGGATAAAAATATGTAGAGCATGATTGGAGCACAAAATAATGGTGCATTTTAATGCTACTCATGATTGAAACACAATAGTTCCAAATAATTTATAGTAAAACTACTGCCGAATCATCTATAATATAATTACTGTATAAAACTATTAATATATACAAGGCAAAATAAAATGGATACAATATGTAAAATGTACTTATGTTGTCTCTCGCTGTAATCTAGATAATTAATTACATAGTAAATTTTCCATAATTATTGCTATTAGTTTCCAAAAATCTCCATCATTCTTTGACCCGAAATTTTTATTTTTAACATTTTAAATAAATTAATTAATAAAATAACCATCGTTTCTGGTCAATTATATATTTAACACGGCCGCAGAACACCGGAGCGGACCCATTTGGGGGTGGCCGCAGAATGCCGGAGCGGACCCCCATATGGGGCCGCAGAATGCCGGAGCGGACCCGGGTCCGCAGAATACCGGAGCGGACCCTATTTTTTTTTTAATGATAGACATGAAAATCTTAATCGGAAACTTCAACTCAAGTTTTGAGGCTCTTCCCTTAGTTTTTTGACGAATCCGACGGTCGGATCGGTCCCGGAAGGAAGTTAGCTTGGTTTTGGGGCTGTGGAGCTCATGTCAAAATTTCAGCCCTATCCGACGGACGGATCAAAAGTTATACCTTTTTTGTCAAAATTTCATTTTAAATTGATAATATATTTTCTAAACGTTCATTTATTTTTAATAGGTTAAATAAAATATAAATAAAAATATCTTAAATCAATTACTTTAAAACAATAAACATTTTAAATTGATAATATATTTTGTAAACGTTCAATTTAAATTGATAATATAAATCTAAATCTAAATTAAATAAAAATTCAAATCTAAATTTAGATGCAAATAAAATTAAATCTAAATTGAATATAAATATAAATCTAAATTAAAATTTAAATTGAATCGAAATATAATTTAAATCTAAACTAAATTAAATAAAAGGAAAAAAAAAACTAAATTAGACGTATTTTCGGTTAATTATATGGCTCATTGTTCTATTGTAATGTTTCTTTTGATCAAACAAACGACGAACAACAATTTCAGATTAAACGACGAACAACAATTTCAAACATAAGTACACACAACTTCCAGTACAAACTTGATAAAAATTTCCAAAACAAAATCATAATCAACTTCATAATCAGATAAAAAAAAAAAAAAAAATAGGGTCCGCTCCGGTATTCTGCGGACCCGGGTCCGCTCCGGCATTCTGCGGCCCCATATGGGGGTCCGCTCCGGCATTCTGCGGCCTCCCCCAAATGGGTCCGCTCCGGTGTTCTGCGGCCGTGTTAAATATAGAATTGACCAAAAACGATAGTTATTTTATTAATTTATTTATTTAAAATGTTAAAAATAAAAATTTCGGTTCTTTGACGAGCATCGATAGCAACACCCATGACCACAACAGCTCTCGCCACAGCATATGCCACGTTGATGGATATGTGGATATGGAGCATTTCTCGTATATGGCCCTGAATGTGTGCAAAAGTAGAGAACATATGAATATGGAGTCATATTGAACATCTTGTGGGTTATGTTTTCATGTACAAGTTGATAAAGCAACAGTTATACTTTTTTTTTAGTAAGAATAGAAATCTAGCTCCTATTTTTATTAACCGCAATTGGTTATAGAATCTGAACAGAGTTTTGAGAGGTAACTCTGCAATGGATTTACATATAAATGGAAAGATAAGAAAAAATAAAATACAAAGAAACAAAATTTTGAGAAAAGAAAACAAATAAAGATTAAAACATCAATTTAACAAGCTGCTACTTTTCATTATGTTGCTATCTTTCTATTTGTGTAGTTCTACTGAGTTTTAACTCGGCCAATTCTTCAACAGTTATACTTTACTCTGGAGATTACCAAAGTTGGTTTTTCTCTAAACTCATCGATCCCAAAAGAACAAGGGCCAAGGGGCAACTAACTATGACCGTAGGCCAATCCAGTTGAGAGAAATGAAATCAATTGACCCCAATTTTATAAATTTATAAATTCGGTTTTTTTCTCTATGTTTTTATCTTTTAGAATTTCTTTTACTATTTTATAGATATGTACAAAATCATTGTTTTTGGATGGTTGAGAAACAGTAATTTTGTATCTATTTAACAAAATAGCAAAAAGAAATTCATAAAAATATACATAAGATTTGATCTCCAAGCAAATTTAATATGGGGATCCATGTTGAGTGATTCGGGTCAACTGTTTAAAATTTGAAAATCTATATAAGAATGTGCGGTACGAGTGAGGCCTCAAAGATATGAGGTATTGGAACACCCCTCTAGTTTAAAAGGGGTAAAGTTAATAAGAAATCAATTCCTTTAAAAGCCTAATAGACCACAAGCTCTATTTACGATTTTATTATTTTTAGAAAAAAAAAATCAAATTGTTAGCCAACTCATTGATTATTTTTTTTTACAAAAATAGTAAGAACTGAATCAAAATTTCGCTTCAAACAGGGGATTTCAACAGTTTGAATTCGTCGTTTGAAACCAATCTGATAGACTTTTGAAGTTGTGTTCACCAAACTCTCTTATTGATCACATCACACCCTAACTTTGCTCATTGTTTTCCACTAAAACTTATTGTTTCTTGTTACTTGTTTTATCCTTTCTTGACAACGATAGACTACATTGTAATGGAGACCCATGGCTTATCTATTGTATTATAAAATACACTATTAATCTTTCTTTTTTTTGAGATAAGAATACACTATTAATCTATAATATGGTTGTACATTATTATCAAGTCACTCAGAACGAGAGAGCATTTACCTCCCTTGGGCTGGGTCGGTTTAATAAGGGAGTAGGGGATTCTAGCAGAAGCAGCAGGTTGCATGGCCATAGCGCTGAGCAGCAAACAGAGAATCACTAATACACTCTTCATTTAATTTGCTCCGCAAAACCTCTACACACTACCAGTAGCAGTAGCAGTGGCGGTGTCCCTTGATTTCTTCCATCTTCATCATTTTATAATGAAAATTATAACAAGACTTGTGCAAGTCAAGTCCCTCCCTGCCTCTACTTTCCCAAATCTGAATTAATTTGTCTCGGTACAGAATAATATCTCTAACTTGATTAACATTTCCTGCACGAAAGGAATAATTACAAAATTCCGGTCAAGATGCAACGCAAATGTCTAACTCTTACTTGGGTAGTTCATAGTTGGGTTGCTTTCACCGTGGAACAGTTGGTTTACTGGATCTATGACCAACGATCGTTTCAACGGTCAAAGAGGGCCCATGCCAAAGGCAGGCCGCACGGCTCATATTAACCATGGCCCACCAACCGTTTGCGTTACAAAGTATCTAGAACGAATATACTTCACATTTATAACCAATCACTCACCAGTGGGACCATAACACCATCCAACGGGCATATTTCTTCTTCTCATATGTGCATTTGTGTTGTATGTTGTGATGAGGTGGTGATTTTTACCGAAATTTTTATTCTTAAGAAAAAAAAATATATTAAAAACAGGATGTTGTGTGGGAATTTGAAAAATAGAAAGGTAGTAACGAGTCCTGACACTCAACACCATGAAAAAAAATGAAAAAAAAAATTGCTAAGTGGGACGCCATGGCATCTCAACACCGGAAAAAAGAAAAAATTCTAAGTAGGACGCCATGGCATCTCAACAAGCGGAAATGTTTTGGTACCTAATTTAGGTACCGATCAAGTTCATATGGTTTCTATATGAAATTGGTGAAAATATCCACTATTTTTCAAAAAAAAAAAAGATGTCATGACGTCCCACTTAGAATTTTTTTTTTTTCATTTTTTTTTCACGGGGTTGAGATGTGCCATGGCGTCCCGCAAGAATGCTATGGCTTGTTACTGCCTTTCTATTTTTAAAATTCCCGCACGGCATTTTCTATTTTTAATATTTTCTTATTTTCTTATGAATAAAAATTTCGGTGATTTTTAGTCCAAATCGTAAAAACTCTTCAATATTTGTGCCAGAGAAAATCAGACTATCCAGATCTAAACTCAAAGTTTGTGTTACCTCAGATGATGATAAGTACTCGATAATTGTGCACCGCTCGCCATTTGTTCGGAAATGCGAAATAAATAATTAACACTCGCGCTCTCTAATGGCACCACCAAATTCTCTCGTGTCTCTTGCCTTCTCACCTCGAAATCTCTGCTCTCTCTCTCTCTCTCCCTTCGCCAATGGAGAGGATTGCTCTGCGCCGACCTCACCTTTGGCTCCGCTCCACTATTCGCATCTCCGATATATGCTTCCGTTCTCACCCCACCTCCTCTGCCTCTCTTTACCACCGCATTGCCCTCCGCCGCAACATCCCTCCTTTCCGCGCTTCTTCATCATCTATCTCTATCTCCGTCCCTTTCCCTATGAAACCTGAAATCCAAAAGACAAAGGAAGCTGCTTCCAGTGCTGGTGTCGGTGTGAAGCCAATTGTTCCACAATCTCGTATAATTCATAATTATTAGTATAAACAAATAGGTTTATTTACAATAGAAGAAATCTATAATATCATATGCAAAATTCATTAACTCACGAAACTAAAATTGTTATTCACTTATATTATTATGTTATTTTCAATTTTACAGTTCGGACCGAACCAATTGGTTCCATCATGTTGGGATGAAAATAATGAAATACAACATTTGAGAAGATAATGGAGGCCTCTTATTTTAGTGTAATGGAGATTTTAAGTACATAGTGCAGTTGGATTTACAATGTAACGGAAAGACTTTACTCCAATAAAAAGCAATTAATTTACGGTTTGATTGATTATCAACCAGCGGTGCTTATCACCCTTTGGACAAGAGATGGTCCACATGACTTCGCACGTACAAATTCTTTTTTTAGGAAAAAGTCCGTGGACATTGAAATTTCATTAAGCTAACAAATATAAAATTACATGCTAAGTTCCTACCAACCTGACAACTAATTACCAGTATCTAAGTGGATTACAAAGTTCAAATAAGAAAACAATATATGAAAGATATTACAAAACCAAAAATACAAGTTTTAGCTAAGGACATATAAAGGCTCTAACTAAGCAATTATTTGAAAAAAAAAAAAAAACCAAATTAATGATAGCTAATACTCTGAGATACCTCAACTTTTGCATGACAGACGTGTACGGTGCCTTTCGGTGATAGTGCAAGGCAGTATTATTTGTGCTTTGAGATTCGTGCAGAACGTATTTGAATGGTTAAGATATTCAAAAAAAACATTCAAAGTTTGAGATATCTCAGAGGATGTGAATTCTTATTTAGCCCCCTATACTTGAATTCTGATTCCGCCCTGCATCGTAAGCATTTTTATTTTTAACTTGAACATTAAATTTGTCAAACGTTCGTGTGTGAAAGAAAGACAAAAGTCTAGCCCAAGTCAATGCTGATGGGTCAATAACTGAAGATTCCGTCAATCCTGGCTGCTTCGTATCTACGCCACAAATCGGAAATCACAGATAGAGATAGAGAGAGATAGGGCCAAAGAGAATGATCGAACAATATGAGGCAATGCTATTACGAGTCTGTGTTCCTTTGTTTAGTTTAATGAGCCACTACCAATTATTGAGAGAGAGAGTGTGAGATAGAGATTGAGTGAAAGATAGAGAGGGTGGATAACTGGGTGAATAAAATAAGGGCAGAGAGAGTGAGAGGATAAAACCTCAAAAGGCCCCGCTAATTTAGGATATGGGCTAATTAATCTAGCTAGCGATCTCTACGTCCCACTTAATAAGTTTACAAACTTATAAGTAATAATAATATAATATTAAATCCGGCCCAACACAAACAAACATAACCCAATTAGTTATTCAAACGTCACTGAGAGTGATTATGCGTAAAATCATTTAGTACGTTTAAGGTTGACCACTTTAAAATTAAGTGCCTTAAGTTAAAAGGAGTACAAATTTTAGAGGTTGGGTTTTGTCCAATAGTCATCCAACTGTCCGATTTACACAGCCATTCGTCCGAACGATTTACAACTTCACAAATTCCAAAAGGTCCCGTAAATCTAAACCGTTCGTATGAGTTTTGACTTTGATGAAACGGTTTAGATCCGATTTTCTTCATATATAACCCTTTGGACAAAAATCCCAATCAAATTTTATAACCTTCATTATTTAGAATTCGCATCCTCTGAGATATATATATAATATATATTTTGCGTGACTTTCTGAAAAATCTTAACCGTTCAAATACGTTATGCACGAATCTCAAAGCTCAAATAGTACTGGCCCCCTGTGCTTTCCCCGAATAGGCACCAGACACGTGGTCACGCAAAATATGATATATCTCAGAGGATACGCACTCCATTATTTAACTACTTCTCTCAACGTGCTTTGATAATTACATAATAAATCATTCTTTAAGCACCAGCATGGCTAGCAACAAACCCCAGCACAACATGTGTCTCCGCAGCAAGGTCTGGGTGGATGGAGTCTAGGAGTTGGTCTACGATTAAAATATGGCCCTGAAATGTGAAAAAGTTGAAAATATATATGAATATGGAGTTATACTAAACACCGTATATATAAAGAAACAACGAATTTTTTTTATGTACAAATTAATAAAGCAGAACAGTTAATTATATTATACTACTATACTAGAGATCACCAAAGTCGGTTTTCTCTTAACTCATCCCAAAAGACACAGGTGGTAACTGACTCGACCATTTCTTAAAAAAGGTGCTAATTTTGTGTTATTTGAACAAATAAATATTATTTGGATTGAATGGTGCTGCAAGTCCAAATTCCATATCCATGAGCGATATTTCATACGTATTTTGAACCTACGACTTTTCGCACGGAAGGCTAACTCTCAAGCTGAATAATATAATTAATTAAAATAACATTTGCACTAATATGAATTGCACCAAATTAATATTTTTTCACACTATTTGGATTAGTTCTCTTCAACACTATTCTCATATACTAGATATATATAGTAATTAAATCCCTATTTTTCTGCCCTTAAACTTATTGTTGCCTATTACTTGTTTAATCCTTTCTTGAAAACGAAAGACTACATTGTAAATATGGAGACCCATGGCAATATCATCTATTCTTTTTTTTTTTAAATACACTATTAATCTATAATATGGTTGTACATTATTATCTAGTCACTCAGAACGAGAGAGCATTTACCTCCACGAGCTACAGGGGGAGGGGTAGGTTTAGTAAGGGACCCGGAGGAGATTCCAGCAGAAGCAGCAGGTTGCATGGCCATAGCGCTGAGCAGCAAACATAGAATCACTAATACACTCTTCATTTAATTTTGCTCCCCAAAAAACTCTACACACTACCAGTACCAGTAGCAGTAGCAGTGTCCCTTGATTTCTTCCATCTTCATAATTTTATATTGAAAATTATAACAAGACTTGTGCAAGTCAAGTCCCTCCCTGCCTCTGCTTTCCCAAGTCTGAATTAATTTGTCTCGGTACAGAATAATACCTCTAACTTGATTAACATTTCCTGCACGAAAGGAATAATTACAAAATTCCGGTCAAGATACAACGCAAATGTCAAACTCTAATTACTTCTGCTGCTTTCACCGTGGAACATTCGGTTTACTGGATCTACGACCAACGATAGTTTCAACGGTCAAAGAGGGCCCATGCCAAAGGCAGGCCGCACGGCCCATATTAACCATGGCCCACCAACCGTTTGCGTTACAAAGTATCTAGAACGAATATACTTCACATTTATAACCAATCACTCACCAGTGGGACCATAACGCCATCCAACGGGCATATTTCTTCTTCTGATATGTGCATTTGTATTGTATGTTGTGATGAGGTGGTGATTTTTTCCGAAATTTTTATTCGTAAGAAAAAAAAATATATTAAAAATAGGAAATGTTGTGTGGGAATTTGAAAAATAGAAAGGCAGTAACGAGTCATGACACTCAACACCATGAAAAAAAAAGAAAAAAAAAATTGCTAAGTGGGACGCCATGGCATCTCAACACCGGAAAAAAGAAAAAATTCTAAGTAGGACGCCATGGCATCTCAACAAGCGGAAATGTTTTGGTACCTAATTTAGGTACCGATCAGGTTCATATGGTTTCTATATGAAATCGGTGAAAATATCCACTATTTTTCAAAAAAAAAAAAGATGCCATGACGTCCCACTTAGAATTTTTTTTTTTGTTTTTTTTCACGGGGTTGAGATGTGCCATGGCGTCCCGCAAGGACGCTATGGCTTGTTACTGCCTTTCTATTTTTAAAATTCCCGCACGGCATTTTCTATTTTTAATATTTTTTTATTTTCTTATGAATAAAAATTTCGGTGATTTTTTAGTCCACATCCTCTGTACTAACAGAATATTTGAGTATAGATCCAAATCGTAAAAACTCTTCAATATTTGTGCCAAAGAAAATCGGACTGTCCAGATCTAAACTCAAAGTTTGTGTTACCTCAGATGATGATAAGTACTCGATAATTGTGCACTACTCGCCATTTGTTCGGAAATGCGAAATAAATAATTAACACTCTCTCTCTCTAATGGCACCACCAAATTCTCTCGTGTCTCTTGTCTTCTCACCTAGAAATCTCTGCTCTCTCTCCCCCTTCGCCAATGGAGAGGATTGCTCTGCGCCGCCTCTCTTTACCACCACATTGCCCTCCGCCACAACATCCCTCCTTTCTGCGCTTCTTCATCATCTATCTCTATCTCCGTTCCTTTCCCTATGAAACCTGAAATCCAAAAGACAAAGGAAGCTGCTTCCAATGCTGGTGTCAGTGTGAAGCCAATTGTTCCACAATCTCGTATAATTCATAATTATTAGTATAAACAAATAGGTTTATTTACAATAGAAGAAATCTATAATATCACGTGAAAAATTCAATAACTCACAAAACTTAAATTGTTATTCACTTATATTATTATGTTATTTTCAATTTGACAGTTCAGTTGGTATGAAAATAATGAAATACAACATTTGAGAAGATAATGGAGGCCTCTATTTTTAGGGTAATGGAGATTTTAAGTACATAGTGCAGTTGGATTTACAATGCAAAGAAAAGACTTTACTCCAATAAAAGCAATTAATTTACGGTTTGATTGATTATCAAACTGCGGTGCTTATCACCCTTTGGACAATAGATGGTCCACATGGCTTCGCACGTTGATCACTCAAAAGAGAGCAATGTTTCTTTTAATATTTATAAACTCGTAAATGCTATCGGTTCGGACTGCAAGCGCACAATCCTTATCGAGTAGTATATGCGAGGTCGATCCACAGGGAATATTGGTTCAATGCTTTGAGCGATTGAATCACAACCTTTCGAAAGGCTAGACGAAATCTGAAATTTGAGAGATGTTTGTTGATCAATGTAAATTAGGAAACAATTAAAAGTAATTAAAGTAAAGATAGAGATGAGAATTCCTAGGGTTTTGGCACACCATTGTCACTCAATCCGCCTTGACAATATATTCCTGTTGCGTCTGATTTCCTGTTGTTGTTTTATGAAAGATAACTACAAAGGTCACTGCGATTTATGTTACGCCAGAATGACAGATCTTTCATCGAGACTCTACTCAGGACAATGCGATTTACCTTACGCAACTATCGGGTCTCTTATCTCCCAAATTACTACACAGATCACTGCGATTTACCTTACGCAAATGATGGAATTTGGTCATGCGTTTTGTTGTTCTGGTTTATGGTTTCCCCGCTGTAGGGCGCAGAAAGTTGCACAGCTGGTATGGAAGGTGTGTGCATGTATATTTAAATGTCTCATGGTTCAATGCTCTCGATTGGTTAAAGAACATCGAACTTGAAACATTCATTTCTTTCTTTCTGCTATTCCTTCCGGTTCACCCTCGATAGACCTACGATTCATAATCGGTCCATCGAGAGAGTTTAATGATTGTAGGGACGTTTAACTCCCAGCAGGCGCAAGCCCCCGCTGTTAATTACATCAGATGACCCTTCCAAGCCATACTGAATACCTCGTTCATTCCAGGAATTTGTTGTGAATTGAATAAATGGGCTAAAAGGGGAGAACTCATGTACTGACCTTGGTTTTTACTTTGGTTTTCTTAGTTTGGACATATGTGTGTGTGTGATTTGTATTGGGAACAATGTTTTAAATAGCGTTTATAGCGTCATAGCGGGAAGGCAACAAAAAAAGCTATAGCGAATAGCGTAGCTATAGCGGAAGCTATTCCAAATAGCGTTTTTTTTTGTTACAAAAATTATATTATATATTTGTACTATATATTAACATCATCTAAAGTTTCATAGAACAATAAATAACACCAAATTAATTAAGAAATTATAATATTCATATTGAACTAGTACAAAAGTCCATGGTTCAAAATATCCATAATAATATCATAAACTATCGATCTTTTTCTATACAAAATATCTTAAGCATCATGATTCATTATATTTTTTTTTTCTATACAAGATAAATTTTATGAATCTTTATTTAAGCCCATATAAATTGTCTAAAAAAGCCCAATTTGATAGCGCGCAAATAGCGCGCTACACGCTATGCGCTATAGCGGCCGTAGCGCAATTAGCGTATTTTCATGCCATAGCTTAGCGTTTAGGGTCCAAAAACGCTATAGCGGCGCTATAGCGCGCTATTTAGAACACTGATTGGGAATGATGTTTAGTGTTTCTTAAAATAGGAATTTGAACACTTGAAGAGTGTATGTACATTACTTGTTTATATATTTAATTCACGACATGTTTATTCATATTTTGTTGATTATTTATTTTTTTTTTATCAAGAAGAAATCATTTAATTCTGAAGAAAAGGGTATTTTGGTCATTTCATGATTTGGCAAACGCTTGGATAAGTTTAATTTTGATTTAGAAGTGTGGGGAATTTGATTTAAGTTCATTTGGAACTGATTTGAGTCAATTCGGACTTGGGATGAGAAAGTTATGATTAAAAAGGTTGAAAAGGACCTATTTGTAAATATTTACATTTTTGTAAGGGTCTATTTACAAAGTTGGGTGGATATGGAATTATAACATGGGCTTTAGGCAGGGTTTAAATGAAAATGGGGCCTTAGAGGGCTTGTTTGAGAGAGTTTTGAGCTGTCAGGGACCTTGTTGTAAGTATACAGGGACTGTTCTACAAATGCCGAGAATTTAAAAGGACCTTCTTGTAATCCGAGATTTTATTTGATGATTTTATTCAACATTTGAAACTTCGAGATTCGTGTTGGGTTTTCAATATTGTTATCTGGTTTTGAGGTGCACATTTGGGCTTTGAGATGCGTACTGGGCCTTTAAGATTGGTTTTGAGCTTTAAGATGGGCATGAATGTCAGATATGATCTGGGATTTGATCTAATGGACTTTGAGATTGATGCCAGATTCCAAGATGGTGCCGACTCGGATTTGAACTTGATTAATGAATTTTGGTTTTAATGACAGGTGGGCTCTACAAAACAGGATTTTATTGGCCGTTAGATTTAGATCCCACTTTGAGATTCGTGCTTTCATTTAAATCTTTATTTGGCGCCTTGGTTGCATAGTTTAGATCTGCTTTAAGAAGCGTGCGGCTGAGATGTGGATCGGATCTTCAGACCCGAGCTGGGGTTTGGCCCCAATCCCAAGGGTTCAGGCTCCCGGCCGACTCCGGATACGGCGAGGCAAGGTGGAGGCATAATTGGCATCGCCTTTGTGTCTGGAGTGTTTTGCGCTCAGTGTCGGTCACCTCCGATGATCGGAGACGGCGGTCCGCTATGAGCTTCACCGAGACTTCGTTTTTAATTTTGATTTCGTTTATTCCAAATTGGACTTTGATTTCTTCACTTAGGTGATCAAACATCATCATGCCTTTGTTTCAAATTTGTTTAAAGTTTTAATTTTGGGTTTAATCGGATATTTATCAAGTTCGAAGTTCGGACCTTCTTGGTTCAGTACCGACTAGGTACCGGTTTGGTAATAAACACTTTAGGATCATAAATGAGACATTGGATACGTTGTTTTGACCTCCTAGAATTTGGCAAAGTGATCTGGACTTAGTTTTAGTTTGCATTTCATTTTTTTTGAGCAACAATCAATATGTACTTCATGAACTTTAAAATTTTAGAAAATTGAATTAACTGCAGACCTTTGTTTTTATGAAAGTTATATGATTTTCTTGTTACTAATCCATGAAAGGGTATGTAAACTATACTTAAAATGAATTTTGCGATTTTTGAGATTTTTCTTCTATTTTTAAAGTATTTATTTGAGCAGGGGGCATGAAGGTCATTTTGTCAATTTTAATTGCTGGATTTTTCCTTCTAGAGAGCTGAAACTTTGGGAGTTCATAGAAAATGGAAATAAAATCCAAATGATGTAAAATTTGTGTCTATTTTATGTATTTTGAAGTCTTCTATCTAACTGTGAAATTCGTTTTTTAATTTGGTCTTTAAATTATTTTTATTGCTCAATTTACCAGCAGGTCCTTTTCATTCTTTTAATGCTGTAATTTTCTGTTTTAAATGCTGAACTTTGGAAATTCATATAAAATCGAAATAAAATCAGAACAATATGAAACTTGTGTCAATTTTATGTGTTTTGAAGTCCTCTATCTAATGGTGATGTCCATTTTTCATTTTGGTCCCTGTATCAGTCCAGTATGTTCTGTTTACCAGTGGGGGTCATTTTGATCACTTTTGAGTATCATTCATGTACTAGTGGTACATGCCAAGCAACACACTGCTGGTCCACTATTCTTTGAGGCAGTAGAGACTGGTTTAAAGCATTTACAACTGAAGACAAGGGTTGGTCATTGTTTTGGACAAGTTTCATGACTTTTTGCTATCTCTTTGGTACCATTAAACAAAAGATCAAGCTCCAAAAATCATTGTTTCAACCTAAAACATTAGAAATCTGTCAAGAACCTGTTTTATGCAGAAAGGTCCCTGCTATCTTATAAAATCACATTTTTAAAGCTTTTGCATCATTTGAGAGGTGTATGATTGAGATTTCATTAGGAAAAAGGTGTAAATGACATGGAACAATATTGGATTGTTGTCTATTTGCACCTTTGACCCTCTTTCTCTCACTATTTGCACAATGATTAATTCAACATCCTTATAAGGTGTAATCTAGTACACATTAATGATCCTTCATATAAGGAAGCTAAATGTCTTTCAATTGTGCAATATAGACCTCATTTAATAGGAATAAACAAGGGAGCTATCCAGCTCAACCTTTATTTATCCTTTCATTATTATATATTATATATTTTTTTATTCTTCAATTCTCTTAAATAAAATAATCAAATAACTTAGGTATAAATGGAGCTATCCAGCTCAACACATATACCCTCTACCATTTAATTATTTTAAAAGGAGAATTAAAGGATTTAAAAAGAAAATAAAAGAAATCGAAAAATAGGAAGAGAGAGGAGACAGAGAAGAGGAAGAAAGAAGGAAAAGTCATATTTTTAATACTTTTTGTTATTATTTTCATAAAAATCATTTAAAAGGCAAGAACAGTGCAAATAAAGAGATTATAGCATATTTTTATTATATACATATTTTTTTTTATGTTTAAAAGGGAAGAAAATGCAAGAAAGGAAATAAAACATTTTTTTATTTGATCATCAAGCTACATATTTCATTTTATTCATCCTAGGATGAACTGGAAATCATGTAACTCTCTCATTTATCCTTTCTGAAAGCTTTAAATGGAGAAGAAAATGAAGGAATAAAGAACAAGATCAATATAGTAAAGAAAGGGAAGAAGAATTCATCAACTAAAAATCTTATTTCTATTTTATAAACATACACATCCCTCAGCTCCTAGGAGCTTACATGCTTAGGTATTAAATACCTCTCTAATTTGCTGAAAATTTAAAAGCTTGAAGGCTTACTCTAAACTATGGAATTTGAGGCTTTTCTTGTGTATGAATCTAGTAGCAGGAGTTTGAGTGTTTCTGTGAGTTGTTGAGTGATCCCTTTCTTCTTCATTCTGGGTGCCTTATATAAGGCAAGATTAGGGTTTCGGCTTACTGCCTCTATACTGCTTTTCCATCTTGACCATTAGATGTTCGATCATTGGTCTATGCTTGCTCCATCTTGATTTTTGTGCTTCTTTGGCCAGAGATCAATAGGCTATACTCATATAGGGTGCAATTCATGATGGAGTACCCTCAGCCCTTGGATCATATTCGGGTATGAGTATTCTCATCTTAGCCTTGGTGAACCGGCCCAAAATGGAAATGCTTAAATCACGTGCGCCAAGCGACTGGGGAAAAGATTCTTCTATTTTGGGCGCTTGTAGGGAGTGTATGACGCGTGTCCTGGGGACCAATCATTAATCAAACAGCTGTAGCAGCCAATTGGCACTGTGCCGGCGGTATATTCGGTCATAACACGTTCCTCCTTGGTTACTGCGCTTTGGCCATCGATACCAAGCCACCTTGCATCGCAATACCTCAATTATCAGGGTCCGGGTATATTTTACCATTTGGACAGAGTATCAAATGCATTTAACCTGTGGTGATTCGGTTCAGAGCCCCTCATGGTCGCATTCATTTCATGACCATCTAGGGCTCAATTTGACAGCCCAGGGGAGGTCGTGTTGGCCTGTTAAACATCCCTCAATACTTTCTAGAGTTTAATTTGCTCTAGTATTCGGGTTTCCTCTTCTCACCTTCATTTTCGGCCTTGCTATATTGAATATCGCAAAGGCTACTTAGTGTTCAAGCCTTCGGGTAGAGAGAGAAGGAAGAGAGCCTTTCTCGGTCTTTAGGTATTGATTTGCCAATGTCTCCCCTTTTATTCGAATTTAGACTTTCATTCTTTGGTTGAAATCGGGGAAGAGAATGGAGAAGAGAGGACTGACAGGCGTGGGCCCACTGGTCGGTCTCTCTTAGGCACAACCAATCATGTTTCATCTTCTTTTCATTTCCTTAACTGCACCGGGTGCTTAGTGGACCGTGCATTGGGCTACATATGGTGTATGGCACACCGAGTCCATGTCGGGTGAAGGGTTCAATGGCGC
>JAJGRW010001292.1:706899-804389 GCA_025461045.1 Carex parvula | reverse complement strand
ACTTGTTAAAATAAAATTAAGTTTTGACAGTTTAGGTCCCCAAAAACAGTTATGACAGTTTAGGTGCGGTTCCCAAAAACAGTTATGATAGTTATGTGCGGGTATAATGCGGGTTCTCAACTGCGGGTACTCATATCAGCTTCCATTAATTAACTGTTCTGCTTTATAATTTGTACATAAAAAAAATTCGTTGTTTCTTTATATATACGGTGTTTAGTATAACTCCATATTCATATATTTTCAACTTTTTCACATTTCAGGGCCATATTCAAATCGTAGCCCAACTCCTAGACTCCGTCCACCCAGACCTTGCTGCAGAGACACATGTTATTGTGGGGTTGTTGCTAGCCATTCTGGTGCTTAAAGAATGATTTATTATGTAATTATCAAAGCACGTTGAGAGAAGTAGTTAAATAATGGAGTGCGTATCCTCTGAGATATATCATATTTTGCGTGACCACGTGTCCGGTGCCTATTCGGGGAAAGCACAGGGGGCCAGTATTATTTGAGCTTTGAGATTCGTGCAGAACGTATTTGAACGGTTGAGATTTTTCAGAAAGTCACGCAAAATATATATGATATATCTCAGAGGATGCGAATTCTAAATAATGAAGGTTATAAAATTTGATTGGGATTTTTGTCCAAAGGGTTATATATGAAGAAAATCGGATCTAAACCGTTTCATCAAAGTCAAAACTCATACGAACGGTTTAGATTTACGGGACCTTTTGGAATTTGTGAAGTTGTAAATCGTTCGGACGAATGCCTGTGTAAATCGGACAGTTGGGGATCTATCTTGGATAATATTTGTTGAATGGCTATTGGACAAAACCCAACCTCTAAAATTTGTACTCCTTTTAACTTAAGGCACTTAATTTTGAAGTGGTCAACCTTAAACGTACTAAATGATTTTACGCATATTCACTCTCAGTGACGTTGGAATAACTAATTGGGTTATGATTGTTTGTGTTGGGCCGGATTTAATATTACATTATTATTACTGATAAGTTTGTAATATTATTGTAAACTGGTCAAGTGGGACGTAGAGATTTGCCCATGATATCCACCCTAGATCTCTATCTTTCACTCAGATCTCTATCTCTCTCTCTCTCTCAATAATTGGTAGTGGCGGATTAAACTAAACAAAGGAACACAGACTCGTAATAGCATTGCCTCATATTGTTCGATCATTCTCTTTGGCCCTATCTCTCTCTATCTCTATCTGTGATTTCCGATTTGTGGCGTAGATACAAAGCAGCCAGGATTGACGGAATCTTCAGTTATTGACCCATCAGCATTGACTTGGGCTTGACTTTGTCTTTCTTTCACACACCAACGTTGACAAATTTAATGTTCAAGTTAAAAATAAAAATGCTTACAATGCAGGAGCGGAATCAGAATTCAAGTATAGAGGACTAAATAAGAATTCACATCCTCTAAGATATCTCAAACTTTCGATGTTTTTTTAGAATATCTTAACCATTCAAATACGTTCTGCACGAATAATACTGTCTTGCGCTATCACCGAAAGGCACCGTACACGTCTATCATGCAAAAGTTGAGGTATCTCAGAGCATTAGCTATCATTAATTTGTTTTTTTTTTTCAAATAATTGCTTAGTTAGAGCCTTTATATATGTCCTTAGCTAAAACTTGTATTTTTGGTTTTGTAATATCTTTCATATATTGTTTTCTTATTTGAACTTTGTAATCGATACGGGTAATTAGTTATCAGGTTGGTAGGAACTTAGCATGTAATTTTATATTTGTTAGCTTAATGAAATTTCAATGTCCACAGACTTTTTCCTAAAAAAAAAGAATTGCTAAGATTAAGTTGATCCACGTGGATCGACGTAGTGGATACAACCTTCGAAATTTCAATGTCCACGTGGATCGACGTAAATTAATTGCTTTTTATTTGAGTAAAGTCTTTTCTTTGCATTGTAAATCCAACTGCACTATGTACTTAAAATCTCCATTACCCTAAAAATAGAGGCCTCCATTATCTTCTCAAATGTTGTATTTCATTATTTTCATACCAACAGGATGGAATCAATTGGTTCCGTCCGAACTGTAAAATTGAAAATAACATAATAATATAAGTGAATAACAATTTTAGTTTCGTGAGTTAATGAATTTTGCATATGGTATTATAGATTTCTTCTATTGTAAATAAACCTATTTGTTTATACTAATAATTATGAATTATACGAGATTGTGGAACAATTGGCTTCACACCGACACCAGCACTGGAAGCAGCTTCCTTTGTCTTTTGGATTTCAGGTTTCATAGGGAAAGGGACGGAGACAGAGATAGATGATGATGAAGCGCGGAAAGGAGGGATGTTGCGGTGGAGGGCAATGCGGTGGTAAAGAGAGGCAGAGGAGGTGGGGTGAGAATGGAAGCATATATCGGAGATGGGAATAGTGGAGCGGAGCCAAAGATGAGGTCGGCACAGAGCAATCCTCTCCATTGGCGAAGGGAGAGAGAGAGAGAGCTGATATTTCGAGGTGAGAAGGCAAGAGACACGAGAGAATTTGGTGGTGCCATTAGAGAGAGAGAGTGTTAATTATTTATTTTGCACTTCCGAACAAATGGCGAGCGGTGCGCAATTATCGAGTACTTATCATCATCTGAGGTAACACAAACTTTGAGTTTAGATCTGGACAGTTCGATTTTCATTGGCACAAATATTGAAGAGTTTTTACAATTTGGATCTATACTCAAATATTCTGTTAGTACAGAGGATGTGGACTAAAAAATCACCGAAAATTTTATTCATAAGAAAATAAGAAAATATTAAAAATAGAAAATGCTGTGCGGGAATTTTAAAAATAGAAAGGCAGTAACAAGCCATGGCGTCGCGCAGGGACGCCATGGCACATCTCAACCCTGTGAAAAAAAATGAAAAAAAAAATTCTAAGTGGGTCGTCATGGCATCTCAACACCGGAAAAAAGAAAAAATTCTCTGTGGGACACCATGGCATCTAAACAAGCGGGGGACCAGCAGAGTGCTGTCGCTATTCTTTTTTTTTTTTGTTGCCTTTCTCTGTCTTTCGGCTTTGTTTTTTGGCTGCTGTAATAGAATGGGAGAGAGCGACGGGAGAGGGGATGGTTTAGGGTTGAATCTGTGGGAGCTATGGCGTCCCACTTTTTTTTTTTTTTTTTTTTTTCTTTTTCCGGTGTTGAGATGCCATGACGTCCCACTTAGCAATTTTTTTTTTCATTTTTTTTCATGGTGTTGAGTGTCAAGACTCGTTACTGCCTTTCTATTTATCAAATGCCCACACAACATTTCGTATTTTTAATATTTTTTTTTTTCTTACGAATAAAAATTTCGGAAAAAATCACCACCTCATCACAACATACAATACAAATGCACACGAGAAGAAGAAATATGCCCGTTGGATGGCGTTATGGTCCCACTGGTGAGTGATTGGTTATAAATGTGAAGTATATTTGTTCTAGATACTTTCTAACACAAACGGTTGGTGGGCCATGGTTAATATGGGCCGTGCGGCCTGCCTTTGGCATGGGCCCTCTTTGACCGTTGAAACGATCGTTGGTCATAGATCCAGTAAACCGAATGTTCCACGGTGAAAGTAGCCCAAGTAAGAGTGACATTTGCGTTGTATCTTGACCAGAATTTTGTAATTATTGCTTTCGTGCAGGAAATGTTAATCAAGTTAGAGGTATTATTCTGTACCGAGACAAATTAATTTAGACTTGGGGAAGTAGAGGCAGGGAGGGACTTGACTTGCACAAGTCTTGTTATAATTTTCATTATAAAATGATGAAGATGGAAGAAATCAAGGGACACCGCTACTGCTACTGCTACTGGTAGTGTGTAGAGTTTTTGGGGACCAAAATTAAATGAAGAGTGTATTAGTGATTCTCTGTTTGCTGCTCAGCGCTATGGACATGCAACCTGCTGCTTCTGCTGAAATCTCCTCTGGGTCCCTTACTAAACCGACCCGTCCCGGCGGTAGAGGTAAATGCTCTCTCGTTCTGAGTGACTAGATAATAATGTACAACCATATTATAGATTAATAGTGTATTTTTATCTCAAAAAACAAGAAAGATTAATAGTGTATTTTATAATAAAATAGATAAGCCATGGGTCTCCATTACAATGTAGTCTATCGTTGTCAAGAAATGATAAAACAAGTAACAATAAGTTTTAGTCGAAAACAATGAGCAAAGCTAGGGTGTGATGTGCTCAACAAGAGGGTTTGGTGAGCACAACTTCAAAAGTCTATCAGATTAGTTTCAAACAAAAAATCTAAACCGTTGAAATCCCCTGTATGAACCGAAATTTTGATTCGGTTCTTACTATTTTTGTAAAAAAAAAAAAATCAATCAGTTGGCTAACAATTTGATTTTATATTTTTTAAAAATAATAAAATCGTAAATAGAGCTTGTGGTCTATTAGGCTTTTAAAGGAATTGATTTGTTAATAACTTTACCCCTTTTAAACTAGAGGGGTGTTCAAATACCTCATATCTTTGAGGCCTCACTCGTACCGCACATGCTTATATAGATTTTCAAATTTTAAACAGTTGACCCGAATCACTCAGCATGCATTTCCATATTAAAATTTGCTTCGAGATCAAATCTTATATTTTTTTTTAAATTTCTTTTTGCTATTTTGTTAGATAGATACAAAATTACTGTTTCTCGACTATCCAAAAACAATGATTTTGTACATATGTATAAAATAGTGAAAGAAATTCTAAAAGATAAAAACATAGAGAAACAAACTGAATTTATAAATTTATAAAATTTATAAAATAACATAGAAACACATTTATTTAAAGTATAAATGGGGTCAATTGATTTCATTTCTCTCAACTGGGTTGGACTACGGTCATAGTTAGTTGCCCCTTGGCCCTTGTTCTTTTGGGATCGATGAGTTAAGAGAAAAACCAACTTTGGTAATCTCCCGAGTAAAGTATAACTGTTGAAGAATTGGCCGAAGAAGTTAAAACTCAGTAGAACTACACAAATAGAAAAATAGCAACATAATGAAAAGTAGCAGCTTGTTAAACTGATGTTTTAATTTTTATTTCTTTTCTTTTCTCAAAATTTTGTTTCTTTGTATTTTATTTTTCTTATCTTTCCATTTATATGTAAATCCATTGCAGAGTTACCTCTCAAAACCCTATTCAGATTCTATAACCAATTGCGGTTAATAAAAAAAGGAGCTAGACTTCTATTCTTACTAAAAAAAAAGTATAACCGTTGCTTTATCAACTTGTACATGAAAACATAACCCACAAGATGTTTAATATGACTCCATATTCATATGTTCTCTACTTTTGCACTCATTCAGCTACAACACCGAGAAATGCTCCATATCCTCATATCCATCAACCTGGCATATATTGCTGCCGCGAGATCAGATGTTGTGGTAAGGGGTGCTGCTAGCGATGCTTGTCAAAGAATGATGGAGATATCTGGAAATTTATAGCAACAATTATGGAAAATTTACTATGTAATTAATTATCTAGATTACAGCGAGAGACAACACAAGTACATTTTACATATTGTATCTATTTTATTTTGGCTTTGTATTACTAGTTTAATAAAGTAATTAATTATAGATGATTCGGCAGTAGTTTTACTATAAATTATTTGGAAATATTGCGTTTCAATCATGATTAGCATTAAAATGCACCATTAGTTTTGTGCTCCAATCATGCTCTACATCTTTTTATCATTTTTCAAAGTGCGAACAATTGATCCGAACAGCTGAACTTGATCTTTATATTAAAATGTGCTTGGAGACCAAATTTTATATTTTTTGAAACATTTTTACTATTTTCTAGATGAGGAGGGTTCAAATGCCTCCATTTTTTGTGCCTCCACCATGCCTCCATTTTTAAAATCTTTAATAACTAAAAATTTTAAACTTAAAAGTCAAAATAAAACCATTGGATATGATCTACATCATTTTATCTATACACGTTTAAAATTATGACATTTCAATTTTGTTTTGGTTGTCATCAAGAGCTTGTAAAAAACGTACTAATGTGGATAATTTCTAGACGTTGATTTTTCAATTTATTAATTCACATAAAAACAAAATTGAAATGTGATAATTTTTTATGAGCACATAGAGAAAATAACATAGATTACATCTAACTTTGAGGGTATTGAACCCTACCTTAAACTATTTTAAAACATATTTTCAAAACCCCCTTATAACCTAGACTAGTGAAAACTGTTAGAAATCCAATACACTATCCCTGTGGATCGACACCCCAATTATACTACACGGTAGGATTATACGCTTGTGATCTAAACGTAAGTTAATTAGAGTTAAAAGATATATTAATTTATACTGAAAGTTGTTAGTACCATTTTGGTCCATTAGAGGCACAAAAAATGAAGGCATTTGAACCCTCATCTTTTTAGATAGGTACATCACTATTTTAATATTTTTAGAAGATTTTGGACCATCCAAAACAGTAAGTTTGTACCTATCTAAAAGAATAGTAACAAAATTCCAAAAAAATATAAAATTTGGTCTCCAAGCACATTTTAATATGAAGATCATGTTGAGCTGTTTGGATGGACTATTCGGACTTTAGAAACAGAGATAAAGATGTGGAGCATAATTGGAGCACAAAACTAATATTCCATTTTAACCCTACTCTTTAATATTTCCATTAATGTATTAAAATGCTTTTAATTAAGTTGAAAACGGATCGGATATGAATCGGAGAGTGGTAAAACTATATTCGTATCTGTTTATTTTTTTAGATACGGATTGGATATTGGACGGATACATATGGATACGGATCAAATATCGAATATCTGTAGATATATACATACATATTTCATAATATACATTAAACTACATGGTATATATCTACTATTTGGATACAGATAATTAAAATACAAAACCATTTCCGTACCACTATCAGCACGGATATTCGGATATCAGATATCCGTATTTAATTTTCGAATATGGATCCGGATTCAATCGGATAATATCCAACCCGTTTTCAACCCTATCATGGGCCCTCTTATCGTTGATACAATCGTTGGCCAAAGAAAGTTCTACACTGAAAAGACAGTTAAGACTCGAAATTCAGCTAAGCAACACAAGTAAGACACACATTTGCGTTCTACCTTGACCGGAATTTTCTTATTACTCCTTTCATGTTGGAAAAAATAACAAAGTTAGAGCAACTATTTTGTACCGGGACAAATCAATTCAGTGTTGAAAGCTAAGGCAGGGAGGGACTTGACTTGGAGTTGATTTTTTCTGAAAATTAAACTGAAAACAAAAACAAAAACCTAAATTAAGTCCTAAAATTAAACAAAGCTTACTCTCAATTACTTTATTAAAAACCAACATATTCCTTTGTCTTTTGGGTATAAGGTTTTGTAAAAGGGACGAAGATAGAGGTAGATGATGAAGAAGCGCGAAGAGGAAGAGCGGAGAAGTCGACGTGAGAGAATTTGGTGATGATATTGGAGCGACAGCGAGTGTTAATATTTATGAATTGTTTTTTCATATTTCGCATTTCCGAACAAATGGCGAGAAGCGCGCAATCACATGATAACAACAAAATATTTACAATTCCAAATCCTCTGAGGTAAATGTATATTTCTGTTTAGATCTGAATCATCCGATCGATTAGAATCTGGAGCACTTTAATATTCTGCTTATTCTGATTAACGGTCATTATCTAAACTTAAATATTGTGTTACCTTAGGTGCCCAAATACAAAGCATTTTATTATTTGTTTATTAGTAGAGAGTATCTGAATAAGCAATATCTGGAGGAGAACAGATTAGGTTCGATGGGCATGGATCTACTTTTAGATCCAATGAGCTTTAAGACTATCCGATCAATTTTAAAATCTGTATATAAGAAAATTGAAACAGACGCGCTTGCATTTTAAAGCAGAGCGTATGCATCTTACTGTGTATTGAATGGTGATTGAATCCTTCAAACCGAAGTAGATCCAATGGACATAGGACCTACTCTTTGAGAGTACCTATTGGATGGCGTTACGGTGTCACTAGATACTTCCTAACGCAATGGTTTGATGGGCCATGGTCAATATGGGCCGTGCGACCTACTTTGGATAAGCTCTCTTAAACCAACTGTTCGTGTAGAAAATTTAACCAAATTAAGAGGTATTATTCTCTACCGGGACAAATGGTGTCAAGTCAATTCAGAGCTGACAGCAGAGAGGAGGGACTTGCCTTGGGACTTGATTTGCTCAAGTCTTGTTATAATTTTCAGTATAAAATGATGAAGATGGAAGAAAAATTATATTCTTCAGACTTGTAAGAATATTAAGTATTTAAAAAAAACTGGACACATCATTCACCTATCTTTTACACGTTTTTAGAGGTGATTTTTTTTTCTCTATTCAATCTAACTAATATTTTTGATGATCTGTGAGGAATTTTGCAAATCTAAAATCACCAATGTCTTCTACACAATTTTCTCTTTCAAATGAGATCCATGATGACATACTTTCGAGTTGTCCGTTGCACAAATATTCACACATCATCATGCAAGTATTCATCCCTCATCGAGCAAGTATTCATCATCGTCGTGTAAGTATAAATAGTTCATGTATCAAGAGTATTACAAGCATATGTGCATACCTCAATTAATTTTACAAGAGTGCGCAAGTATTCACATATAATAAATTAAGTATTCATCTATAATACATCAAGTATTCATTTAAAAAGCAAAGTTGTGATTTTAAAAAATTCTGAAAAAATAATAAATTTTTCCAAAAGATATAAAATTTGGTCTCCAAGCACATTTTAATATGAAGATCATGTTGGAAGGTTTGAATCGACTATTTGAACTTTGAAAATGAAGATATGAGCGCGAAGTAAAACACCCTCTTTAATTCCCAAAACAAGTTAGCCCATCTCTCTCTCTCTCTCTCTCTCTCTCTCTCTCTCTATATATATATATATATATATATATATATATATATATTATAAATTGTCTTTTTAAAATCCGTATATATAAGTCTGCATAAAAATCCGCATATGCGGTATGTGGTAGTCTTCCGCGTACCGCATGAAAATTGCATTTATAAACATTGAGAAGCACAAATACTGCTCAAAGCAAGTTCAGATTCTCTAGTACAAATCCTGTTGCACAAATCCTGCAGCAAAGAAATTTGAATATATTAGATTAATTTTCTTGAATCTTGAAAGAAAAGCAAACAAAAAGTTAACAATTGAATTAAATTAGTGATATATAGTACATGGTCGAAAGAATCTTCATTTATGAGTGCTGCAATTCTACGGTGAAAATTAAGACAGTGGTCACTAATATAATTCAGCTAAGCAGCCCAAGTAATTAAGACTTGGGCCTTTGCGTTCTACCTTGACCGGAATTTGTTCCTCCTTTATTGTAGTTGTAGAAAAAGTAACCAAGTTACAGCTGTTGTTCTTTACCGAGACAAATGAAGTCAAGTCAATTCAGACTAAAATGAAGGCAGAGAATTGAAGTCAAGTCAATTGAAGCCATTTCTCTCAACTGGATTGGCCTATATATATATATGGTCATAGTCAGTTGCCCCTTGTTTCTTTTGCGATGTGTTTAATATGACTCCATATTCATATGTTCTCCACTTTTGCACAAACTCAGGGCCAAATACTATACCATCTTCACATGCTCCAGTTCCATGGGTGCTGCTAGCGATGCTACTGAAAGATTGATTGAGATTTCTGGAAACTAATAGCAACAATTAAGGAGGAGACAACATAAAATTTCCTTAATTGTTGCTATTAGTTTCCAGAAATTGCAATCACAAAATTACCTCATCAGTGAAAGCCGAGAAGGCAGCAGAGAAGGTCAGAGTTTTTGTCAGCACAGACGTAGTGAGCCCGAGAAAAGCCCATGACCCCACCGGCAACGGGAGCCCGGCAACCGTAGACATAAAAATAGCAAGCAATTGCCATGCCTGTTGCGAAACCTCAACCGGTCTCGGTACCAGAAACCGCATAGCAAGACCAATTCCAACTGATATAGCAAAAGGAACCGGCTTTACCCCGGCATTCGTACTGGCATTACCAGTACATTCCTTTGTCTTTTGGGTTTCAGGTTTTATCAAAGGGATTGATGATGAAGCAGCACGGAGAGGTAAAGGGCGGTGGCGGAGAGAGACGGAGAAGGTGGGGAGGGAGAGAGGGAGAGAACGGAGACATCGGAGGTGGTGGGGATGGTGGTGAACTGGAGGCGAAAGGAGAGGAGGTCGGCGTAGAGCAATCTTCTCCATTGGAAAGTTAGAGTGGAGAAAGAGAGAGCGGAGAAGTCGAGGTGAGAAGAAGGCGAGAGAAACGAGAGAATTTGGTGGCGCGCAATTACTGGATTCATATCACCTATGGTAATAGAAATATTGAGTTTAGATATGGACCGTCTGATCTGATTTAGCACGAATATTAAAGAATTTGTACGGTTTAGATATGTATTCAAATATTCTTTTACCGCAGAGAGTGATGAATCTGCAATGACCACCTGATCACAACATAAAAATACAAATGAACGAATGAGAAGAAGAAATATGGGCCACTGGAGTGCCCATTGGATGGCGTTACGGTCCCACTGGTGAGTGGCTATAAATGGGGAGTATATTCGTTGTAGATACTTGGTAACGGAAACGGTTAGGTGGGCCATGGTCAATATGGGCCGTGCGGCCTGTCTTTGGTCGGGTCTGGATTCCTAATGTAACTAAAAAATTTGAGTTTGAATACGGACCGTCAGATCAAAATACAGATCAATTTAGTTCGAGATAGAATTTATTTTATATTCGTGCATATTCATATCAGGGAACCAATTTGGTTCCGAAGGGTTCTACATCTGTCTGATCTGCTTTAAGATTTGTGTGCGCGACTATTAAAGCTGACGTGGAACCCATCGGACCCAAATTAGTCCCTCTAATCGGACGTTCTGAAATTAAACTCAAAAGTTACTTTCGGGGATCCAAATTGCAATGGTCGTAGGTCCTGTAACAAGTTCGGATCCTCTGAGGTAACTCACATTTTGAGTTTGAATTCGGACTGTCCGATCAAAATCCGGACCAATCTCGTACAAGATAGAATGCACATGATCACTTTAATATGCGTGCCAATAACAAATCGGACGGTCCGGATCTAAACTCAAACTTTGAGTTACTTTAGATGATATGAATTCCCATTAAACCAACTAAACATATACTGCTCACAGCAAGTTGGACTGTGACAGCAACCCAAGTAAGAGAGACATTTGCGTTGTACCTTGACCTGAAATTTGTTATTACCCATTTCGTGTAGAAAAATTTAACCAAGTGAGAGGTATTATTCTGTACCGGGACAAATGAAGTCAAGTCAATTCAGACTTGAAGGCAGAGACAGGGACTTGAGAGTTGATTTAGTCATGCATGTTATATTTACCAGTATAAAATGATGAAGATGGAAGAAATCAAGGCACACTGTTACTGGTATTGTGTACAGTTTTTTAGAAGCAAAATGAGGAGTACTGTATTCATGATCCTCTGTTTGCTTCTCAGTGCAATGGCCATGCAAGCTGCTGCTGGTTATATCGGCTATTCCAGCTTAAATAATCCCGGTGACAACAAGTTTAGAGCCGGTGGAGGTAAGTGTTATCTCTCTCGTTCTGAGTGACTTAATGATCATGTTCAACCAAAATTAATAATGAATAACATCGTGGTTTTTTTTTTATCGCTGTTTAATTAATATAACTCCATATATATTCATTAATATGTTCTCAACTTTTGCACAAATTCAGCGCCCGATATTGGAGGACCTAAAAAATCTCGAATTTATGGACGATGCAAGTGGTGCCCAGAGTTGCATGCTGCTAGCCCTCCTGCTGCTTAAAGAATCATGGAGATTTCTGAAAACTAGTAGTAACAATTAAGGATGATCAATTATGTAATGACCAAATTTAATTAAAGCAAGTTTTGAGAGACAACATAATTGTGGATTTTACTAATAAAGTAATTTTATATGATTTGGCTGTACTTGTACTATTAAATTATTTGGATATATTGTGTTCAAATCATCCGATGAATGTCTTGTGAATTGTGATGTGCATTGTTCCTCTCATACAATACAAACTATCCGAGTAGAAAAGAAAATGGTATTGGCTGTATAAGTACTCTATATCAAAAAATGAATCCAATTTTCATTGGAGCATTTCATCAAACACCTTAATGGCATGAATCTATTTCATAAACTCAACTCAAAATTTCTAGATTTTCAAGTGTTTTACAAATTATATTTTACTAATATCATAAGATTACTTGCAATATTTGATCGTCTTTTGTGATTTGATTCGGTTTCAATCCAAGTCTCGAAAACGAAATTGAGCCACAGTCGAGGATTGAAGTACAAAGTCAAATTAACACCCAGAGAGGAAATTAAAGTGTTGGGTGAGAAATTGGAAAATCGATTGCAGGGAATATTAAAAATTAAGCAAATTATTTATGAATTGATTTATTTTATTTTATTGCACACTCCCGAACAAAGAAATTTAGCAAAGCAACCCAAGTAAAAAATTAAAAAAGAGATAGAACATGGTCCAAGGGAATAGACAGCTCCAGTACTCCAAATTCAAATTAACTTGATAGTGGAGGTCAGTAATTCAACATAGCAACCCAAGTAAGACTAAGGCATTTGCGTTCTACTTTGATCGTAATCTTGTTATAGTTTGTATCACAAAGTAATTCAAATTTTTATTTAAATTCGGACCGTCTGATCAGAACCTGGACCAATCTGATCCTAGATGGAATGCACGGGATGCCTTTAAAATATCCTTCCCAAAGTAGATTGGATGGTCCGGATTCAAACTAAAAATTTGAGTTACCTTAGGTGACATGAATTCATATTGTTATAATGTAGGGTTTCGGGTAGGTTAATAGTGCAACAATTCTGTCAATTCATAATTTGTTCACTATTCGAAAATCAGAATTCATGTATAAAACTAATTCCAAGATTAATAAAGAATTTACTACTAGACGCGCAGTGCAGCGGAAACGTCAAGTCTAGTCTAGCAGTAGCCTTCTTCTCCTTTCCTTCTCGTGTCGGATTCACGCAACATCCCAGCTGTCACGCCTCTATCAGTATCCACACGAACAGGTTGACAAACTTTTGAAATTCGGTATGCTAGTGCCGAATTAACAGCCCCGTCTTTTCTCTCTTATTCTCTCTCTCGTTTTTCTGAATAGAAAATGAACATAAAAACTGGAACTCAAAAACCGAACTGCTGTTGTATATTTATAACAGATCGCATCGTTCGTTGAGCTTGTTCACTTGCACCATTTCGTTGGAGCCTCTACAGAAAACCTTATCTGATCTGATCAGATCAGATCAGATCAGATGAGAATAGACAAAAATTCGGACCTAGTCCATTAAGACCTGATCCATATTAATTATTAATATGGCCCATGATATTCTAGCCTATTAGTACATTTCTAACATATTAGTCATTCCGTGTAGCAAATGTTATTCAGAGTTGGGAAAGCAGAGGCAGGGAGGGACTTGACTTGGGAGTTGATTTGCACAAGTCTTGTTATAATTTTCATTATAAAATGATGAAGATGGAAGAAATGAAGGGACACCGCTACTGCTACTGCTACTGCTACTGGTAGTGTGTAGAGTTTTTGGGGAGCAAAATGAAATGAAGAGTGTATTAGTGATTCTCTGTTTGCTGCTCAGCGCTATGGCCATGCAACCTGCTGCTTCTGCTGGAATCACCTCCCTTAATCCCGGTGGAGGTAAATGCTCTCTCGTTCTGAGTGACTAGATAATAATGTACAACCATATTATAGATTAATAGTGTATTCTTATCTAAAAAAAAGAAAGATTAATAGTGTATTCTTATCTCAAAAAAACGAAAGATTAATAGTGTATTTTATAATACAATAGATAAGCCATGGGCCGTGATTTTTATTTTGACCCAAAAAAAAAATATTTTAATATAAATAACCACGTTTTTAAAAGAATTTTATTTCTACCCAAGCCACAAAGAATATTTGCGGTTTGAATTAACAATTCAAACCGCACAGAATATATGCGGCTTGAATTATTAATTCAAACCGCAAATATTATATGCGGCTTGAATTGTTAATTCAAACCGCAAATATTCTTTGCGGCTTGAATCTCTTTTTTTTTTTTGAAAACTTATAACTACGGGGGAGAGCTCCGTAGAAGAGAGAGAAAAAAGAAAGAGAGGAAGAAGAGAAGGAGGAAGAGGAAGAGGGAGAGGGAGGAGAGGAGCTCTGAAGGGAGGAGGAGGAGGAGGAGGAGACGGAGAAGTCTGTCAAATCAGGTAATTTTTTTTACATACGTATTTACTGTTAATTACATACGTATTTACTGTTAATTACTGTTTATATACGTATTTACTGTTAATTACTGTTTATATACGTATTTACTGTTAATTACTGTTCACTACTGTTCAACATCGTAGCATGGTGACCAGCTTTGCCTCGTGGCCGTGGTCCGCAATGCATGGGGCAACCAAGTTCAACATCGCGTGCCCGACCGCTCTATAGCCACGTTTTTCAAGACAAATGATTGAACGCCCGACACCTTTAAGCGCTAACAGCAGCTAAAAAAAAACGTTAGAAAAAAAAAGGTTATGATAAAAGGTTCATAACGCATAAAAATGTGTTGTTTTAGATGCATTACCTGGCGAGCACCTTTCCGGCCAGTAGGGGTATAACCGTCATCTTCGAATATCTGTGCGCGAAGAAAATCGCCGTAATCTCCCTCTATATACACCGAACCATGCCGACCCGCAGGTACCAAGCCTGATATCTCAATAGGGGATCTCCCTGGAATTGCATCGCATCAATCTCCGGCATCTGCCATAAGTTGGCACTCATATTGCCCGCCTTGATGTAGTACTCCAAGTGATGCTCACTCCAATCTCTATCCCAGTGATTACAGTGTCTTATCCTGTAATTCATATGTTAGTTGCCATTTAAAGCCAAGAACTAATGTTAAGTACAAAAATGCTAAAAAGAACATAACTTACCCGTGTAGCCTCATGATCACAGATCTCGGGACGTCTGGATCTGCGGGGATGAGTGGTGGAAAATCAAACTGACGGAGCACCCGGTCTGGATAGTGGTGCTCCACTATCCAGAAGCACACCAGCGGTCCCCTGTAGAGCCACATCTCATGATCATCCGCTACAATCTGCGGCAGCCTCCCCTCAGTGTATAGCTCATGGTACGGAGTCCAGATCACCTGCGTCTCACCCAGACTCTGAATCTGAGATCGGACCAACCTGATACCTATTGGCTTTCCGTGAGGGTTGTCCTTGTACAAGTGATGTCCGTACCATTTCATGCCAAATGCCGGTCGATTTCCATTATCGGGCTCTCCCCATGGATCCTCGTTCGGCTTAGGTACCCCCACCGGTAGCCGTGACCACGACCAATGCTGCAGAAGCAGTATTGGCCCGTAGATTTGCTTAGTTTTCCGCTATATTTTGAAGAATACTAGCCGTCAGGGATAAGTTAAATAATTAAAATAAGACAACAAGTGCATGACAAGGTAGATAATTAAAATAAGACATAAATAGCATACTGACCTTGCAACCGTGGCACAAGTTGGAGTAGAGATGTGCTAGGACAGCCCCACCCAAGTTGTACCTGCCGCTCGACGGCTGAAGGTCTCGCAGCAGCTCTAGATACATCATCGGGATGGTATCACCATTTGAATCAGCAAACATGACAGAACCAAATAGGTCCATCACGAATCCCCGTGTGTATCTGTAATATCAAAATTATAGAGCAACTCATTTTTCCGCATGAAACAGAGTACAAAATAAATGTAATACAAATAGTTTGTATGAGTACCTCTGAATCTCGAGCTGAGTGGAATTACTACCTAGACCTCCCGCAAACATAGCTCGCAGCTTCGTCTTGTCCAGACAGTACTTGGACTTCTCCCCATTGCTACGTATATTTGGCTCCGCTCCCAACAACTCTGCGAGCATGTAATTAATTGTGATGTCATCTGGATCTGTGGGGTCAGATATGCCACCAACGGGCACGCCCTGGATAGGCAGACCCCATAGAGCACTAACGTCCTGGAGAGTCACTGTCATCTCTCCAAAAGGTAAGTGGAACGTGTGCCTCTCGGGGCGCCATTGCTCCACTAGTCCTGCAATGAGGGACGCGTTAATGGACTTAGTCTCTGACTGTAGAATATCGACCAAATGTTGCACCCCCAAATTTTGCAGATACGACTCCATGAGCGAGTAGTACTGCATGTCAGAATACCGACTCTTGGCAGTTATAATTGCCTCACTCTGCGTTCAAAAAAGTAAACAACATGAAAACCTAAAAATACAAAAATTCAACAAAATACAAACTTAAAAAAAAAAAAAAAGTAATCAAGTACCTCTTTAGATGCCTCTGAGACTCGGTGCTCATCGTGAGACATCCATAATAAAGGACTGAAATGATCATTGATGTCAGTGGGAATGGGCTCATCAACCGGGTCGGCTGCGGGTGGTCTCCTAGGCCGTCCCCTAGCCATCCTACATTAAAAAAAATTCATGCCCTAATTAGTTCAACCAAAATAAAGAATATATAAAGCTATATATCAAGCAATTTCCATCAAATTATTTTGCAATATGGTCCCTGCCAGTTCAACATTCTGGTTATCATACTTAATTAATTAATTAACTAGGATTCGAATCTAATTATTAATTTATTTACTTAAATCATTTGTTATATTTTAATTTGAAGATAAACTGCTTATCTACTTAAAATATACTCTACGTAATTTAAATTGTTATTATTTGATCCCTAACTATTTACGTGTAATATAAAGGTGTTTCTTAATTAATTTAGCTACACGTAATTTAAATCCCAAGTACTTAGCTTAATAAATGTTAGGCCTTTAATTATACTATTTCTAAAGTCGTACGAATTTATCTTAATAATTTGCACAAGTTGATTAATTTAAAACTACAAAATAATACGTGATTATCTAATTATCCTATTAACTAAACTTTTGCAATCGTAATGATTCGAAAATATTAATATGTTGTTAATTAATTGTCCTTTATTAATTAACAACATATTTTAATTGGAAGTCATTTTCTTTAATTAAAATTTCTACTTACTTACTTTATAATTTCTAATTACTAAATTTGAAACATCTAATTACTTAACTAATTATTTTAAAAACCTAACTACTTAAGTTATTATTTAATTAAAATTCTAATTAATTTACCAAGTCATGGCCAATATACAATTCGGCCGAAGCCCAATTATTCAAAAATCACCAATTTGCATTTAGTCCCTTATTCTTTTTAATTTACGCAAGGGCCTAATTTTTATACAAAAGCCCTCAAACAATTTACAAATATCACGATAAGGTCCCTGTCATTTCAAAGTCAGTACCAGGGGTCCCAGTACCAGGGGTAAGGAAACAAGGAAGGCAGCAAAACCCGGCAACCAACCAAACATCAAAACAAGCAATACAAGGGTGTGCACAAGATTTACCCGTGAGAAGAGCAAATCGCAACGAAGAGCAAAGGAAAAGCACCAGAGATCCGAAAATCACCACCAAACAGCAATCAAAAACCTCTAAGGTTTGTGGAATAGCAAGTAACAGAGGGAAAACGGAAGAGAGAGAGAGAGAGAGAGCCAAATTTCCTTAACGGGTCGGGTAATTTGCCTCAAAGGAAAACGGAAAAGAGGCGGAGAGGCGGAGGCGAAGCAGCACCGGAATGCACCACCGAATCTTCTCTTTTTTTCCTTTTTTTATTTGGATCTGGCGGAGAGGCGAAGCAGACAGAGAGACGAAGGGGTCGCGTGGGATATAGGGTTTCAAGCCGCAAAGAATATTTGCGGTTTGAATTAACAATTCAAGCCGCATATACTATTTGCGGTTTGAATTAATAATTCAAGCCGCATATATTCTGTGCGGTTTGAATTGTTAATTAAAACCGCAAATATTCTTTGCGGTTTGGGTAGAAATAAAATTCTTTTAAAAACGTGGTTATTTATATTAAAATATATTTTTTTTTGGGTAAAAATAAAAATCACGGAGCCATGGGTCTCCATTACAATGTAGTCTATCGTTGTCAAGAAAGGATAAAACAAGTAACAAGAAACAATAAGTTTTAGTGGAAAACAATGAGCAAAACTAGGGTGTGATGCGCTCAGCAAAGAGGGTTTGGTAAGCACAACTTCAAAAGTCTGTCATATTGGTTTCAACGACGAATTAAAACCGTTTGAAATCTCCTGTTTGAACCGAAATTTTAATTAGGTTCTTACTATTTTAGTAAAAAAAAAATAATCAATCAGTTGGCTAACAATTTGATTTTATATTTTCTAAAAATAATAAAATCGTAAACAGAGCTTGTGGTCTATTTGGCTTTTAAAGGAATTGATTTCTTAATAACTTTACCCCTTTTAAACTAGAGCGGTGTTTTTACGGGGTTAGATATAACACCATATTCATATGTTCTCAACTTTTGCACAAATTCAGGCCGATTCAATGGAAAGCCTCCACTTAGAATCTTTCCCAGGGGGTGCTGCAACGAAAGATGTTGTGGTAAGGGGTGCAGATGCAGATGAAACAATGATGGAGATTTCTGGAAATTTATTATAGCCACAATTAAGGATGTTTTATTTTTTAATTACCTAGTTTCAAGCAAGTTGAGAGAATACATTGAGAGAATACATTTACGTACGTATTGTAACATTTTATTTTGGCTTGTATTAATTCAATAATTATAGATGACTGAGCATTATTTTTTACTATAAATTTGATAGGGCCATGTTCCACAGGCCTTTTAACTTGTCCTATCTAGGCCATGGAAAACTCGAATTAGGACCTCACTAAGAGGCCAACCCGGAGTCAGACGACAAGCCCAAGCTTTACTTAAACAGGGCCCAATAAACGGCCTCAAATGACTTAGTCCGATAATAGGCTTGAGCCACCGACGTGCGGAATAACCGACGAATCGGCTGGCATAACTGCCCACGTCCCTCATAGCCATCCGGGATGACGGTTATGATCAGACTATATAAGACTAGAAATCCCATTTTACAGGGACCGAATTTTTGCTAAGAGAGATATCATACAGGTTAGAGTCCGAATATCTTCAAATTTTCTCAAGTTCTCATCTCAATCCACACTTCGGCCTGTCATTCCTTGGCATGATGAATTCAGCCCAATCCACTTCCCATACGGCCTACTCTCCTCGAGATAGGACATATCAAAATTATTTTGATATATTGTGTTCTAATCTTTCAATGTATTAATCAAGAGCAGTTGTGTTGTATGTTTATTACATCATAATGTTGCGCTATATATGTTGACTCTGAATTATTCTACTTTATATTTCAACGAAAAATATTACCCAAATACTAATGCGTTTTTATCCAGTGTTCAACGAGTTTGTATAGGGATACATATCGGATAGTGGTAAAACAGATCGGATACGTATGGATACAGATCGGATATCGGATATCTGTAGAGATATAAATAAATATTTTCATATATATATTAAACTATATGGTATATATGTACTACTCAGATACGGATAATTAATATTCAAAACCATATTTGTATCCGTATCCGCACGGATATTCGGATATCGGATATATGTATCTAATTTTCGGATACGGATACGGATAATATCTGCCTCTTATCGTTGATACCATATTAGGGCGTAGGTTTCAGTAAGCCTAGCTACAAGCCAGTATTTTAAAATGCGGTCTATGCAGCCACATATGCACTTGCGGTCCTCGACTGCATAAAATCCAGCTATGCAGACCTAATATGCATAAAACCTGGCTATGTGGATCTAATTTGCGGATTTTACCGCAAACGGATCTGGTTTTGATATTAACCAAAACGAAATTCTAAGTTGTTATCCGAACTGTTCGTCCAGTTAAGGAATATCCCAATCCCATACCCCGGCTTCTTCTATAAGCTCTCCAGCGACAAATTTATTTGATTTTGTGTTGTGGGACTACAGAGCTTCATATATACCGGAAGTTGTGTTTCTTTATGGCAATTCAACCAAGTTTCTTTGGGCCGAATGATTTTGGGCCACCACTAGTTATTTTAAATTCTTTATGAAATGTTTCATACAGCTGGGCCCACACATGCTAATTCTTTATTTAAAAATAACTCATAATTATAACGTATTAACAGCCGAAATCATCTGGTAAAAATAATTTCGGATGAAATTCGAATTTCAAAATTAACATGCACCCATGATTAATAACGTTACTGACAACCATTGTACTTTTTTTAGAATTAATATCAAACTACAAGTTTTCTGCTAAAAAAGAAAAATCAAATGCACGCATCTGAATATATATATATATATATATATAGATGGGCTAACTTGCTTTGGAAATTTTTTTTTTTGAAGGTTGACGGTGACCGTCAACAATATATTGATTAACAAAAAGGTTTAATTACAAGGCAGAATAACTACAAGGTAGTATTGCTGCCGTAGATCTAGATAACAGGAAATTTACATCAACTTGCAAAAATAGCTGCTAGGAGAGCACAATACCAGCCCCCTGGCCTACCCCTCTCATACCCAAAGCGCGTCCAAAGGTGAACATCCAGCGTCGCATCATAGAGTAATATACACACCGGTTTGCTTTTATTAGAGAAACATCGTCTGTTTCTCTCCCGCCACAGTGCCCAAGCTCCTGCCGCCCATACCGTGTTTGCCTGAGATAACGCGGCCGCAGTACCCCGTCGATTGTTGATATCCCATCTTTGCTTGATGGAGCCTCCCATTTGGATTTGCATATTATAATGTGCAAACAATCCTCTCCAAAACCTCTGGGCGTACGAACAGGACCACATAATGTGGTCTCGTGTTTCTAAGCCCCCTGTTCCACACAGATGGCATCCTGATTGTACCATGCACCCCCTTGATGAGAGTACCTGTTGTGTCAGAATTTTGTTCTGTAGCATTAGCCAGATAAAGATCCTGACCTTCATAGGTGCCTTCAGTTTCCATAGTCGCTCATGGATTCGAGATAGAACCCCCGTTTGGTGCAATGTTTTGTATGCCGATGCACAGGTAAATAAGCCCGAGGCCGACCATCTCCATTTTATTCCACTTTCAAACTGTGTAGAGCAAGAAAAGAATGGCATGAGAGTAGACAGTTGCTGAAGAAAAGGGGAATGGATCGCGTGCATTTGTAGATGGTTCGCCACAGTGACTCCGTGTAGCCTGGTGAGCGTTGTTGCCCACAGACCCTGCGGATTGCTTTGGAAATTAAAGAGAGTGTTTTACTTCGCACTCATATCTTCATTTTCAAAGTTCAAATAGTCGATTCAAACTTTCCAACATGTTTTTCATATTAAAATGTGCTTGGAGACTAAATTTTACATTTTTTTGAAATTTTTTACTATTTTTTCAGAATTTTTGAAAATCACAACTTTTCATTAAATAAAAAATAATAAAAGCAAAGTTGTGATTTTCAAAAATTCTGAAAAAATAGTAAACAAATTTCAAAAAATATAAAATTTGGTCTCCAAGCACATTTTAATATGAAGATTATGTTGGAAGGTTCGAATCGACTATTTAAACTTTGAAAATAAAAATATGAGCGCGAAGTAAAACACCCCTTTAATTCCCAAAGTAAGTTAGCCCACATCTCTATCTCTCTCTCTCTCTCTCTCTCTCTCTCTATATATATATATATAATTATAAATTCTCTTTTTAAAATCCGTATATATAAGTCTGCATAAAAATCAGCATATGCAGTATGCGGTAGCCTTCCGCATACCGCATGAAAATTGCATTTAAAAACATTGACAAGCACAAATACCGCTCAAAGCAAGTTCAGATTCTCTAGCACAAATCCTGTTGCATGTTACTGATGAATTGGACTCGAGGATATTTTTGTTATTTATGGGTTCCGCTTGAATTGTGCATGCACTGACGGAGGCCCCGCATCACAAGCTAGTTCGGAAAAGCAGCAAAGAAATTTGAATATATTAGATCAATTTTCTTGAATCTTGAAAGAAAAGCAAACATAAAGTTAACAATTGAATTAAATAAGTGATATATAGTACATGGTCCAAAGAATCTTCATTTATGAGTGCTGCAATTCTACGGTGAAAATTAAGACAGTGGTCACTAATATAATTCAGCTAAGCCCCAAGTAATTAAGACTTAGGCCTTTGCCTTCAACCTTGACCATAATCTTGTTAGAGTCCGTAGTCATGAAATAACCCAAATTTTGAGTCTGAATTTGGACCGTCTGATCAGAAGCTGGACTAATCTAATCGATCCTAGATGAAATGAACTTGGTCCCTAGCTTCAATAACCGTTCCAAAGTAGATCGGATGGTCTCAGATAGTCGAGAATATTTTGATCAAGTGATTATTTTAAAAGACAGCTACACTCCAAATTCAAACTTCTTTGTTGATTTCTAATTAAGGTGAAAAGACATCTACACTCCAAATTCATACTTCAAAGTTGATTTCTAATTAAGGTCAAAACACAGCTACACTCCAAATTAAACTTCGCAGTTGTTTCCAGTAATTGAGCTAAGCAGCACATGTAAGACTTTTGCATTGTACCTTGACCGGAATTTATTCCTCCTTTATTGTAGTTGTAGAAAAAGTAACCAAGTTAGAGCTATTATTGTGTACCGAGAATAACTAATTCAGACTTGGGAAAGCAGAGGCAGGGAGGGACTTGACTTGGGAGTGACTTGCACAAGTCTTGTTGTAATTTTTGAATAAAATGGGGAAGATGGAAGAAAACAAGGGACACTGCTACTGCTGCTGTTACTAGGAGAGTATAGAGTTTTTGGAGAGCAAAATGAGGAGTGAATTCATGATCCTCTGTTTGCTTCTTAGCGCTATGGCCATGCAAACTTCTTCTATTGGCATCTCCGCTTACGTTCCAGGCCGTACAATGGTCCTCGAAGGTAAATGCTCTCTCTCGTTCTGAGTGATTTAATAATCATGTACAACCAAAATTAAGTTTCATCTCCTTATCCACAGTAAGAGTCCATATTATAGTATTTTGAAAACCGATAGATAAGCCATGTGTCTCCATTACAATGTATTCATTCGTGAGGGTACGGAAAAACAATATTGACACTATCTGTGAGAGGGTAAAAAGTGACTATTACCAACGAGAGGAACCGCGAGGATACTGGCAGTAAACACTAGTTTTACCTTCGTGGATAGTGACAGATTCTGAATGGTGTTTTGGCTGTTTGGATCGTAATATTACGAGTGTTTAATATAAGACCATATTCATATGTTGTCAACTTCTGCACAGATTCAGACCGGGCTGGTCTAACCAAAGGAGAAGACCCGATATCTACAATCCATTTCGGGTGTGCCTGCCAGGATAGTTGTTGTGGTAATGGATGCTGCTAGAGATGCCGATAGAAGAACGATAAAGATTTCTGGATACTAATTATAGCAGCAATTAAGGATGATATATGTAATTATCTTGTTTAAAGCAAGTTGAGAGAACACAAGTACATTTTATTTCAGCTTGTATTAATACAAAATTATAGATGATTGTTTCTAATAAAATAATAATTATAGATGATGGGGCATTACTTGTACAAGATATTATTTGGATATATTGTGTTCTAATAATTCATCCAATGTATTAAATGAAATTCCAACTAATCTTGTGAATTGTGATGCATTTTTAACCAGTGTACAATGAGTTTGTTGGTCATGGTGATGGGCCGTGCGGCCTGCGCTTTGGCATGGGCCCTCCATCTTATCGTTGTTACCATGTTTGGTCATAGGTTTCAGTAAGCCCACAAGCCCAAATACTGCTTAAAGCAAGTTTAGATTTTCTATTACATATTTTGAAGAACATTTCCTGTTGCAATAACAAATACGGATTCCCCGCATCACAAGTTAGGAAAAGCACTAAAGAAGTTTGAAAATATATATTCATTAGTTTTAAAAGAGATAGAACATGGTCCAAGGAAGAGAATCTTATTTATAGAAAATATAATAAAATAAGAGAGAAAGACAGAAAGAGTACTTTAATTTGTTTTTCAATGCATAAAATGGTTGGTGAAATTTTACCGATCCAAACTTTATTTATTTTTTTATTCCGTCGATCATTTGTTTGAACGGGGAATGAAGAGATTTTCTTTTATATTTTTAGAAATTATTATTGAAAACTATAAGAAGTATTTTAGAATTTGGAACAAGATCAATAATTCAGATCCAAACATCTTAGCCAAATTTTTTGTGGCCAATATTTTATTATATTGTCGTATGGTTTGTTGCTGGAAAAAAAATACAAATATTTGGATTCAAGCTATTGATACCGGTCCAAACTTTGGATCCGGATCATTTGTCGCGATCCTTCTAGTACATCAAATTCTAAAATTATATAAAAGTAACTTAAAAAAAAAAAAGTAGTTCTTCGTTCTACTCATTCAAACCATGACTACACAAAAAAATTGAAAAAAATTTGGATCGTTGAAATTTGACTGGTTAAAAAATTTTAGATCGGTAAAAATTCTACTGATCCTTCTTTATATGTATCAAAAGATAAAAATACTCTTTGTCTTTCCTTTTCATAATTTATAAAATTTTCTAAAAATATAAAATTCTCTCCATGGGAACTTCATTTATATGTGCTGAAATTATACAGAGAAAAGACAGCTATCCCCTCCAAATTCAAATTAATTAACTTGATAGTGGAGGTCAGTATTTTAGCAAAGCAACCCAAGTAAAAAATTAAAAAGAGATAGAACATGGTCAAAGGGAATAGAAAGCTCCAGTACTCCAAATTCAAATTAACTTGATAGTGGAGGTCAGTAATTCAACAAAGCAACCCAAGTAAGACTAAGGCATTTGCGTTCTACTTTGATCCTAATCTTGTTATAGTTTGTACCACAAAGTAATGCAAAATTTTTATTTAAATTCGGACCGTCTGATCAGAACCTGGACCAATCTGATCCTAGATGGAATGCACGGGATGCCTTTAAAATATCCTTCCCACAGTAGATTGGATGGTCCGGATTCAAACTAAAAATTTGAGTTATACCTTAGGTGACATGAATTCATACTGTTATTAGTCATTCCGTGTAGCAAATGTTATTCATCAGAGTTGGGAAAGCAGAGTCAGGGAGGGACTTGACTTGGGAGTTGATTTGCACAAGTCTTGTTATAATTTTCATTATAAAATGATGAAGATGGAAGAAATCAAGGGACACTGCTACTGCTACTGCTACTGGTAGTGTGTAGAGTTTTTGGGGAGCAAAATTAAATGAAGAGTGTATTAGTGATTCTCTGTTTGCTGCTCAGCGCTATGGCCATGCAACCTGCTGCTTCTGCTGGAAACCCCTACAGGTCCCTTAACGGTAAATGCTCTCTCGTTATGAGTGACTAGATAATAATGTACAACCATATTATAGATTAATACTGTATTCTTATCTCAAAAAAAAGAAAGATTAATAGTGTGTATTTTATAATACAAATACAATAGATAAGCCATGGGTCTCCATTACAATGTAGTCTATCGTTGTCAAGAAAGGATAAAACAAGTAACAAGAAACAATATGTTTTAGTGGAAAACAATGATGTGCTTAACAAGAAGGTTTGGTGAGCACAACTTCAAAAGTCTGTCAAATTGGTTTCAAACGACGAATTCAAACTGTTGAAATCTCCTGTTTGAATCGAAATTTTGATTCTGTTCTTACTATTTTTGTAAAAAAAAATAATCAATGAGTTGGCTAACAATTTGATTTTTTTTTTCTAAAAATAATAAAATCGTAAATAGAGCTTGTGGTCTATTAGGCTTTTAAAGGAATTGATTTCTTATTAACTTTACCCCTTTTAAACTAGAGGGGTGTTCCAATACCTCATATCTTTGAGGCCTCACTCGTACCGCACATTCTTATATAGATTTTCAAATTTTAAATAGTTAACCCGAATCACTCAACATGCATCTCCATATTAAAATTTGCTTGGAGATCAAATCATATATATTTTTTGAATTTCTTTTTGCTATTTTGTTAGATAGATACAAAATAACTGTTTCTCGACCATCCAAAAACAATAATCTTGTACACATCTATAAAATAGTGAAAGCAATTCTAAAAGATAAAAACAAAGAGAAAAAAAACCGAATTTATAAATTTAGAAAAAAAAATATAAAATAACATAGAAACACAGTTATTTAAGGTATAAATGGGGTCAATTGATTTCATTTCTCTCAACTGGATTGGTCTATGGTCATAGTTAGTTGCCCCTTGGCCCTTGTTCTTTTGGGATGAGTTAAGATAAAAACCGACTTTGGTAATCTTGAGAGTAAAGTATAACCGTTGCTTTATCAACTTGTACATGAAAACATAACCCACAAGATGTTTAATATGACTCCATATTCATATGTTCTCTACTTTTGCACAAATTCAGGGCCATCATCGTCACATGCTCCATATGCACATATCCATCAACCTCGCATATGCTGCGGTGAGAGCTGTTGTGGTAATGGGTGTTGCTAGCGATGCTTGTCAAAGAATGATGGAGATATCTGAAAATTAATTAATAGCAACAATTATGGAAAATTTACTATGTAATTAATTATCTAGATTAATTACAGCGAGAGACAACATAAGTACATTTTACATATTGTATCTATTTTATTTTGGCTTGTATTAATAGTTTAATAAAGTAATTAATTATAGATGATTCGGCAATAGTTTTACTATAATTTATTTGGAAATATTGTGTTTCAATCATGATTAGCGTTAAAATGCACCATTAGTTTTGTGCTCCAATCATGCTCCACATCTTTTTATCCTTTTTCAAAGTGCGAACAATTGATCGGAACAGCTGAACTTGATCTTCATATTAAAATGTGCTTGAAGACCAAATTTTATAGTTTTTAAAACTTTTTTACTACTTTTTTAGATTGGTACATCACTATTTTTAGAAGATTTTGGACCATCCAAAACTGTAAGTTTGTACCTATCTAAAAAGATAGTAACAAAATTCCAAAAAATATAAAATTTGGTCTTCAAGCACATTTTAATATAAAGATCACGTTGAGCCGTTCGGATGGACTATTCGGACTTTAGAAACAGAGATAAGGATGTGGAGCATGATTGGAGCACAAAACTAATATTGCATTTTAACCCTACTCTTTAAGATTTCCATGAATGTAGTTGAGGACGGATGTGTTTTTTTTTCTGTATCCATTTTTTTTCTCCTTATACGGATACGGATCGGATATTGAACGGATGCATACAGATACAGATCGAATATCAAATATCTGTAGATATATACATACATATTAAACTACATGGTATATATGTACTATTTGGATACAAATAATTAAAATTGAAAACCATATCCGTACCACTATCTACACGGATATTCGGAGATCAGATATCTGTATCTAATTTTTGAATATGGATCCGGATTCAATCGGATAATATCCAACCCGTTTTCAACCCTATCATGGGCCCTCTTATCGTTGATACAATCGTTGGCCAAAGAAAGTTCTACACTGAAAAGACAGTTAAGACTCGAAATTCAGCTAAGCAACACAAGTAAGACACACATTTGCGTTCTACCTTGACCGGAATTTTGTTATTACTCCTTTCATGTAGGAAAAAATAACCAAGTTAGAGCTACTATTTTGTACCGGGACAAATCAATTCAGTGTTGAAAGCTAAGGCAGGGAGGGACTTGACTTGGGAGTTGATTTTTTCTGAAAATTAAACTGAAAACAAAAATAAAATCCTAAATTAAGTCCTAAAAACAAAGCTTACTCTGAATTTGGTGATGTCATTGGAGCTCTACAGAATTTGGTGATGTCATTGGAGCGGAGAAGTCGACGTGAGAAGGCGAGAGAAATGAGAGAATTTGGTGATGTCATTGGAGCGACAGCGAGTGTTAATTATTTATGAATTGTTTTTTTATATTTCGCATTTCCGAACAAATGGCGAGAAGCGCGCAATCACATGATAACAGCAAAATATTTACGATTCCAAATCCTCTGAGGTAAATGTATATTTTGTTTAGATCTGAACCGTCCGATTAGAATCTGGAGCCCTTTGATATTCCGGATATTCTGACTGAACGGTCATTATCTAAACAGAAATATTGTGTTACCTTAGGTACCCAATTATAGAAGCATTTTATTATTTGTTTATTAGTAGAGAGAATCGGAGGAAGCAATATTGGCCACTGGAGTGCCCATTGGATGGCGTTACAGTCCCACTGGTGAGGGGTCTGGATCCCCTAAAGTAACCCAACTTTTGGGTTTTTGATCAGGACCGTCCGATCGAAATCCCTAATCTAAACAAAATTACGTAGACCCTAATCTATTACAATATTATGTTATGTTATAGCATCAGTTCTCACATTTATAGCACCTGTGCCAAAAACAGCCCTTGTTACAGTTCGATTCCCTTTTCCACAAAACTTCTGCCACAGTTAGTTTCACATCCTCAGCAGTTCGGTTTGCAACTAACCAAGGTGGAAGCTTCTTACCTCGAAAGATTACCTCATTGTGCTGTCTCCATATCGACCATAGCACATAGCACAGACAAAGTTGAATTGTATGGTGGAAGATAACTGCACTCCAAATCCAAACTTGACAGTCGATTTCAGTAATTCAGCTAAGCAGCACATGTAAGAGTTTTGCGTTGTACCTTGACCGGAATTTTGTTGTTACTCCTTTTGTATAGGAAAATTTAACCGTGTTGGAGATATTACTCTCTACCGGAACAAATGGTGTCAAGTCAATTCAGAGCGACAGCAGAGAGGAGAGACTTGACTTGGGAGCTGATTTGCTCAAGTCTTGTTATAATTTTCAGTATAAAATGATGAAGATGGAAGAAATCAAGGGACACTGTACTGCTACTGCTGCTGTTGATGGTACTGTGTAGAGTATTTGTGCAGCAAAATGAAGAGTGAATTCATCATGATCATCTGTTTGCTTCTCAGCGCTATGGCCATGCAAACTGCTTTTGGCCGAATCAGCTACGGTCCTTTAGGTAAATGCATGCTATCCCTCCTTCTGAGCCACATATATAATATTGTAGTATTTTTGGAAGACAGTAGATAAGGCATGCATGTGTAATCACTAGATATTGGAAAAAGAAAGCAAAAGAAGTAACAGGAAACAATAAGATTAAGGTGATGAAAAGGTGTTACATTTGTTGGTGGATATTTAAAATTGAGCGGTTTGATTCAATTTTTATCTAAAAAAATTATATTCTTCATACAATTAATAATTCACAAAGTTAAAATACTATTTTCATGGAAATTGGATTTGGTTTTTCAGATCACCAAACTTTGTAAGAATTCAATTTCGAAAATATTTATTTGGGAGAATTTCATGTATGCCCTGCAAAATCTTCAAAATTACGTATTTCGCCAACTAAAATTTGTAATATTATATTTACCCTTCTAAGTTTCAAAAACTCACAAATTTTTTCCCAATTTATTGCATTTTCTATTAATAGAACTCATTTAAATTTATAAAGTTCTCATTTTACCTCTTATCAAAAAATAAAATATGTGGTGTGTAATAATAATGTTCAGTCTTCTTATTTATCAATTTCCGAGGGTATATGATTCATTTAACTACTTATAACGTATACACAATGTCATATAGGTTTACACTTTTGTATATGTCACAGGAAAAGACTATGAACCATTTGTCCCTACAACTGGCCAAATAAAAGACCAAATATTTTTCATAAATTTGCTACATATTATTTTATTTTTAATAAATAGTAAAATATCTATTTATAAATTAAAATGAGTTCAAATAGAAAAGACAATAAATTGGTTAAACTTGTTAGTTTTTTGAGCGAAATTATGAATTTTTGAGCGAAATTATGTAATTTAAAAGTTTTTGACGGGTATACATGAAATTCTCCCTCTTTATTTACTTATAATAGGACACAATAAACACTTTTTCTATATAATTCCAATTAACAATTTTCACATACTATCATAAATAGTATTATGCTTATATGTTTTCTTTAACGATCCACACACACATCCAAATGGTCAAGTCAGTTGCCCATGTTTTTTTTTGCGATGAGTTAACAGAAATACCGTCTTTCGTGATCTCGAGTAAAGTATGACTGTTTTTTTATCAATTTGTACATGCATAACCTCGAGCTTTTATGATGTTTAATATAATAGAAAGACCTCGAATTTCTAAACCCCATGGACCTAACCGTTATTGCTGCGGAGAGAGATGTTGTGGTGGGAGTTGCTGCTAGCCATGCTGGTGCTTAAAGAATGATGGAGATTTCAGGAAATTAATAGCAACAATTTGTGATGATTTATTATGTAATTTCCTACTTTAATTAAAGCAAGTTGAGAGACAACATACCTACGGATTCGGTTTTCCCATTTTACACATTGTATCCTTTTTCTTTCAGCTTATATTATATTAATGCAGTAATGTTAGAAAAATCTGCAGTACTCTTACTATAAAGTATAAATTTTTTTGAATATTAATGCTCTCATCATCCAATGAATGTCTTTTGTTGTAATAATTACATTCTAATGTTGCACCATGTTCATGAAATTTCTTACTTACATTTCAAAGAAAATATATATGACCCAAATATACTTATTTTACAAAAGATCTCACCAAAGTTAATGATGTTGTGTTACATTTTTATATAATTAAATATAGTGTTAATGTATACTTTTACTATTAAATTTATGATAAAACTGGACATAATCTATAGGTGATTTATTCAGAGTATTTTACTGAATAAATAATCCCTGATTAAAATGAATATATTTTATGAGTTAATTGTTTTTATTAAGTATGATGATAAAAAAGTAATTCCAAATAAACAATTTTGAACCGAGCCTTTATTATTATTCATTACTCAGATTGAGACATTGAGTTTGATTTGTGCTGTCTTCCTATTTTTTACTTAGAAGACGGACATTTCTCTTAACTACATATTTTTTTTATTTTAAATAAATAGTAAAATTGTTACTATATAAATTTAAAATGAGTTTAATTAAAAAGACAATGAATTTGGTAAATTTGTGAGTTTTTCAATTTTATAGGGGTAAATACACAATTAATTAACATATCATGCATAATTAGATTGTAATTTGAAGTTTTTGAGGGGGCATAATGAAAATTCCCCAATTAATTAACATATCATGCATTACCATTTTCAAATAGGCAAATTCTTCTATGGGCATAAGGACCTATTTGTAAAATGAGTATATTTTCATTTTTAAACTTCAAACAGTCGATCCGACCGTTCAACATTTTCTCCATATTACAATATACTTGGAGGTCAAATTTTACATTTTTTTGAATTTTTTTTACTATTTATTAAGATGGGTACAAAATTCAACGGTCTGAATTTGACTAGTTTTGTAAAATACTTAATAAATAGTAAAAAAATTGAGAAAAATGTAAAATTTGACCTCCAAGTACATTTTAATATCGAGATAATGTTGAACTGTCGGATCGACTGTTTGAACTTTGAAAATGAAAATATGTTCATTTTACAAATAGGTCCTTATGTCCATAGAAGCATCCCTCTTTCAAATAACAATACAATCTCCTGCTTATTATCATAATCACAAAATTACCTCATCAGTGAAAGCAGATAAGGTCAGAGTTTTTGTCAGCACAGACGTAGTGAGCCCGAGAAAAGCCCATGACCCCATCGGCAACAGGCCAAGCACGAGCCCGGCAACCGTAGACATAAAAATAGCAAGCAATTGCCATGCCTGTTGCGAAACCTCAACCGGTCTTGGTACTAGAAACCGCATTGCAAGACCAATTCCAACTGATATAGCAAAAGGAACCGGCTTTACCCCGGCATTCGTACTGGCATTACCAGTACATTCCTTTGTCTTTTGGGTTTCAGGTTTTATCAAAGGGATTGATGATGAAGAAGCACGGAGAGGTAAAGGGCGGTGGCGGAGAGAGACGGAGGAGGTGGGGAGGGAGAGAGGGAGAGAACGGAGACATCGGAGGTGGTGGGGATGGTGGTGAACTGGAGGCGAAAGGAGAGGAGGTCGGCGTAGCGCAATATTCTCCATTGGAAAGAGAGAATGGAGAAAGAGAGCGGAGAAGTCGAGGTGAGAAGAAGGTGAGAGAAATGAGAGAATTTGGTGGCGCGCAATTACTGGATTCATATCACCTATGGTAATAGAAATATTGAGTTTAGATATGGACCGTCTGATCTGATTAGCATGAATATTGAAGAGTTTGTACGGTTTAGATATGTATTCAAATATTCTTTTACCGCAGAGAGGGATGAATCTGCAATGACCACCTGCTCACAACATAAAATACAAAGGAACGAATGAGAAGAAGGAATATGGGCCACTGGAGTGCCCATTGGATGGCGTTACGGTCCCACTGGTGAGTGGCTATAAATGGGGAGTATATTCGTTGTAGATACTTGGTAACGGAAACGGTTAGGTGGGCCATGGTCAATATGGGCCGTGCGGCCTGTCTTTGGTCGGGTCTGGATTCCTAATGTAACTCAAAAATTTGAGTTTGAATCTGGACCGTCCGATCAAAATACGGATCAATTTGGTTCAAGATAGAATTTATTATATATTCGTGCATATTTTAATCAGGGAACCAATTTGGGTCCGAAGGGTTCTACATCCGTCTGATCCGCTTTAAGATTTGTGTACACGACTATTAAAGCTGACGTGCACACATATTGAAGCAACGCGCACGGAGCTTAAAACGGATCAGACAGACGTGGAACCCATCGGACCTCAATTAAGTCTGATGTCCATCGGACCCAAATTAGTCCCTCTAATCAGACGTTCTGAAATCAAACTCAAAGTTATTTTCAAGGATCCAAATTGCATTGGTTGTAGGTCCCGTAAACAAGTTCGGATCCTCTGAGGTAACTCACATTTTGAGTTTGAATTCGGACTGTCCGATCAAAATCCGGACCAATCTCGTACAAGATAGAATGCACATGATCACTTTAATATGCGTGCCAATAACAAATCGGACGGTCCGGATCTAAACTCAAACTTTGAGTTACTTTAGATGATAGAATTCCCAATAAACCAACTAAACATATACTGCTCACAGCAAGTTGGACTGTGACAGCAACCCAAGTAAGAGAGACATTTGCGTTGTACCTTGACCTGAAATTTGTTATTACCCATTTCGTGTAGAAAAATTTAACCAAGTGAGAGGTATTATTCTGTACCGGGACAAATGAAGTCAAGTCAATTCAGACTTGAAGGCAGAGTTGATTTAGTCATGCATGTTATAATTACCAGTATAAAATGATGTAGACGGAAGAAATCAAGCGACACTGTTACTGGTAGTTTGTACAGTTTTTTGGAAGCAAAATGAGGAGTACTGTATTCATGATCCTCTTTTTGCTTCTCAGCGCAATGACCATGCAAACTGCTTCTCGACCAGCCATCCACGGCGTGGCGGCCGCGCGGGGCAGCGCGGCGTACATTCCCCGTGACAACAAGTTAAACACTGGTGGAGGTAAGTGTTATCTCTCTCTTTCGGAGTGACTTAATGATCATGTTCAACCAAAATTAATAATGAATAACATCGTGGTTTTTTTTTTTATCGCTGTTTAATTAATCTAACTCCATAAATATTCATTAATATGTTCTCAACTTTTGCACAAATTCAGCGCCCGATATTGTAGGACCTAAAAGATCTCGCATTTTTAGACGACGCAAGTGCTGCCCAGAGTTGCATGCTGCTAGGAGCCCTCCTGGTGCTTAAAGAATGATGGAGATTTCTGAAAACTAATTAATAGTAACAATTAAGGATGATCAATTATGTAATTACCAACTTTAATTAAAGCAAGTTTTGAGAGAACATAATTGTGGATTTTACTAATAAAGTAATTTTATATGATTTGGCTGTACTTGTACTATAAATTATTTGAATATATTGTGTTCAAATCATCCAATGAATGTCTTGTGAATTGTGATGTGCATTGTTCCTCTCATACAATACAAACTATCCGAGTAGAAAAGAAAATGGTATTGGCTGTATAAGTACTCTATCAAAAAATGAATCCAATTTTGATTTGAGCATTTCATCAAACACCTTAATGGCATGAATCTATTTCATAAACTCAACTCAAAATTTCTAGATTTTCAAGTGTTTTACAAATTATATTTTACTAATATCATAAGATTACTTGCAATATTTGATCGTCTTTTGTGATTTGATTCGGTTTCAATCCAAGTCTCGAAAACGAAATTGAGCCACAGTCGAGGATTGAAGTACAAAGTCAAATTAACACCCAGAGAGGAAATTAAAGTGTTGGGTGAGAAATTGGAAAATCGATTGCAGGGAATATTAAAAATTAAGCAAATTATTTATGAATTGATTTATTTTATTTTATTGCAAATTATTTATGAATCGATGACAGAATTGAAGTGAAGTCAATTGAACCAATTTCTCTCAACTGGATTGGCGTATGGTCATAGTCAGTTGCCCCTTGTTTCTTTTGAGATGTGTTTAATATGACTCCATATTCTTATGCTCTCTACTTTTGCACAAATTCAAGGCCAAATACTATACCATCTTCACATGCTCCAGTTCCACGAATCTATAATCAACCCAGCACATGTTTGATCGAGGTTTCTGGAAACTAATAGCAACAATTAAGGAAAATTTATGTTGTCTCCCGCTTTTAAATTTTCCTTAATTGTTGCTATTAGTTTCCTGAAATTGCAATCACAAAATTACCTCGTCAGTGACACTGCTACTACTGCTATTCGATCAGAAATTGTTGATGAAGATGGAAGAAATCAAGGGACACTGCCACTGCTGCTGTTACTAGTAGAGCAACAAAATGAGGAGTACTGAATTCATGATCCTCTGTTTGCTTCTTAGCGCTATGGCCATGCAAACTGCTTCTATTGGCGTCTCCGCTTACGTTCCAGGCCGTAGAATGGTCCTCAAAGGTAAATGCTCTCTCTCGTTCTGAGTGATTTAATAATCATGTACAACCAAAATTAAGTTTCATCTCCTTGTCCACAGTAAGAGTCCATATTATAGTATTTTGAAAACCGATACATAAGCCATGTGTCTCCATTACAATATATTCATTCGCGAGGGGACGGAAAAAACAATATTGACACTATCTGTGCGAGGGTAAAAAGTGACTATTACCAACGAGAGGATCTGCAACGATACCAGCAGTAAACACTAGTTTTACCTTCGCGGATAGTGACAGATTCTGAATGGCGTTTTGGCTGTTTGGATCGTAATATTAAGAGTGTTTAATATAAGACCATATTCATATGTTCTCAACTTCTGCACAGATTCAGATCGGCCGGCTGGTCTAACCAACGGAGAAGACCCTACATCTACAATCCATTTCGGGTGCGCCTGCAAGGATAGTTGTTGTGGTAATGGATGCTGCTAGAGATGCTGATAGAAGAATGATAAAGATTTCTGGATACTAATTATAGCAGCAATTAAGGATGATATATTATGTAATTATCTTTTTAAATTAAAGCAAGTTGAGAGAACACAAGTACATTTTGCCTATTGTATCCATTTTATTTATAGATGATTGTTTCTCAAAAAAAATAATTATAGATGATTGGGCATTACTTTTACTATATATTATTTGGATATATTGTGTTCTAATAATTCATCCAATGTATTAAATGAAATTCCAACTAATCTTGTGAATTGTGATGCATTTTTAACCAGTGTACAATGAGTTTGTTGGTCATGGTGATGGGCCGTGCGGCCTGCCATTGGCATGGGCCCTCCAACTTATCGTTGTTACCATGTTCTGCCATAGGTTTTAGTAAGCCCACAAGCCCAAATACTGCTTAGGTTTAAGATTGTACCAAAATATAGGTTTAGAATTTAGGTTTAAGATTGTACCAAAATTAATGGATTTTGTCCAAAAATTAAACATGTTTATTATACCAAAATTTATTGAACTTCGCTAGAAGCAATGTGGCTAGATTTTGTATTCTTTTTAATAGAAAATTGTAAATTGACAAAACCATATAATGGGAGAGAATGCTCTGTAACAATTATTCTTGAATTAAATGAAATTTATTATCATCTTCCATCTTTTTTATTTGAAAGAAAGGCTATAACAGCCCATTATGTTATTTAATATGACTAAGCATATATAGCCATTTAAAAAATTATCCAGCGTTGAAAGGAAGTTTAGATTCTCTGTTACAAACTTTGTTGTACAATTCCTGTTGCAAATTAAGTGCTGACAGAATCCCCGCTTCATAAAGTTAATTAGCAAAAAGCACTAAAGAAATATGAAAATAATAGATTATTGTCATTAATTATATCAAGTTTGAAACAAAAAAACAAACAAAAAGTTAACAAATTGACGTTAAGAAAGTAACAAAATAAGAGATAGAACAAGTTGAATAGTATACATGGTCCAAAGGAATTATCTTCGTTTTACAGGTGCTGCAATTCTACGGTGAAAAGACAGCTACACTCGAAATTCAAACTTGACAGTCGATTTCAGTAATTCAGCTAAGCAACACATGTAAGACTTTTGCGTTGTACCTTGACCGGAATTTTGTTATTACTCCTTTATTGTAGAAAAGAGTTACGAAGTTAGAGCTATTATTCTGTACCGAGACAAACTAATTATGACTTGGGAAAGCAAAAGGCAGGGATGGAATTGACTTGGGAGTGGCTTGCACAGGTGTTATTATAATTTTTCTTATAAAATGGGGAGGATGGAAGAAATCAAGGGACACTGCTACTGCTGCTGTTACTAGTAGAGTATAGAGTTTCTGGAGAGCAAAATGAGGATTGAATTCATGATCCTCTGTTTGCTTCTTAGCGCTATGACCATGCAAACTGCTTCTATTGGCGTCTCCGCTTACGTTCCGGGCCGTAGACTGGGCCGTGGAGGTAAATGCTCTCTTGTTCTGAGTGATTTAATTATCATGTACAACCAAAATTCAGTTTCATCTCCTTGTCCACAGTAAGAGTCCATATTATAGTATTTTGAAAACAGTCCATATTATTCATTCGCGAGGGTACGGAAAAAACAATATTGACACTATCTGTGCTGTGCGAGGGCAAAAAGTGACTATTACCAACGAGAGGATCCGTGACGATACCGGCAGTAAACACTTGTTTTACCTTCGTGGATAGTGACCGATTCTGAATGGCGTTTTGCCTGTTTGGATCGTAATATTAAGAGTGTTTAATATAAGACCATATTCATATGTTGTCAACTTCTGCACATATTCAGACCGGGCTGGTCTAACCAATGGAGAAGACCCTACATCTACAATCCATTTCGGGTGCGCCTGCAAGGATAGTTGTTGTGGTAATGGATGCTGCTAGAGATGCTGATAGAAGAATGATAAAGATTTCTGGATACTAATTATAACAGCAATTAAGGATGATATATATATTATGTAAGTATCTTGTTTAAAGCAAGTTGAGAGAACACAAGTACATTTTGCCTATTGTATCCATTTTATTTCAGCTTGTATTAATACAATAATTATAGATGATTGTTTCTCAAAAAAATAAATAATTCTAGATGATTGGGCATTACTTTTACTATATATTATTTGGATATATTGTGTTCTAATAATTCATCTAATGTATTAAATGAAATTCCAACTAATCTTGTGAATTGTGATGCATTTTTAACCAGTGTACAATGAGTTTGTTGGTCATGGTGATGGGCCGTGCAGCCTGCCTTTGGCATGGGCCCTCCATCTTATCGTTGTTACCATGTTTGGTCATAGGTTTTAGTAAGCCCACAAGCCCAAATACTGCTTAAAGCAAGTTCGGATTTTCTATTACATATTTTGAAGAACATTTCCTGTTGCAAGCACAAATACGGATTCCCCGCATCACAAGTTAGGAAAAGCACTAAAGAAGTTTGAAAATATATACTGATAAGTTTTATTCAATTTTGAAACAAAAGCAAACAAAAAGTAACAAATTAAATTTAAAAGAGATAGAACATGGTCCAAGGAAGAGAATTTCTTATTTATAGAAAATACAATAAAATAAGAGAGAAAAACAGATATAGTACTTTAATTTGTTTTTCAATGCATAAAATGATTGGTGAAAATTTTACTGATCCGAACTTTTTTTATTTTTTTATTCCATCGATCATTTGTTTGAATGGAGAATGAAGAGATTTTCTTTTATATTTTTAGAAATTATTATTGAAAAATATGTGAAGTATCTTAGAATTTGGAACAAGATCAATAATTCAGATCCAAACATTTTCAAGCCAAATTTTTTGTGGCCAATATTTTATTATATTGTCGTATGGTTTGTTGCTGGAAAAAAAATACAAATATTTGGATTCAAGCTATTGATCTCGGTTCAAACTTTGGATCCGGATCATTTGTCATGATCCTTCTAGTACATTAAATTCTAAAATTATATAAAAGTAACTTCCAAAAAAAATAATTCTTCGTTATACTCATTCAAACCATTAACTACAGAAAAAAATTGAAAAAAATTTGGATCGTTGAAATTTTGACTGGTTAAAAAATTTTAGATCGGTAAAAATTCTAGCGATCCTTCTTTATATATATGTATCAAAAAATAAAAGTACTCTTTGTCTTTCCTTTTCATAATTTATAATATTTTCTTAAAATATAAAATTCTCTACATGGGAACTTCATTTATATGTGCTGAAATTATACTGTGAAAAGACAGCTCCCCTCCAAATTCAAGTTAATTAACTTGATAGTGGAGGTCAGTAATTTAGCAAAGCAACCCAAGTAAAAAATTAAAAAAGAGAAAGAACATGGTCCAAGGGAATAGACAGCTCCACTCCAAATTCAAATTAATTAATTGATAGTGGAGGTCAGTAATTCAGCAAAGCAACCCAAGTAAGACTAACGCATTTGCGTTCTACTTCGATCATAACCTTGTTATAGTTTGTATCGCAAAGTAATTCAAAATTTTTATTTAAATTCGGACCGTCTGATCAGAACCTGGACCAATCTGATCCTAGATGGAATGCACGGGCTCCCATTAATATCTGTCCCAAAGTAGACCGGATGGTCCGGATTTAAACTAAAAATTTGAGTTACCTTAGGTGACATGAATTCATACTGTTATTAGTCATTCCGTGTAGCAAATGTTACCCAAATTGGGAGTGATGAAGTCAAATCAATTCAGAGGCAGGGAGGGACTTGACTTGGGAGTTGATTTGCTCAAGTCTTGTTATAAATTACCAGTATAAAATGGTGAAGATTGAAAACTTGTACTGGTAGTGTGTAGAGTTTTTTGGGAGAAAAATGAGGAGTGAATTCATGATCATCTGTTTGCTGCTCAGCACTTTGGCCATGCAAACTGCTGCTATGACACCAACTCCTCACAACCAGCTAGTAAACCACGATTGATCCCAAGGCGTAAGTATTATCTCGATCTCGTTCTTTGTAACTTAATAATTAATCATGTACAACCAAAATTATTCTTCATGGCCAAGCCCACAGTACTTAAACAGTCCATATTATAGTAAGAGTAAGGCTTAGGTGCTATGGATAGCTTAAGACTTTCCGTGCTACAGCCTAAAAAATCTATTATATAAACTTCAAACTTCGATTAGGTAGCTCAGTAAATTAATTATATAATGAACTTGTAGAATATCAATTTTTACTATTTTAGAATTTTTTTACTATTTTTTATTATTTATGAAAGATGGCAAAAAAATGGTTTTAAACAAAATTACCAATATTTCATTATAAAAAAAGTTCGTTGTTTCTTTATATATACGGTGTTTAGTATAACTCCATGTTCATATATATTTTCAACTTTTTCACCTTTCAGCGCCACGTGAACATGCACATGCACATCGTATTCGTGGACCACCAACTCCTAGACCCCATCCACCCAGACATTGCTGCGGAGACACATGTTATTGTGGGGTTTGTTGCTAGCCATGCTGGTGCTTAAAGAATGATTTATTATGTAATTAATTATCAAAGCACGTTGAGAGAAGTAGTTAAATAATGATTATTTCATGATCGGTTTTCACATTTTACAAATTGTTGTTGTATCTATTTTACTTCGGCTAGCTAGCTTGTATTAATACAGTAGTTATAGATGTTTCCCCAGTATTTTTAATATGAATTATTGGGATATATATATATTGTGTCCAAATCATCAAACGTATGAATTAAAATGCTGTTATTGCCCCACTGGGTCAGGCTAAAAAAGAACAAAAAGAAAACACAAATACATAAATAATTAAATAACAGAAAATACAAAATTGATATCACTTTTTTTTTTGAGAAGAAACGAGAGTCATGCTCTCATTTGATTAATTGAAAAGCCGATACAAGAGTTTTGTATCGAAAATTTGAAATTACAATTTGCCCAAAAGGATTGAGCTAAAATATACCCTTTTCCTACTGCCAAAGCGAAACAAGGATAAAAAGTCTACCCAAGAAAAACATGAAAACAAGAACAAAAGGATCTGATGAACAACCAAATAAAAGTAAAAATGAGATGTGGTGCTATTTATCCGAGTTCCCTCATTGTCTCTGTCTCGCAGCTTCTGTCTGGTACCACTGCTGCTTTACCTCTAGCACTAGTTGTTGAGTATTCTTGCTTTCATCTGTAAAAATTCGCCTACAGCGTTCCTTCCAAGTTACAAATTGTGTTATGACCAGCAGTTCCTTTTCTCGTGTGTCACAGTTTTTACTGATTGCCATGTCCGGTACAATTACTGTTCTCGGGGACCCCATTTCTATTGTCACCTTTGTATAGAGTTGCACCGTAATCTGACAAGTGTGGAATAGGTGAGGTATTGACTCTTCAGCTTGCTTACACATCACACACCAGTTCACCAAGCTCCATCCTCTTTTCATCAGATTATCAATCGTCAGCAGCTTATTCAATCTCATCAGCCACACAAAGACTTGCATTCGCAGAGGGACCTTAATTTTCCATATACGATGAAGTTTCGATTTGATTACCGGTCCCCCCTTGATTGCCCTGTATGCCGATTTGACTGAGAATTGACCTGATTGTGTCCACCGCCATGTGATCCGATCAGGTTCAGCAGTCAGATGTCGGGTCATTGCCTCAATATCGGATTGCAAAATCAGGGACTGTTGTTGAGCCTCTTCTGACAGTGTGCCCCTGAATTGAACTCCTTCTATTGCTGCCTCATTTAGTGTTAGATTCAATTTGTGTGCAAATGTGTACAGCTCATGTAGCTCATGCTTAAGTATTCCCCTTCTCCAATTTTGATCCCAGAGCGGAACTGTTCTGCCAGTACCCGGTTCCCTTGTGACCGAGATATTGAAAAACTTGTCTGTATTTCTGAGTGTGTTTTGAAACAAATGCGACCTCGGAATCGGAAACGGGGAAGAGTTAGTGGCTTGAAAAATGGTCTTCCAGAGGCGCTCTTCTGGAGAGAACCATTGCCATTTCCATTTTAGCAGCAGGGCCATATTGAAGGACTGTAAGTCCGTAACCCCCAGCCCTCCCAGTGCCTTGGGTGCGCATACCAAACTCCAGTTTGCTAAATTGACCTTCCTGCCCCTCTGTGAGACTCCCTGCCATAGAAAATGTCTTCGAGTTTTATCAATCTCCTTTATCACCCACATCGGCAATTTGAGGCACTGCATGTAGTACACTGGTAACGCTGACAGTACTGCATTTATCAATACCATCCGACCGGCAATGCTCAGATGTGTGGCTTGCCAACCGGCTAGTCTATTTGTGAATTTCTGAAGCAGTGGCAGGTATGCTGATCTATTTAGTACCCTATTTGAAAGCGGTAGACCTAAATATATCATTGGAAGTGAGCCCAGTCGACACCCCAACACTGCTGCCATTTGCGTATCCTGCTGGGGCTGTGGTTCGGTCAAAATTAGCTCAGATTTTTGGAAGTTTACAGCAAGCCCTGAGATGTTATGAAATGCCGTAATTGCTATTTTTAGCATTTGGAGTTGTCGAGTTTCCGGTTTGAGAAAGAACAATGCGTCATCCGCATAGAGTAGACACGGTCTCATTTCCAGGAAAGGTAATCGAATTGCACCATTGGCCGTTAATTTTTGAAACCACCGATTTATAAAATCCATGGCAATAATGAATAAGAATGGGGACAATGGGTTACCTTGGCGAACCCCCCTTTTTAGTATCAATTTCTTCCCTGCCAATCCATTTACAATGATTTGAGAATTTCCTTGTAGCACCAACTTTTGTATCCAAGCTATGACTTTTGTCGGAAAGGAAAGTTTCTCCAATACCTTTAGCACAAAATCCCAATTGATGGTGTCGAACGCCTTATAGATATCCGCTTTGAAAATTGCCAATGGGATTTTTGCCATATGCGCATGGTGCAGTATGTGTTGCGCATAGATGAATCCTTCAGTTATCTGTCTGTTTTGTACAAATCCTGTCTGTGCCCCATCCACTAAGTTTTGTATGTGCGGCTGAATTCTATTTGCTAGTATTTTGGATATTATTCTTTGGACACCGTGGATCAAGCTTATGGGTCTGTAATCTTGAGGGGTGGTTGCATCTTCTTTCTTTGGTATGAGTATTATGTGTGATGTATTCAGCGGGGCGAGGGAATTGCCATCTTGCATTGCATTGTATATGACCCGATGTATATCAGGTGCCAATATGTGCGCATACTTCTTATAAAATTCTCCCGTAAAGCCGTCAGTCCCCGGACTTTTGTTATTCGGCCATTCTTTGATTACCCCCTGCACCTCTTCCAGTGAAACTGGTCTTTCCAAATCAGCTAGATCATGGAAGTCCTCATATAGAGTGGACCAGTGTATGTTCGGCATTGGTGCTGATGCCGCTCCCATTAAGTTTTTGTAGAACTCAAAGAATACCTTCGCTTTTGTTTGTTGGTCAGTAAACAGTTGTCCCTGGTATTCGATGTGAGGAATGGCTTTTTTATTCTTTGAGCTTGATGCCATCGCATGAAAATAGCTAGTATTCTGATCGCCCTTTATTTCCCAATTCAATTTCGCCCTTTGTCTCCAAAGATCTTCTTCAAGTATGGCCAGCTCTGTGTACCTTTTTTTCAGCACACAAGTGACGAATTTTTCCAGCTCGGTCACCCTTCTAACCTCCTTTACTCGGTCAATCCATGCCATGTATTGTCTGCAAACTGTGATCTGTGTTTTGACCGACCCCACCCTCTGTGCCGCCCAGAATTTTATATCTTTCTGCAATGCTAGAAGTTTACTATGTAGTGTTGTCGGCGAGGTGGCCTGCTGACCCGTATTCCACGAGTTCTGTACCACCTCATCAAGTGTTTTGAATCTCAACCAACAATTTTCGAACCTAAAAAAATTGCTTTTTCTGAAACCCGTGTAGGCCGTATAGACTATCGGGCAATGGTCTGACGAAGTATTCGCTAAGGCTTGTTGTTGAGAGTTGGGGAATTTAGAATTCCATTCGGATGATATTAAGAACCTATCCAACCGTGCCATCGAGGGATCTTCTCTATCGTTTGACCATGTATAACGCCTACCCTGTAATGCAATATTCCGCAGCCCCATATCCAGAATTAATCGTGCAAACGATAGGGTTCCTCTCCAATCTGAACCCGGGTTGCTTCTATCGCTATTGTCTACTGTGACATTGAAATCACCACTTAGAATCCATGGTATGTTACCACCCGGTTTGAGGGTCATCAGTTCATTGAAAAAATCCCTTCTATATGTTCTAATAGAAGGGCCATACACTCCGGTAAACCAGAATTCAGATCCATCTTCCTTATTTGCCAACTTAATTGAGATCGAATAGGTTCCTGTTTTGATATCCTTAAATTCAAATTTAGTGGGTGCCCATGCAATTAGTATCCCTCCTCTAGTCCCTATTGCATCAAGAGTTCTGAACTCCTTTAATTTCCAACCACACACCTGTCTCAATGCTGTGTCGGTCATGTTTGCAATTTTGGTCTCCTGTAGGCATAGGATATCCGGTTTCTCCAACAATACCGTTTGCCTAATTGCCAATCTCTTTTCTTTTGCATTTATCCCTCTTACGTTCCATGTAATGAATTTATATCGGGTTTTGTATTCCATTTAAACATTGAAACATCCACTTGGCAAATAGAATTCGAAATAAATAACCATATGTAGGTGATACATAGTCAGATCTTCACACCCCTTTTTCCTCCCAAAATCTACCTGACATATGTTAACAAACCACCTGCTCACAATTCTAACACTACTCCAAACTTCTCTCCAGTTCACGGCTGTGCTAACATCCCTGGTTCTAAATTTACTACTACAAAACAGCCCCCCCTCCTGTGAGGCGTACTGAACTTCCAACATAGAAATAAAGTTACTAAACATTATAAAATTACTAAACTGCTTGTACTTGCTGGTGCTTTCTAGGCGGCCGTAGCCCGGTCGCCCTTTCCTGTTGCTACAATTTGTGCAATCTTTTCCTCCATGGCCCTGTAAATGTGTACCCCAGCTGTATACACAACTAGTTGAGCCTGATCCTCTTCTAAAGGGCTGAGAGTTTGGAGATATCGATAGTCCGGCCGCGTACTCGGGTTGTTCCTTTCCTTGCCCGCCTTACTCAGTTTTGTCGGACCACCCCCTTTCAGCTTGGACGCCTTGTCTATGGCCGAGATATACACTCCGGAGTTCTTTTCTAGCAGTCTTTTGCTTCTCCTTTTTTGTTCCGAAATTGGTGTTTCGAGCTGCTGTCTTGTCGAGTTTCTTTCAAAACCCGGTGGTCCATTGGGGAATTCCTCCATGAGTTGAGTGTCTGTCTCTTCCAGAGAGTGTGAGTTGTGTTCCTTCATTCCTACTAGAGTATTCTGGTTCGGTTCCAGCTCTTCCTGTGATATTTCTTTCGGCCCAGAGGGAAGGTCAGCGGCTGGTTCGAATCCCTCTACTGTGAGCCCCAACTGTCCCTCTGCTGTCGGCCCAGCTTGCTTGTCCATTATCGGGCTCAGAGTCTTCTCCCCTAGTGGCCCGCATTGTCCCTCTACTATCGGCCCAGGTTGTTTTTTCGCTAACAGCTCCAATTGTTCCTCTACTATCGGCCCAACTTGTTGCTCCACTAGCAGCTCACCATGTTCTTTTATTGCCGGCCCAAACTGTTTGGCCCAATAACTGAGAGAGTTAATGCATGGCTTGGGTCTTTGAGAAGCCCACGCTGCTGCACTGCTACAGTTTCCCAGGAGTTCTCTGTTGCGCCTTTAATGCTGGAGATTACCTCAAATCTTTCTTGTACTATTTGCCCCTCTCCTCTTGACTTTGCGTAAACTTTTTGCATAACAGCTATAAGATCAGAGAATTTAAAGCCGAGGGGACCTGGTACTGACTTCTGAACTAGGATGTAGGTTCTGCGCCCCACTCCTATTTGGATTTGTCCTGTTGCATTGAAGGTGCCCGTGATCTTTTGTGACAGCCTTTCAATGGGCATTTCCTGTCCGACCAGTGTTGATACCGGTGGTTTTTTCTTTGGCCGCCATTGCTGTAGTTGCAGCTTCTTTCTCCTCCACACCCACACTGCTTTCTTATGTCGTTTAGAACCTTGCAGTTTGTGTTGCTGTGATGATGCCCTCCATGCCGTCCCCTCAACTGCCCCTCCGCTATCTTCTGAACTCGAGTCACAAACGTCCGGTCGAGATTTGTGCTTATTGTTTTGGTAAAACAGAGGGTCATATGGTCGGCCTTTTTGGGGTGCTTCAGGCGGTGGGAAATAGCCCGGCTGGGCAAACCGCCATGTTAGCAGAACCACCCTGATCTTCTTAGTGTAGTTTCCTTGTCGAATGTTGAGGAATCTGGGTATCTGTGTGGGGTGTTTGCATGATAGATATATGGTGATGTTTTCGAGCTGTGCTGCCTCCTGTCCATACGGCAGTGTGCATTTGATAACCCCTAACCTAGTTGTGATGCGTTCGAGGTTGCCATTGCTCCATAGGTTGAGGGGGACATCCAGCAACTTAACCCATGCTTCGTACCCCGGGGGTTGGAAAGCCATGCCCGCTGTGGCTTCCCATTTGGCAAAACCGATCACTATTCCCTGAGAAGATATCTCATATGGTCCGGCTGCTATGACCGCATCTCTGACTCGCTCGTTCTCGCATATGAGCAGATAGTTTGTCGCATCGATTTTGTATATCCTGAACCGCATGTGGTTGCCCCCGTGTCGTGCTATGAGTCTCTGTTTGACTTCAAAGATAGTATTTTCATCTACTGTCCCTCCTGCTAGGGTCCTAACCCACACTGCGCCTTTGAGATATTCATTATGTGGGTTTGCATTTTCTTCTATGTGAGGTAGGAAAATGTCTTCTTGCTCCACCCTCTCTTCTAGGAACTCCTCTGCCATGTGCTTAACTTTCTGTTGTGGGCCTTTGAAGCACTCAGCGTATGAGTGTTGGAAGTGTGATTGCTGTGGTTTGTGAGGTTGTGCTGCTGGTTGCCGCTGTTGTGGTGTCTTTATAGCTGCTTCACAACGACTAGCAGGGTGACCGAATTTAAGGCATTTAAAACACCTAATAGGGTCTCTGCAGTGAGCCTTTAGATGCCCCGGTGCTAGGCAGCGAAAGCACTTTCGTTCTTTAAACGCTCTGTCATAAGCTAGCTTTAATGCTGGAGAAGAGAATTGTCTATTCGGTTGTTGTTGTGTCCCTTCTCTCTTCTTAAATTTCCTGTGCACCACTGTCTGCCAACCACCTTCGCCAACTATATCTCTTATTACCGTACCTGTGGGGTTATTGACTCTTCCCTTGGCTCCCTGGAGAGAGGATTCACCTGCCTCCCAGTGTGTTTTTGGTTGTTCGCCGAATCGCCCTTCAGTCGCCTTCTGCTTTCCTTTTTCGCTCTCCATCTTTCCAGCCCTTCTCCGTCCAAATTGATATCACTTAAAGTAAAAGAATATTCCTGGTTCAATTGGGACTGTCCGATCGGAATCCGTACAAATATTATAGATATCTTGTGCATTCCACCTTTAGTCAGATTGACCTAGATTCTGATTGGACGTTCAAGATCTAAACAGAAATATTCTGTTACCTCAGGGATTGTGGACTCATTAAATAATGGAGTGATATCCTCTGAGATATATCATATTTTGCGTGACCACGTGTCCGGTGCCTATTTGGGAAAGCGTGGAAGGCCAGTATTATTTGAGCTTTGAGATTCGTGCAGAACATATTTGAACGGTTGAGATTTTCCAAAAAGTCACGCAAAATATATATGATATATCTCAGAGGATGCGAATTCTAAATAACGAAAAGGTTATAAAATTTGATTGGGATTTTTGTCCAAAGGGTTATATATGAAGAAAACTGGATCTAAACCGTTTTGTTTCATCAAAGTCAAAACTCATACGAACGGTTTAGATTTATAGGACCTTTTGGAATTTGTGAAGTTGTAAATAGTTCGGACGAATGCCTGTGTAAATCGGACAGTTGGGGATCTATAGGGGTGTCAATGGTACCTTTTTAGCCGTTTACCCGACCCGTATCGTATTCGATAAGGCGGGTATGAGTAAGGTTTTTTTTTCGTTAGCTTATTGGGTATGGGTATGGATAAGAATTTTTTTTCGTTAACCAAATGGGTAAGGGTATGGGTAATGACTATTTCGTACCCGTTACTCTATAGGTTAATTATAAAATCTAAATAATTTTCAATCAATTTCCAACCCACCTTAATATGTATTCGTGTTTTTGAATTTTCTTCCTTTATAAAAAACAATTTAGTTGGAATTGATTGCACATTCATTTTTATTTTTTATTATAAATGTAATTACATAAGTGTGAAATGAATGAGTTTTTTAAATTTAATTTGTAAAATATAATAAAACTAATTATTATATTAGTAATATTCGTTATTCATCCGCTACCGTTTCGTTACCCGATAATATTAACGGGCAAGGGTAGGGTAGAGTAAGGTCAATTTTTAATGGGTATGGGTAGGGTATGGGTAAACTCAATTTTAATAGGTATAAATATGAAAATGCCTCCACTCGACCCGTACCGTACCCATTGACACCCCTAGGGATCTATCTTGTATAATATTTGTTGAATGGCTATTGGACAAAACCCAACCTCTAAAATTTGTACTCCTTTTAACTTAAGGCACTTTTGAAGTGGTCAACCTTAAACGTACTAAATGATTTTACGCATATTCACTCTCAGTGACGTTGGAATAACTAATTGGGTTATGATTGTTTGTGTTGGGCCGGATTTAATATTACATTATTATTACTGATAAGTTTGTAATATTATTGTAAACTTATTAAGTGGGACGTAGAGATCGCTAGCTAGATTTGCCCATATCCTAAATTAGCAGGGCCTTTTGAGGTTTTATCCTCTCACTCTCTCTGCCCTTATTTTATTCGAATTCATATCACCGACGGTACCGTAAAAGAGAATCTTTTACAATTACTTGATCTGAACCGTTCTTTTTAACTTGGCACGAATCTCAAAACCTAATAATACTGCCCCCTCAGTCAGCCTGAATCCCAAACCGACTGAGAGTTAATCTCAAACCGTAAATAGCTAATTGTAAAAGGGAATCTTTTACGGTACCGTCGATGATATGGATTCATTTTATTCACCCAGTTATCCACCCTCTCTATCTTTCACTCAGATCTCTATCTCTCTGTCTCTCAATAATTGGTAGTGGCTGATTAAACTAAACAAATTAAGGAACATAGACTCGTAATAGCATTGCCTCATATTGTTCGATCATTCTCTTTGTACCTATCTCTCTCTATCTCTATCTGTGATTTCCGATTTGTGGCGTAGATACGAAGCAGCCAGGATTGACGGAATCTTCAGTTATTGACCCATCAGCATTGACTTAATTGGGCTGGACTTTGTCTTTCTTTCACACACGAACATTGACAAATTTAATGTTCAAGTTAAAAATAAAAAAGCTTACGATGCAGGAGCGGAATCAGAATTCAAGTATAGAGGGCTAAATAAGAATTCACATCCTCTAAGATATCTCAAAATAAAAACTTTGAATGTTCTTTTAGAATATCTTAACCGTTCAAAAACGTTCTGCACGAATCTCAAAGCACAAATAACACTGCCTTGCGCTATCCCCGAAAGGCATCGTACACGTCTATCATGCAAAAGTTGAGGTATCTCAGAGGATTAGTTATTATTAATTTGGTTTTTTCAAATAATTGCTTAGTTAGAGCCTTTATATGTCCTTAGCTAAAAGTTGTATTTTTGGTTTTGTAATATCTTTCATATATTGTTTTCTTATTTGAACTTTGTAATCCACTTAGATGTTGGTAATTAGTTGTCAGGTTGGTAGGAACTTAGTATGTAATTTTATATTTGTTAGCTTAATGAAATTTCAATGTCCACGGACTTTTTCCTAAAAAAAAAAAAGATTCGGAATTTGTACGTGCGAAGTCATGTTGGACCATCTCTTGCCCAAAGGGTGATAAGCACCGCAGTTTGATAATCAATCAAACTGTAAATTAACTGCTTTTTATTGGAGTAAAGTCTTTTCTTTACATTGTAAATCCAACTGCACTATGTACTTAAAATCTCCATTACCCTAAAAATAGAGGCCTCCATTATCATCTCAAATGTTGTATTTCATTATTTTCATACCAACAGGATGGAATCAATTGGTTCTGTCCGAACTGTAAAATTGAAAATAACATAACAATATAAGTGAATAACAATTTTAGTTTCGTGAGTTAATGAATTTTGCATATGGTATTATAGATTTCTTCTATTGTAAATAAACCTATTTGTTTATACTAATAATTATGAATTATACGAGATTGTGGAACAATTGGCTTCACACCGACACCAGCACTGGAAGCAGCTTCCTTTGTCTTTTGGATTTCAGGTTTCATAGGGAAAGGGACGGAGATAGAGATAGATGATGAAGAAGCGCGGAAAGTCCGATTTTCTTTGGCACAAATATTGAAGAGTTTTTACGATTTGGATCTATACTCAAATATTCTGTTAGTACAGAGGATGTGGACTAAAAAATCACTGAAATTTTTATTCATAAGAAAATAAGAAAATATTAAAAATAGAAAATGCCGTGCGGGAATTTTAAAAATAGAAATGCAGTAACAAGCCATGGCGTCTTTGCGGGATGCCATGGCACATCTCAATCTCGTGAAAAAAAACGAAAAACAAAATTCTAAGTGGGATGTCATGGTATCTTTTTTTTTTTTTTGAAAAATAGTGGATATTTCCACCAATTTCATATAGAAATCATATGAACCTAATCAGTACCTAAATTAGGTACCAAAACATTTCCGCTTGTTGAGATGCCATGGCGCCCTACTTAGAATTTTTTCTTTTTTCCGGTGTTGAGATACCATGGCGTTCCACTTAGCAATTTTTTTTTTTCATTTTTTTCATGGTGTTGAGTGTCATGACTCGTTACTGCCTTTCTATTTTTCAAATTCCCACACAATATTTTCTATTTTTAATATATTTTTTTTCTTACGAATAAAAATTTCGGAAAAAATCACCACCTCATCACAACATACAATACAAATGCACATATCAGAAGAAGAAATATGCCCGTTGGATGGCGTTTGGTCCCACTGGTGAGTGATTGGTTATAAATATAAAGTATATTCGTTCTAGATATTTGTAACGCAACGGTTGGTGGGCTATGGTTAATATGGGCCGTGCGGCCTGCCTTTGGCATGGGCCCTCTTTGACCGTTGAAACTATCGTTGGTCGTAGATCCAGTAAACCGAATGTTCCACGGTGAAAGCAGCAGAAGTAATTAGAGTTTGACATTTGCGTTGTATCTTGACTGGAATTTTGTAATTATTCCTTTCGTGCAGGAAATGTTAATCAAGTTAGAGGTATTATTCTGTACCGAGACAAATTAATTCAGACTTGGGAAAGCAGAGGCAGGGAGGGACTTGACTTGGGAGTTGATTTGCACAAGTCTTGTTATAATTTTCATTATAAAATGATGAAGATGGAAGAAATCAAGGGACACTGCTACTGCTACTGGTACTGGTAGTGTGTAGAGTTTTTGGGGAGCAAAATTAAATGAAGAGTGTATTAGTGATTCTCTGTTTGCTGCTCAGCGCTATGGCCATGCAACCTGCTGCTTCTGCTGGAATCCCCTACAGGTCCCTTGTTATTAAACCGTACCGTTGAGGTAAATGCTCTCTCGTTCTGAGTGACTTGATAATAATGTACAACCATATTATAGATTAATAGTGTATTCTTATCTCAAAAAAGAAAGAAAGATTAATAGTGTATTTTATAATACAATAGATAAGCCATGGGTCTCCATTACAATGTAGTCTATGGTTGTCAAGAAAGGATAAAACAAGTAACAATAAACAATAAGTTTTAGTGGAAAACAATATATGAGCAAAGCTAGGTTGTGATGTGCTCAACAAGAGGGTTTGGTAAGCACAACTTCAAAATTCTATTAGATTGGTTTCAAACGACGAATCTAAACCGTTGAAATCTCCTGTATGAACCGAAATTTTGATTCGGTTCTTACAATTTGATTTTTTATTTTCTAAAAATAATAAAATCGTAAATAGAGCTTGTGGTCTATTAGGCTTTTAAAGGAATTGATTTCTTAATAACTTTACCCCTTTTAAACTAGAGGGGTATATTAGTCTTTTTATTCATATGTTCTCAACTTTTGCACAAATTCAGGCCCTCCAGCCACTGTAAAGCCGCCTGCTCCATCCACTGTAAAGCCGCCATCTACAATCCATCCCGGTAGGGGGTGCTGCAACGAAAGATGTTGTGGTAGGGGGTGCTGCTAGAGATGCAGATGAAACAATGATGGAGATTTCTGGAAATTTATTATAGCAACAATTAAGGATGTTTTATTATTTAATTACCTAGTTTCAAGCAAGTTGAGAGACGATACATTTACGTATGTATTGTAACATTTTATTTTGGCTTGTATTAATACAATAATTATAGATGACTGGGCATTATTATTAACTATAAATTATTTTGATATATTGTGTTCTAATCTTTCATCAATGTATTAATCAAGTGCAGTTGTGTTGTATGTTTATTACATCATAATGTTGCGCTATGTTGACTCTGAATTATTCTACTTTATATTTCCACGAAAAATATTACCCAAATACTAATGCATTTTTATCCAGTGTTCTTGTAGTTCATGGTCATCGGCTGTGCATCTTATCGTTGATACCATATTAATTCGTAGGTTTCAGTAAGCCTTCAAGCCAATGTTTTAAAATGCGGTCTATACAGTCGCATATGCACTTGCGGTCCTCGACTGCATAAAATTCAGCTATGCGGATCTAATATGCGGATTTTACTGCAAACGGATCTGGTTTCGATATTAGAAACCAAAACCAAATTCTAAGTTGTTATCCGAACTATTCGCCCAGTTAAGCAATATCCCAATCCCATTCCCGGCTTCTTTTATAAGCTCTCCAGCGACAATTTTATTTGATTTTGTGTTGTGGGACTACAGAGCTTCATATATACCAGAAGTTGTGTTTCTTTATGGCAATTCAACCAAGTTTCTTTGGGCCGAATGATTTTGGGCCACCACTAGTTATTTTAAATTCTTTATGAAATGTTTCATACAGCTGGGCCCACACATGCTAATTCTTTATTTAAAAATAACTCATAATTATAACGTATTAACAGCCGAAATCATCTGGTAAAAATAATTTCGGATGAAATTCGAATTTCAAAATTAACATGCACCCATGATTAATAACGTTACTGACAATCATTGTACTTGTTTTAGGATTAATATCAAACTACAAGTTTTCTGCTAAAAAAGAAAAATCAAATGCACGCATCTGAATATATATATATATATATATAGATGGGCTAACTTGCTTTGGAAATTAAATAGAGTGTTTTACTTCGTGCTCATATTTTCATTTTCAATGTTTAAATAGTCGATTCAAACCTTCCAACATGTTTTTCATATTAAAATGTGCTTGGAGACCAAATTTTACATTTTTTGAATTTTTTACTATTTTTTCAGAATTTTTGAAAATCACAACTTTACATTAAATAAAAAAATAATAAAAAGCAAAGTAGTGATTTTAAAAAATTCTGAAAAAATAATAAAAAATTTCCAAAAGATATAAAATTTGGTCTCCAAGCACATTTTAATATGAAGATCATGTTGGAAGGTTTGAATCGACTATTTGAACTTTGAAAATGAAGATATGAGCGCGAAGTAAAACACCCTCTTTAATTCCCAAAACAAGTTAGCCCATCTCTCTCTCTCTCTCTCTCTATATATATATATATATATATATATATATTATAAATTGTCTTTTTAAAATCCGTATATATAAGTCTGCATAAAATCCGCATATACGGTATACGGTAGCCTTCCGCATACCGCATGAAAATTGCATTTAAAAACATTGACAAGCACAAAAACTGCTCAAAGCAAGTTCAAATTCTCTGCAGAAATCCTGTTGCAAGTTACTGATGAATTGGACTCGAGGATAGTTGTTGTGGTAATGGGTGTTGCTAGAGATGCTGATGGAAGAATGATGGAGATTTCTGGATACTAATTAGTTCAGTTTATGGATCAATTAGTGCAGTTTAATTAGTTCGCTTATGTGATTTTGTCCTGTTTAATCAAGTGCACTCCTGTACATGTTCATTAATTTGATCATAATGTTGCGCTATGTTGATCCTGAATTTTTCTACCTTCATATTTAAAAGGAAAATATTACCCAAATATACCTATTGTACAAAAGGGCGCTCAAAGCTTAATGGTGTTGTGATGCATTTTTGGCATGGGCCGTGCGGCCTGCCTTTGGTCATAGGTTTTAGTAAGCCCACAAGCCCAAATACTGCTTAAAGGAATTTCAGATTCTCTATTACAAATTTTGAAGTACATTTCCTGTTGCAAGCACAAATACGGATTCCCCGCATCACAAGTTTGGAAAAGCACTAAAGAAGTTTGAAAATATTTGATTAATTTTATTCAATTTTGAAATAAAAGCAAACAAAACGTTAACAAATTCATGTCAAAAAGGTAACAGTTAAAAAAAGAGATAGAACATGGTCCAAGGAGAGAATTTATTTATTTATAGAAAATATAATAAAATAAGAGAGGAAAACATAAAGTGTACTTTTGTTTTTCAATGCATAAAATGATTGGTGATATTTTTACTGATCCAAACTTTTTTTATTTTTTTATTCCATCGATCATTTGTTTGAATGGAGAATGAAGAATTTTTTTTCCTATTTTTAGAATTATTATTTAAAAATATAGAAAAAATATAAGAAGTATCTTAGAATTTGGAACGAGTATCAATAATTCAGATTCAAAAAAATTTCAGGCCTAATTTTTTGTGGCCAATATTTTCATTATATTGTCGTATGGTTTGTTGCTGGAAAAAAAAATACAAATATTTGGATTCAAGCTATTGATCTCGGTCCAAACTTTGGATCCGGATCATTTGTCGCGATATAAAAGTAACTTTCAAAAAAAATAGTTCTTCGTTCTACTCATTCAAACCACTGATTACAGAAAAAAATTGAAAAAAATTTGGATCGTTGAAATTTTGACTGGTTAAAAAATTTTGATCGGTAAAAATTCTACTGATTCTTCTTTATATGTATCAAAAATAAAAGTACACTTTCTCTTTCCTTTTCGTAATTTATAATATTTTCTAAAAATATAAAATTCTCTCCATGGGAACTTCATTTATATGTGCTGAAATTATACAGTGAAAGACAGCTCCCCTCCAAATTGAAATTAATTAACTTGATAGTGGAGGTCAGTAATTTAGCAAAGCAACCCAAGTAAAAAATTAAAAAAGAGATAGAACATGGTCCAAGGGAATAGACAGCTCCACTCCAAATTCAAATTAATTAACTTGATAGTGGAGGTCAGTAATTCAGCAAAAGCAACCCAATTCAAGTAAGACTAAGGCATTTGCGTTCTACTTGTTGGAAATTAATATCGGATTGTGGATAGTATAGGAGAGAGGAGTTAAAATAATATCTTTTATTACTCAAGAGGAGTACAAAGTTTTTTGAGTACAAAGTTTTGATATATTCTTCACCTCACACACGCCTCACACCCATGCTACACCTATATATACAAGTGTAAAGTCGGTACAAGATTTTTCTAGAATAAACAAGTTATTTCAACCACCGACTTTAGTCCTATCTAAATTATATATTATACAAAATACTACAATGCAATAGTAATTTCTAGTTCATTCTTCTACCGACATGACAAGTCGGTTTGGTCGATTCTTGAATATTCTAGAAGGGATTAATTATTGGGCCTTGGGCATTATTGGGCCTTGGGCCTTCGGTGCTGTGAAATTCAACACTACTTTGATCGTAATCTTGTTATAGTTTGTATCACAAAGTAATTCAATATTTTCATTTAAATTCGGACCGTCTGATCAGAACCTGAACCAATCATTCTAGATAGAATGCACGGGGTCCCTTTAATACCCGTGCCAAAGTTTATCGGATGGTCCGGATTCAAACTCAAAATTTGAGTTACCTTTAGGTGACATGAATTCATGCTGTTATTAGTCATTCCGTGTAACAAATATCAACCAAATTGAGAGTGATGAAGTCAAATTAGTTCAGACTTGGAAAGCAGAGGCAGGTGGGAGTCTTGACTTGGGAGTTGATTTGCTCAAGTCTTGTTATAATTTACCAGTATAATGAAAGAAATCAAGGGACACTGCTACTGCTGCTGGTATTGGTAGTGTGCAGAGTTTTTGGGAGAAAAATGAGGAGTGAATTCATGATCCTCTGTTTGCTTGTCGGCACTATGGCCATGCAAACTGCTTTTATTGGCGGCTCCACCTTAGATCCGGATTGTAGCGACCTTCAACACAATCAAGACAAGAAACACTCCAGAGAAGAATTGGAACAAAGAAGAAAATGTAATTTTATTGAACTGGTAAAGAGTACAGTAGAATAGGTAAGCAGAAATGCTGAGAAATTGTAAAATTGGTTGATAACAGTTTTTCATATCCTAATACATAGATCTATTCTCTATATATAGAACTCGTAGCAGGCTTCTCAGGAATTGCTTGTCTAGTCTTCATTTGATTCACCTCCAGTTCTGACAGTGTGGGATCTCTCCAGTGACTCAATTCACTAAAAGCTTTAACGGTCGGATTCCATTTAATTTGTGAAGGGTCCTTCTCTTCCTGAAGCGCATTGACCGAGTCAAAATTGAATGGAACTTCACCCAAATTCTCTTCCGTTCGTGACATTCGCCCCTCCTTCAAAGCGTTCTCGACCTCGAGGACGAATTGCGGAAACTGTCGAGCGATGGAATGGTAACTCTCCCATGTTGCGTCTTCAATTGCTTGGTTTGACCATTGGATGAGGATCTAAGCTTCAGCCGTGTTGCATTTCTTAATCATTCGTCGAGCTAAGATTGCTACAGGAATTGATTTTAAATTCCCATTAGGACCAATTACTGGCAGATCAGGAGAGGTGGCTTGAGTGTCGCTGATGTGTTTCTTGAGCTATGAAACATGAAAAACTGGGTGTATCGCAGAACCAGCAGGGAGGTTGAGGAGATATGCGCTAAGGCCTATTTTCTTAAGTACTTCGTATGGACCATAAAATTTGGGACTCAGCTTCTGATTACGCAGGCCAGCCACAGTGATTTGACGATAGGGCTGTAGTTTCAAGTAGACCCAGTCTCCTACTGCAAAGTGTCGTTCACTGCGATTAGTGTCAGCATATTGTTTCATTCGGTTTTGAGCTTTGGCTAAATTGGCCTTCAATTGCTGTAAGGTGGTTTGCTGATCTCGCAAGCCGCAACTTGACTTTTAGGAGCATTACCTAGTCCCAGTTGAGGAGTATATCCAAAGAGAGCTTCAAAAGGCGACATCTTGATCGCATTGTGATACGAAGTATTGTACCACCACTCGGCCATGGTTAAGTAACGGATCCACTTCTTTTGCTTCTCGAATACCATACAGCGGAGGTAAGTTTCTAAACATTGGTTTACCCTTTCCGTCTGTCCATCTGTTTGAGGGTGGTAAGCTGTGCTGAGATTAAGTTTAACGTCTAATCTTGCCATCAATTCTCTCCAGAATCGGCTTGTAAAGATTGGGTCTCGATCCGAGATTATGTTCTCTGGTAAACCATGATGTTTATAAACATAATCGAAGTAATGTTGAGCCAACATCAGAAGCCTTGTATGGATGAGCCAAAGCTATGAAATGTGCATATTTGGTAAGGCGATCAACTACCACCATGATTACTTCCTTGCCTTCTGATTTTGGAAGTCCTGTAATGAAGTTTAGCCCAACACTTACCCAAGCATCTCTAGGAGTCGGTAAGGGTTGCAGCAAACCCGGTGGGTGGATGCGCTCAGGTTTGTTCATTTGACAGACCTCACATTTCTGAATAAACTCATGCACATCTTTTTTTAAATTAGGCCAGTAAAAGGATCTCTTCAAACTGTGATATGTAGTCGTCACGCCTGAGTGTCCTCCAAGGTTATAGGCATGCATCTCCCGCAAAATTGTCTGTCTCCAATTTCCAGTTGCTCCAATGCATATTCTGCCTTTGTACCTCATCAATTGTTGGTGCTGAGAGTAGTGTGTGCTTGGTTGATCATCTGTTTGTTGCTGCATCTTTCCTTTAATCTCCTCAATCCACTTGTCTCCCAGATAACTGCTATGTATATCTTTCACCCATTGTGGAATTAGCTCACTAATGAAAGTTACACCTGCAGAAACCAAACAATTCCTATTTTGCCCCTCTTGTCTAGAGAGGGCATCAGCAACTATGTTCTCACTACCCTTTTTATATTCAATTGTGTAATCTAATCCCAATAATTTACTTAATCCTTTATGTTGACTAGCTGTATTGATTTTCTGTTCTAAAAGATATTTCAAACTTATATGGTCTGTCTTAATTACAAACTTGTTTCCCATCAGATAATGTCGCCATTTGGTTATTGCTGTTAACAAAGCTAGGAATTCCTTCTCATAAGTAGATAGTAACTGGTTCTTTGGACCTAACTTTTTACTCAAGTATGCAATTGGTCTCTTATTTTGAATCAATACAGCACCTATACCATACATGCTAGCATCAGTCTCAAGTACAAATGGTTGGGAAAAATCTGGTAGAGCTAAAATTAGGGCTTGAGCCATGACAGTTTTAAGGTTATCAAATGCTACCTGTGTCTCATTAGTCCACTGAAAACCATCTTTTTTTTAACAAATCAGTAAGTGGTCTAGCAATTGAACCATACCCCTTTATAAACTTTCTGTAGTAACCAGTGAGTCCAAGAAATCCTCTTAATGCTTTTACATTTTTTGGTGTTGGCCAGTTCTTCATTGCTTCTATCTTATTGGGGTCAGTGGCTACTCCCTTATTTGATATAATGTGACCTAGGTATTCTAGTTGTTATACTGCTATATCACACTTACTCCTTTTCAAAAACATCTGGTTCTGTCTCAACAACTCAAATGCTAAACCAACATGCTCTACATGCTTCTCTAAGTTAGTACTATATATCAAAATGTCATCAAGGAAAACTAGAATGAATTTCCTTAAATAAGGCTTAAATATTGTGTTCATCAATGCTTGGAAGGTTGCTGGTGCATTAGTAAGGCCAAAAGGCATAACCTTAAACTCATAAAGACCTTCATGAGTATGAAAAGCTGTTTTAAATATGTCATCCTCATGCATTCTAATTTGGTGGTAACCTGATCTTAGATCCAATTTGGTAACTACCATTGCATGCTTCAATTCATCAAGTAAATCATCAATGATTGGAATTGGATATTTGTTCTTAATGGTGTTCTCATTTAGTTTTCTGTAGTCAACACACATTCTCCAAGAATTGTCTTTCTTCTTAACTAATAGGATAGGAGAAGAGTATGGGCTACATGAAGGCTGAATAAAGGAATTCTTGAGCAATTCCTCTATTATCTTATAAATTTCCAGTTTCTGGTAATGTGAAAACCTGTATGGTCTAAGATTAATCGGTTTAGAATCAGGTTTTAAGGGAATTCTATGGTCTATACTTCTTTTTGGTGGTAACACAGTCGGTTCAGCAAAAAGCTCAGAATATTCCTCTAAAACTGGTACTAAACAGGGATGTACCTGCTTATCTACCTTGTCTTCAACTTTGATTTGTGCCATCAAATCTCTAAATTGGTGGGAAAACGCTTGAGTCATCTCATCCAGCTTTTTATCAACAGTTAGCTCCAATTTGGCAATAGCGTGAGAATTGTTGCTGGCCGATTGAGTGTATGCATTGAGCTGCTGTCGCTGTGCTTCCAATTGGCTTTCTATGTGAGTTAACCGATCATGCTGCACTAACTCAGACTATAATCGTGATTGTTCTGAATGCGAGAATTTCGCTACTAATGTCGCCAAATCCAGGGTTGTGTCTTCGCTGCTTGCATTGCTTCGAGTTGATATCGGCATGGTTGGTCGTTCTTCCCTTAGTCAGATGCACCACTTGTCCTTCCCCAGATGCAATCTTTATGCTCTGATACCACTTGTAGCACCTTCAACACAATCAAGACAAGAACACTCCAGAGAAGAATTGGAACAAAGAAGAAAATGTAATTTTATTGAACTGGTAAAGAGTACAGTAAAATAGGTAAGCAGAACTACTGAGAAATTGTAAAATTGGTTGATAATAGTTTTCATATCCTAATACATAGATCTATTCTCTATATATAGAACTCGTAGCAGGCTTCTCAGGAATTGCTTGTCTAGTCTTCATTTGATTCACCTCCAGTTCTGACAGTGTGGGATCTCTCCAGTGACTCAATTCACTAAAAGCTTTAACGGTCGGATTCCATTTAATTTGCGAAGGGTCCTTCTCTTCCTGAAGTGCATTGACCGAGTCAAAATTGAATGGAACTTCGCCCAAATTCTCTTCCGTTTGTGACACGGATTGTCCCCTTAGGGCCCCACCCTCTCATCGAAGTAAGTGTCATATCTCGTTCTGACTTCTGAGTGACTTTATAATCATGGACAACCAAAATGAAGCCATGGTACACCCAATCCACAATAGTAATAGTCCATATTAATTAATAATTATAGTATTTTCAAGATAAATGATAAAACCAAGCCATGTCTTAATTTCCTGTACAATGTAGTCTTTCGTTTAAGCAAAGCTAACTTTGATTTTTCAATTTGTACCTGAATAACCTCAGGTTTTCTCTTTTCACGCTATTTAATATATATAACCTGGCCCCCATATTAATATGTTATCAATTTTTGTACTGATAAAGATGTGGAGATGAATCGGCCAACCAATCATCACCCTCGAAATTCTCCTATCGATGGACCTAACATTTGCTGCAAAGAGCGCTGTGGTTGTGGTGCGGGTTGCTGCTAGCTATGCTGGGGGAAGAATGATGGAGGTTTCCGTACTAATAATATCAACATTTATGGATGATTTATAGTGTAATTACCTAGTTTGAAGCAAGTTGAGACAACATAAGTACAACTACGGATTCGGTTTTCACATTTTATATATTGTATCCATTTTATTTGGGCTTGTATTAGTACAGTGATAATAGATGATTCCAAATTAGTACTTCTATTAAAAATATTTGGATTCAAAAGATAGAAGCGAGAATAATAATTTCTAATTAGATGCATCAATTTTATATATATCCTTTCTCTTTTGCAATTAAATAGAGTTGTACAGTATTTAAAACACTACCATGTTCTAAATAAGTAACCACTATACCAACTATTCCTAATTAAAATAACTATGCTAAAAATAACAAATGCCTAAAATGACCAATGCAATTTTATGTCAACAAAAACTGATTCAGACATTATATATGCAATCAATTTGAATTAATTCTCAACATTTTGTTCTAATCATCCAATGAATGTATATTAAAAATTACTAAAGAATATTTGTATGGTGAGCACATTCATATTTAAATTTCCTATTCTAATTTGATGACCTGAAATGGAATTGAATACATTCTTGCCAAGTTATTTTGCAAATTTTGCGATAGAAGAAAGTGCAACAAAGACTTACTCTAGAAATAGAAAGAATATTATAGTTAATCTACCATATATCATTTTCGTTCTTGGCAATTAACTATAATATTCGTTTTCAAAAAACAAACTTGGGCCCTGACAAGGCACCAGGGCCCAACTGGGCCCAGTTTGGGCCCGCCGTCCTACATGAGGTAAAAAGCTCCTTTAGCACGGGCTAAATGCCAAGATTTATGGGACGGTCTAATATATATGGTGCTGGTACCCAAGGTGGAAGAGTTTAAAAGCGCGCTAGATTATAGGCCTATTTGTGTGTGCAACATTGTTTATAAGATTATATCAAAATTACTTGCCACAAGATTCAGACCCTTCATAGCCAGTTGCATCTCTACATCTCAATCAGCTGTCCTCTCTAGCAGAGAGATATCAGATAACATAATTCTCCTAAGAGAAGTTCTTCATTCATACCAATCGAAAAGCGACAGAAAGAGAAATTATGTTTAAAATTGAATCTTTTAAAGGCTTTCGATTGAATAGATTGTGATTTCTTATAGTCCATTCTATCTCTATATGGGTTCCCGCACAGATTTGGATGTTGGAACGTTGAGTGTGTCAAATCTGCAGAGTTCTCTATAGTGATGTGCAATTTCGAAGAAAAATATTAACAAAATATATATACTTATTATACTAAAAGTGAATAACTTTTAGTTATATATATAAAAAATTTGTAAACAATAGCAACTAAGCATTTTTTAGTTATGATTAAACTAAACGTAATCTATAAGTATGGTGATTTGTTCTAATAATTTTGCTGAATAAATAATCTATGTTTAGAAAGAAAAGAAAGGCTGAACTACGCACGACTCTCTCCTGTAACTGATATAAAGACAGAAAAAAGAGAAGAAAACTAAACTGGACAAGGGCGAACTAGAGAAGAACAAAACAGTATCAAACTGATTCACTCAAATTCGCTAGAATCAATTTAGGTAGATTTTGTATTATTTTTAATAGAAAAACGGTTAATACAGGAAATCATATTAATAGGAGAGAATGCTATGTAACAATCATCATTCAAGTAAATGAAATTTATCCTTATCTTCATTCCTCTTTTCTTTTCGTTAAAAAAAAAAGGTTATAACAGCCCATTATATTATCTTTTCATGGTTATGGGCCCGTTGGGCCTGCTTTTGGCATGGGCCCTCCCTTTTATCGTTGATACCATATTAGGTCGTAGGTCCAGTAAGCCCACTGCACATATACTGCTCAAAGCAAGTTCAGATTCTCTATGACAAACTTTCTTAAACATTTGCTGTTGCAAGTTATTTATGGGTTCCGCTTAAATTAAGTGCTGACGGAATCCCGCATCACAAGTTAGAAAAACACTAAAGAAATATGAAAATAATATATTATTGTTATTATATAAAGTTTGAAACAAAAATGCAGACAACAAGTTAACAAATTCACGTCAAGAAATGTTTTTTTGTACCAATTTTTTAGAGTGGAAAGCTTTTTTGTAGCATTTATTTTAGGCAGAGTCACTTTAAACTCATTTGTCACTTACCTCATCAATATTCCACTTTGTGCTTATGATAAATTAATAAGTATAAATAATATCAAGATTCAACTGTCTAAAATTAAATTAACGGTTTTTGAAATACTTAAATTTAATGAAAACAAATTGTTAGAGTACTAACATATTTAGTAACGCACTAATAATGATAGCTAATTGACAAGTCCCATGTATTATTAATAATTAATTTTCTATATCTAAATAAGACAAGTCCCTATTAATGATTTTTGATTTATTTCTCAATTAATGCTATAAAAAGATAACCTAATAAAAGGTTTTGTCATTAAATAACTAAAAAAAAAATTAATTTATAGCACCTCAACGATATTCCACCTTAATTTATGTCTCTGTCAAATTTGGAAATATAAATAAAATTAGGATACTATATTATTATATCGTCTAAAATGGTGAACTCTTTCTTATTGTACATCTTATAATTAAACGAGGCCTCCTCATTACCATTGTCGCTCATCTCAACAAGATAATCTCTGGTATGAATAACTTTCCTTTATGAATACAATTTCTTTGATCTTTCTTTACTTTTATCTTATCTTGTAATATTTTGTTTCCAATGACAAATTGAAAACTGAATCTCCCATATATTTTCTTCATCAAGGGGTACTTCTCTCTCAACAATTTTAGATACATAATTCCCCACCTCGTATTAAATCATGAAATTTTATCTTCGGAACATTCAAATTTATGTTAAGAAATTAATATGTATAGCTTTTGGAGTAGGTACGCAAAATCATATTAACCCATTGGAATTCCAATTAAACAAATAAATTGCCTCAAAAACCCTGAAAAGAAAGCACTATCATGTTATACAAATTGTTCCAGAATTGGAATTAGAATATTGTGATCTTCGGTGCTTCTACAATATATTTTGATTTCCAATATCATCCATGTAAGTGTATAAATTTTCTTTCTGCAATATATTATGATTTCCAATCTTGAAATCTCTTGCCTAGATATTCTATATAAAGACCTGATGGCGACATAGGGGAAACTAAATTAAATCCATTGTTTTCATAATTTTTACCATATATACCTTGGTTTTCTTCATCTTTGTTACTAGTTGTAGTAATTTCTTTCTGCTTGCTTTCACCAATTTTAAAAGACAATGGCTGCATGGGCTGATCTGCCATCCGACCTGCTGATCTCTATCTCTGACCGCCTAGACATCCTCAGTTGCCTCCGTATCTCAGCCGTTTGCACTACATGGGCCTCCATCGTCCGACCCCGCCTCAACCTGCAGCCCATCCCTTGGCTCCTCCTCTATGTTCGAAACTCAATAAAAAACAGCGGCCACACTGATTTCACCTTCTATGATCTAACCAGCTACACCTCGTACTGCATTACCAGCCCCATCCCGTTTTCCCTCGATGGCCCTCATTGGATTGGCTCCAACTTTGGCAGGCTCGTATGTATCGACCAAAACTCCCAACTCCACCTAATCTCACCCCTCACTGGGGCAAAGCAACTACTCCCCTCAGTGAAACTCCCCCATGGCTACCAAGGAAACCTCAACACATATTGGGATGCTCATCGGAACACCTTGAAATTTCACTCTCATGAGAAAGTAATTCTTTGTCAGGTTCCTGATCATGGTTCCGGTAACGTTAATGGGCTTTTGCTACTGTCTTTCTTCAGGCCGCATGGTTTGGCAGTTTTGAAGGTCGGAGACAACAAGTGGTCCTGGCTAGACCTTGAAAGACATTACAAGGATGCCATTGTTTATCAAGGGAAGATCTATGCCATGACGGCTGACACCCTCTACTGCTGGGAACATCAAGGCTCTTCTTTTAGGGCAGGGAAGGTCATTCTCACCATAAGAGATAGTATCTTGAATGACTTTACAAAGTACCTCGTGGAGTCCGGAGGCAAAGTTTTGATGGTTTGTAGGAACAATAAGGAACATTGCAATCATGGTAAGGCAATGAATGTGTATGAGCTTGACCTTGATCAGGGACGCCGATTGTGGAGACCAGTTCAGAGCATAGGAGATAATGCAATAATTATGGGTCTGGATTATTGTCGCATAGCGTCGAATATTGGCCTTGACAGCGCAAAATTGAATTGCATTTATTACTTCGATGAAAATTGCAATGATAATATTTATAAATCATTTCATTTTTTACTTGTTTACAACTGCAAGAAGAGAAAATATGACCGATTCCCCATTCATAAGGGTCATTCACCTACACCCTGGTTCTGGCCTAGTTATGTCAAATAGCATTCCTTTATTTGGCTCAGGCTTATTTATCAGTTGATAGAATCAAGCAGTAGCGTCAATTTTATTGTAATAATTACTACTCAGTGATGTATTTTTTCTACTGTTATTTTTCATAGTGTTATCACTCATCAATGTGTGCGATTGTACAACAACTTCTTTGTCAAGGGAATTATACGAAATGTGAAGTGTCTCTAATTTTGCTGAAAATTGTACCAGAACTTGATGTTGGAGGCTAGCTATTCAGGCTAAATTGTTAATTGAGTACCAAGTTTACAAAATATATATCCCGAATTTGAACAAAGTTCATTTAACACAAAATTTTAAGGAGGCTCTTGACTACCAAGGTGTAGTACATTTATGTATGTGGTTGTTGTTCAATGTACTGTAAGGTACAACTGTAAGAGTTACACCATTGTAACTTTACTTTGTTATGTGCTTGGATGAATTCTTATGACTTTCCTTACTTAATTTTGGATAATAATCCTATAAATGTATAAATCAAAACTATTCATCATGGAAGCCCCATTTGTTATTAATTTGTACTTGTAAATACGTTGTAGCCTGTACATATATTATGTATACATGTTTCTATAGTAATAACAAAGTTAGTTACTCTCCAATAATTTAGTGAGGTCTAAAATTGGTGATTCTAATTTAATATGGATACAATAGATATTAGTTTTTAAATATATAAAAATATTTGAGCAATTGGAATTGTTTACATAATTTATTAGAATAGAACTTCTGAAAGCTAATATTGTATATTAAATGATGTAAGACTGTAATGGAGATTATTGGGGGGCAAAAATGTATATAAAATAAATAAATAAATAAATATATATATATATATAGAGTGAGGCTACGGCGCTATGCATAGCACCGTTTGGGTCAGTGCTACGGCTCAAAATTTGACTTTTCAAAATCCTAACGGTCGATCCGAACCGTTCAACATGATTATAAATGAATATGTACTTGCAAACCGAATTTTACATTTTTTCGAATCTTTTTACTATTTTTTTGAAAATCACTTGATCTGAACATTCTGGACCATCCAAAAACAGCCTATCTAAAAATATAGTAAAAATTTTGAAAAAATATAAAATTTGGTGTGCAAGTACATATTCATTTTATAATCATGTTGAAACGGTTCGGATCGACCGTTAGGATTTTAAAAAGTCAAATTTTGAGCCATAGCACGGACCCAATCCGTGCTATGCATAGCACCGTAGCCTCACTCTATATATATATTATTGTGTCAATAATAAATTATGTTATGCTAATATAAGTAATCCATTTTATCATGAATTCTGCCCGCGTAAAGGGTATAAGTATTTTTTACAATTCCTATTTTGAAAATTTATAGATTTTTTTAGGATATTCCGCAACTTATGTAATATTCTTGTTATCAAAATGCCAAATTCACTTTTAGGTCTGAGTTATCTATCTGATATCTCCTATAATAAAAATTATTTTGCTCGTAGTTTGTTTTGATATTATTTGATTACAAATAAAGTTATATTTGAGAAAAATTGATATTATGTAATGAAAATGATAAATTTAAATGTAAAAGAAAAAGAACATTTACTAAAATAAACTTTAGTCGATATATTCTAAACATATTTTAATTATTATATTTCAGTGTATAATTAAATCAATAAATCTTTGAGTGAGGTCTAGCTAATAGAAAATACAATTTAAATATTCAACTTAAGACCATTTAAAAATATCTAATATAAACCAAAAAAAAAAAATTTCTCATTTTAACTGGATAAAATATTAAAAAAAAAATCTACATAATAATGAAGAGAGAGAATGCATTATTTCAGTAGGGGTACAAACGTCCACCAATCTCTCCATTAATTAGTGTTGCGTTAATAATGGAATATGATGTGTGAATATGAACTGTACGCCTCGATTGCATATATTGTGATCTTTATGTCATTTAATATAATCTGCCAAATTAAGAAGTATAAATAAAATTATGATTCTATTTTATGATATTGTCTAAAATGGCGAACTTTTCTTATTTTTGCACACCCTTTGTAAAGAAATTAAGTTAGCCTCCACATTACCCTGATAAATATATCCTCATGATAATTGTAGTCGCTCTATGCATGTCAATCATCCCAAAAGATATTCTCTGGTATGAATAAGCTTCCTTTATGAACACAATTATTCTTTTCTATTAGTTCTATCCATACTTGTAATATTCTAATTAATTTTCTTGACTTCTACCTTAACTTGTAATATTATTATTTCTAATGACATATTGAAAACGGAATCTGCCATATATGTTCTTCATAAAGGGCTACTTGTTTGTCAACAATTTTATATAATCCATGTTCCATAATAAATCATGAAAATGAAGTTTGTGAACAATTTATGTTAAGAATATAGCTTCTGGATTGTCTATGCAAAATCAAATTACCTCGTTTGAATTCCAATTAAACAAAGAAATCACAATCATGTTATACAAATTGTTACAGAATTGATATTTCAATATATGTTGTGATTTTTGGTGTGTATCGTTTATACTTTCAACAATATATTTTCATTTATATTATCATTAATCTAGCAATTCTAGAAGTTATTCTCTGGTATTTAAGTTTCCTTTATAAATGCAATTTCTTTTCTGTTCTTTCCCGTTCTCTCCGTACAATAATTGATTTTCGTCAACATTCAATATTTTTTTTTTGGAGATTCACATTCAATTTTATGTTATGATAAATAATGAAAATGAAGCTTCTCCACATTCAATTTTAGCTCCTGGAATATGTATGCAAAATCAAATCAATTAGCTCCTTCGAATTCCAATTAAACAAAAAACACCCCAATAATCACTAAAGATATCACAATCACTTTACACAAATTGCTACGTACATAATTGGAATATGATTAACTTTTTGGTGCTTATTGTGTCTACTTTCTACAATATATATATAATTGATTTTTAATATCAATATTCCTGTTAGTGTAAGATTTACCGAGTTAATTTTCATTCTTTTTCGTTTCACATGTGATTTTGGAAACATTAACTTGCCAGATGCAAGCAAAATGTATGAACCATTTGCATTCTTCAAAATCTCTTGCCTATATATATATTCTAAAGATCTGATGGTCAAATAAGGAACACTAAAGTAAATTCATTATTTCTTAATATTCTGTATACTACCTCTGTTTTGTTCATCTTTACTATAAGAGGTTGTATTATTTTCTTCCAGCTTTCTTACATCAATGTTAAATCAAGAATGGTCACATGGAATGATCTCCCATCTGACCTGCTGATCTCAATCTCTAACCGCCTTGACATCCTCAGTTGCATCCATTTCTCCGCTGTTTGCACCGCCTGGTCTTCCACCCTCCGGCCTCGCCTTCCCACCTTCCCTCGCTTCCGTCATGACAGACCCATTCCCTGGATCCTCTATGGTGGCACCCAAAAATACCCCTTCATCGACATCACCAAATTCAACTTCTACGATGTTTCCAAAGACATCTCGTACCGCATTACTAGCCCCATCTTATTATCCTCCTTCTATAACACCCATTGGCTTGGCTCCAACTTTGGCTGGCTCGTATTTATGGATGGAAAGTTACAACTCCACCTAATATCACCCCTCGCTGGGGCTCAGGTCCTTCTGCCCTCTATCAAACTCCCCCATGGTTACCAAGGAAACCTCATTGATCACTGGAACAATCATCGGTGTTACAAGAAAGTAATTCCTTGCCGGGTGCCTTATCAGGGTTCCGATAGCAATACAGGGCTTTTTCTACTGTGTTTGTTATGGCCGCAGGGTTTGGCAGTTTTGAAGGTTGGAGACAAAAAGTGGACCTGTTTAGACCTGAAAAGAATGTACACAGATGCCATAATTTATCAAGGGAAGATCTACGCCATGACGACTAACAGTCTCCAATGCTGGGAACTGAAAGGTTCTTCTTTCAAAGTAGGAAGGTTATTAAGATAAAAAATAGAATGTTAAACCACCTGATAAAGTACATCGTCGAGACTAGTGGCAAACTTCTGATGGTATGTAAAAAACATTTGAGCAATTCAGGCAATGCAATAAGTGTGTATGAGGTTGACCTTGACCGGAGAGGCCAGCTGGTGAGCCCAGTTAAGAGCTTAGGAGATAATGCAGTGTTTATAGGCCTTGGCTATTCTCGCATAGTGTCGACTGTTGGTCTTAACGGTGTACAAGGGGATTGCATTTATTACGTCTGCAATAATTACAATTTTGATTCAGGAGTTTACAACCTCAAGAAGGGAACTTATGAGCAGTTCTCGTTTTCCTATATCATGATGGATTCAGCAGTCTGGTTCTGGCCTTGTGATGTCAAATAGCATTGAACCGGTTCATGCTTAATTATTTATTAGTTGATAGAATATAAAAACTGGCGTCAAGGATATTGTTATATTACTACTTGTGATGTATTTTTTGGTACTGTTATTTTTCATATTGTTATCACTCATCAATTAGGACTGTGCAATTGTCAAACGATTTGTTCATCAAGGTAAAGTGTCTCTGAATTTTGCTGAAAATGTTACCAAGTCTCGATTCGACAATTGTATCTTTACATTGTTATGTACTTGGAAGAATCCATTATCATTTATCAATTAGGACTTCTGATCGGAAAGTCATCCTATTAAACAAAACATGACAGCAAACTCATTAACAAGTTATTTATCATGAAGCCCGCTTATCTTATCACTATATACTTGTCAAATATGTTGTGGTTGGTACATGTATACCTGTATTTTATAATTATGATAAAATTTTGAAGAAGTCATTGTTTTGTAATATCAATAAGATTCTAAAGAAAATGAAATGAGAAGCATAATCATTAGAAATTAATCAACAGATTTCCTCGCTCAAATGAAGACTTCAAGACATGAAGGCTTTCGATTGCTTCCGTCAAAATTTTACTGGTTAATAGATAAGTTCATAGCTATCACATCGTGTTGTATTTATAGTATATATGATGCACTAGCCACGAGGGTTGAAATTAAAAAAAATTATCCTTTGGAGAAATTATCTCAAAAAAATTCAAAAAAATTTCCAAACAAAAAATACATGAAAATTGATTTTCCCCATGTCAAATTATTTTTTTCTTCAATAGATATACTTTTGGGAAATCCTGAAAACAACTGTAATAGGACATCAATTACCCTATAGTATATATCATTCTTTGAGAAACCCGGACAACAAACAGCATATGTGAACATTCAAACATTTCTCTATGGTGATCTATAAGTATTCATTTAAAGTGATTTCCTTTTACTTTAACACTGAACAATTTACTTCTTACTAGATAGTAAACTGCCCGTGCATTTCTTTACATACGTGAACAAATTTCCTGTAACGAAACACCAAGCATCATGTGTCTAAATTCACCACAGGGTGATCCGTATATGGCAATTGCAGTTTGCAGACATGTCATCATTTGGAATGATTAAACTAGCATCATGTACTCAAATTTGCAATCTAATTCAAATTGAATTTTGATAACTGTAATTGTCCTTGTTAAATCTTAAACAACATGCTTACGAAGAAGAACAAAACACCAAAACTTCACGCCACGTGGTACATGAATAGACCTTGCAATAACAGATAAACAAAGAATGATAAAAGAAAACTGTAAGATAGTCGATAGACCTCCAAAATTTTCTTTAAACAATCTTTCGGCCTGCAAGAAATATATACTTTCTATTAGAGCTGAAAGAGCTAAATTTCAATCGAGAATAAGTTTACAGCAAGGCCAGAAGCAAAGAATGACAAGCTGCAGCTGTGTAACAGCTTATACCAATCCAGACTAACTTATGTAATGTTAATTTGGCAAACAAAAATCGCAAGCCAGAGGGTGACCAGTTTTCTTTATAATCAATGTAATTTGGTTTTTGGAGTAGATAACTTCATAGAAGGATTTCCTTTATTCCAATTCGGAATTCTTTGCAATGACATATTTTACAACAATTTTACAGCAAGCCCATTGAGTACTGTAACTATTTTGCATTGAACTTCTCATAGCCTCATGGATCTTGTCCTTTGGCACAACTTTCGGGGAACATTTTTTTCCCGAAGTCTAAAATATAGTGCCCTTAATAAAGACACCATGACATCCAACATTGTTTCTATAAATGACATAAAAAATTCAGTAATGGTGTAGAGCTTAGAATTTAATCATGAAAGGTGACATACTAATAATAGTTTTCACATTTAAGAAAGCAAGAAAAAACAAATTGACCAGACCTATGTCAATGATGGGGGTTTCCCACAAGTAAAAAAAGAAAAACTAAATACAATGAAAGAATAGTACTAGTTAGTGTATAAATCTTCATAATTAGCTAGGCCAGAGCCAAATAGGTGGGGGCAAATGCATTGGTGAATCTTGCGAACAGCATGGCTTATAATAAATCTGTTTCTCCAAGTCAAATCTTCCAAAATTAAGGTTTGGATGAAATGTTTCAGCATCATGAAAGCAGCACGACATTTGATTGGTAAAATAAATGAAGTTCCCTTGTATATCATCACTACCAGAACTCGACACCACGTAGGAACAATTGTCACCAAAAAACAAAGCATGATCACCTAAGCTACTAACATGACTCCACAAGTAGGCATAATCTCCAAGAGGTACTTTATACAATCCTACTTGCTTTGGGGCGTGATTTTCCAAACAAATCCTTTCATCATAGTTTATCATCAGCATTATGAGTTCACTGTTCCACTCTAGAAGGTACTTTTTCCACCGCCATGGTAGGTAACCGGGGATGACCATTAGTTTGGTAGAAGAGCTTTGGAGGTTCCAGTACCAGAGAGCATACATTGAAACGGCATAAACTTTCCCTTGATGTACAGCAATATCTTCAAAATGCATGAAGGAATTACCATCCCAAGTCCAACTTTTATCTCCAAGCTTCGCAGAGACTAAACGTCCCTTCTGGGTCAGACAAAAAGCTTGCAATTCCTTGGAGTTGTCAGGACTCTGACACAGAATTACTTTCTTGGAGTGCTCTTTTTCTAGGCCTTTGCAGGGTAGAAGGACATGGGTACCCGTCAGAGGCTTGATTAGGTGGAACTGGAGTTGTCGGTCAAGGGTCACGAGCCAGCCCTTGTAGCAGCCCATCCAGGGGTGTTCACAGAGCGAGGGGATGTGGATCCGAACAGAAAAATAAGCGGCAGTGCTGAGATCATAAAAGGTGAGCTGAACAACCACGGGATGGGCTGGTCACGATGCATCGGAGGGATGGAAGGGAGGCAGGGGCGCAATGTGGAGGCCCAGGTGGTGCACACGGTGGAGAGCCAGATTGAGGTGGTAACATCGAGAATATCTGTGATGGAAAATAGTAGGTCAGGTGGAAGATTGACCCAGGAGGTGGGAAACCGGCGACTCTTGCTGTTAACAGACATCGATTGATATCGTTTTCCACAAATGCAAATGTATTTGCAATTGGATTGGGGGATGGTGGGGGCTTGAGGTGGTAAGATTTCATATATTGAAGGCCTGTCGTTATATTTATAGTGTAAGAAAGAATCTATATATGGATACATGAAAAAAAATATAGGGCGCATGTTAAGTCATAATGCGCTGTGTTTTTATGTTGGCTTTTATTCAGATATATATTTAAAGAATGATATTTATTGAAAGTTTATGCCAAAAATAGAAAATAAACTATATGTATATTTAGTTTCTTTTTGCGTATTAGTGAAATATCATGTATAAATATCACCCGAATATTTCCTTAGATTCCATATTTGCAAAATAACATTATTTTTACTATGTTCAGATGCGAGCAAATTATAGGTACGTATATGAAAACATATCAACATCCGAAATATTTACTGGGATTACTAGATCCGTTAAAATTCTCTTTACAATGTTAATTAAATACTAGTATCGTACCCGTGCGTTGCAACGGAACATAATATAAGATTGAACATTAAGATTGCATAGAGAGACAAATAATAAATAACAATAAGCTTTATTTTCAGTTTAACATAGTGTATATATAGGAGCTAGGGTGTGTGGAGTTGTAAAAACTTTTATATTATTTTAATACAATTGTTAGCAAATGCTAACCTTAAAAAATAACAGTAAAAAAAAATAACAAATGAAAAAAAACGATCAAATATAACATGAAAAAAATTCTTGAAGTATCATTGTCAGTGTGGATGTAGTCTAATATTTTTTAAAATGAACATACAAAATATGAAAGTAGAGTTCTCTAATTCATAATATGTGACAATTACATTTATACAAAATGAATCTAATTTTACTGACACTAAATAATAAATAAATTAAATAAGAAAACTATGAGTAAATTGTACCTTGATGCTTACAATTTGCAGTTTGTACAAACACAATTTAGAAGATTTGCATGGATACAGATCTGAATCGTTCAGTTGGTGTATAAATCAGTTTTAATAAGTCGTCAACTTGCAGTTTGTACAAACACAATTTAGAAAATTTGCATGGATACAGGTCTGAATTGTTCAGTTGGTGTATAAATCAGTTTTAATAAGTCGTCAACTTGCTAGAATTTGCCTATAGATAGGCATATTAAATGTTGGCAACAATATTAGAAAAGATAATGAAGAAATATTTAGATGTATCTTCTTGGGCCAAAAAGTATAAGAATTAAAAAAATAAATTTAAATAAAAAATATGTTACCTCTTGTTGATACAAGCAGTAGCTTTATTATTTTCCTTGACAGATAATGCTGAACATTAAACTTTTGCTCAACTCATGCACACAAATTCCATTTGCAGTATCTATAAGATGAAAAACAGTAAATGGAGAAAAGATTGTTTGAAAATTCCAGTATATAAGATCTACTCAAATATCAAATTATGCAAATTTAAAGAAAAGATAGTTTTTTGACATTGTTTCTTTCAACTCGATAAATTACCCAATAAAGCACACTAATTAAATGTTCTTTTAGTTGCCCGTCTTTTGATTCAAAACTTAACCTTTTTTATAATAAAAACTGAATACCATCATTTGCAATAAAATAGAATAGAAATAGTAATAGAAATCACACTTTTTAATCCTTGCACACTAATTTATATGGTTCATCAATAAATATATTACAATAAAATAAAAGACCAAATCACACTTTTTAATCTGCTGAGAGCACCAATATTTTTTAAGAATGCATACCTCCCCAATTGACCATTTTTCCTTCAACCAAATACCATCATCCTTGCAATCCTCTTGCTTCTCCCTATTCAACAGTAACAGATCATCACTTATCAGCCACAATTAAACTTAAAAGCAGAAAACATAGATGCATACTCAAGTAAATGTGAACTCCTGATTTTCTCCGGGTCAGGGAGGGGGTGATTTGTATAGAAACAAATTGAAAAATATATTCTAGATTTTTCGATTCTACCGTGGGAATCTTGTATAGAAACAAACAATGAGAATTAAGAAAACAGAGAAATATATTGTTAAAAGAATAAATAAGGAAATATATTTAATGGAGAAATATAATGCTGTTGAGTAGGAAAAATAAGGAAACATATTTAATGGACAGAGAGAAATATATTGTTGCCGAGTTTACTCAAATTTAATTGTGACGTATTGTGTGGCGAGTATGTTTTTAACTAAATTTAGTCTTCTACACGTAAAAAAGATGTATATAATCAAAATAAGACAGATTATTTGATTGGAGGGCTCATATTAATTTTGAAATTTCATCTTTCAATCGTAGCCGTTAGCGGATCAGGACATCAACGTGCTTAATAATGGAATGGAGATATTGAAGGGAAAAGGGTATCGTTTATTAAGAGAGAAATTAACATTGCACAAAAAACAATCTCTTTAGTCTTTACTATGTTAGGATGCCATATCGAGCTATATATGGGTTTATATATGAAAACAATAGATGTAATGCTTAAACGCTTTGTTGTAGAAAATTTCGTTCATCGTCTATTCAGAGACCATATATATTGGAGAATGATATATCTTCCCTGAATCCATGTCCTCTGAGGTAACAAAAATATTTTTGTTTAGATCCGTACCATCCGATAAGAATCAAGGCCAATCCGGGCCAAGGTGGAATGCACATAATTCCTTTAATAATCTTGTGGATTCTGATTAGACAGAACAAATCTAAACATAAATATTATGTCCTTGTAGGATATGAATTCATCCACTACTACAAAAAATACATTTACCATTGCCCCTTCACCATCGCATGGCTTAAGGCACGGATGGTGTTTGCATTCAGGGGCAGACCTATAATTACTTTGCAACTTTTCACCGACTATTCACGTCTAACCCACCAATGGCATTGATGGGTCCTCCTTTGCGATGGGTCCTCCTTTGTGATTTATTTATTATTTATTTTTCTGTTATTTTATTAATTTTGTGTCATTTAGGGGATTTATTTAATATATATAAGTTTAACCGAATTATTGTATTGTATTGTGATCCTTATTGTCCTGAACATCATGAGTGAGGTTGCCTTTTAGGTCGATTCCCGTTCAAAATTAATTCGACAGAGATTAATTTTGAATAGTCTCTGTTTTGGAACTGATCTTTGAATGTTTTGCATTATTTAGGATGTGAACATATGTAAGTAAAATTATTAACATAGGACTCATTGTATTTAAAGTATATATGATAGCAATTGCCACCAGGGTTGTAATACTCTTCTTCGTGAATCCAATTACAATATTATTATTACTAAAAATAGTTATCCTTTAAACAAATTATGCCTCAAAACAAATAAAAAATTATTCCAAACAAAAATACATGAAAATTAATTTTCCCCATGAAAATTGTTCATGGCGAAATCCTAAAAATAACTGTAATATGCCATCAATTACCCTCAATTATATATAATTCTTTGAGAAACCCGGACAACAAACAACATATGTGTACCTCCAAACATTATTCTATGGTGATATATGAGTAAACATTTAAAGTGATTTCCTTGCACTTTAAAACCGAACAATTAAAGTGATTTCCGTGCATTGCTTTACGTACGTGAACAAATTGCTTATAATAACAAAACACCAAACATCATTTTTCTAAAGTCAAAAACTAAGAGAACAAAAAACAAATTTGGCTGATCAACCAGTTGATAAGAAATTCACCACAGACAAGTCATCATTTGGAATGATTAAACTAGCATCATGTAATCAAATTTGCAATCTTATTCAAATGGAATTTTGATAAACGTAATTGTCCTTGTTAAATCTGAAACAACATGCTTACGAAGAAGAACAAAACACCAAAACTTCACGCCACGTGGTATATGAATAGACCTTGCAATGACAGATAATCAAAGAATGGTAAAAGAAAACTGTGAGATAGTCGATAGAGCTCCAAAATTTTCTTCAAACAATCTTTTGGCCTGCAAGAAATATATACTTTCTATTAGAGCTGAAAGTACTAAGTGTATATGCTAAATTTCAATCGAGAATAAGTTTAAAGCAATGCCAGAAGCAAAGAATGACAAGCTGCAGCTCTGGAACAGCTTGTACCAGTCCATACTAACTTATGAGAATGAAATATTCTTTTTCTGTGGTTTTTGGGGTTGATAACTTCACAGGAGGATTTCTTTTATTCCAAAACTGGGAACATTTTTTCCCGATGTCTAAATTATGACACCATGCATCCAACATGGTTACTATAAATGACATAAAAAAATCAGCAATGGTGTAGAACTTTAGATTTAATCATGAAAGGTGACAAATTAATAAGAGTTTTCACATGAAAATGAAAAAAAAAATGTCTATTCTCTAACAAAATGTCTATTCTCTCAAAAAAAATGTCTATTCCAATGATGAGGTGTTTCCACATGTTAAAAAGAAGAGCAAACTAAATTCAAAGAATGAATAGTGCTACCTATTGTTTAAGTCTTCATAATTAGCAAGGCAAGAACCAAATTGGTGGGAGCAAATGCCTTGGTGAATCTTGTGGACAACATGGCTTATAATAAGTCTGTTTCCCCAAGTCAAATCTTCCAAAATTATGGTTTGGATGAAATGTTTCAGCATCATGAAAGCAGCGCGACATTTGATTGGTAAAATAAATGCAATTCCCTTGTATATCATCACGGCCAAAACTCGACACCATGTAGGAACAATTGGCACCGAAAAACAAAGCATCATCTCCTAAGCTGCTAACATGGCTCAACAAGAAACCATGATCTCCACGTTTAAATTTATACAATCGTACTTGCTTCGGTGCATGATTTTCCAAACTAACCCTTTCTTCCTTGCCTATCATCAGAATGATGAGTTCACCGTTCCATTCTATCAGGAACTTTGTCCTTCGTCGGTAAAGGAATTCGGGGAAGATTGATAGTTTGGTAGAAGAGCTTCCGATTTTCCAGTAAAAGAGAGTATTTCTTGAAATGGCATAAACTTGTCCTTGATGTACAGCGATATCCTGATAACCCGTTCCATAATTAGCCATCCTACTCCAACTTTTATCTCCAAGCTTCGAAGAGACTAAGCCTCCATGCTGGGTCAGCCAAAAAGCTTGCAATTCGTTTGTGTTGTCGGGACTCTGGCACAGAATCACTTTCTTGGGGTGCATCTTTTTTATGCCTTTGGAGGGGAGAAGCACATGGGCCCCTGTAAGAGGCTTGATTAGGTGGAGCTGGAGTTGCCAGTCGAGGGTCACCAGCCAGTCCTTGTAGGAGCCCATCCAGTGGTGGCCGCGGAGCGAGGGGATCGGAATCCGGAGAGAATAATAGGCGGCGGTGCCAAGATCATAAAAGGTGAGGTTAGTGCAGTTACCGGTGTTGGAGCTTTGAGCATAGCAGAGCAGCCATGGTACTGGTTGGTTACGGCGGATTGGAGGGAAGGAAGGGAGGTATGGGTGGATTGTGGATGCCCAGGAGGTGCACACGGCGGTGAGTCGGATGAAGGTGGTGGCATCCAGTCTGTCTGCAATGCAAAGCAATAGGTCGGGTGGAAGATTGGCCCAGGAGCAGGGAGTCTGGTGGCTCATGTTGTTAATAGACATTGATCGATATCATTGTCAGAAATTGCAGATACGAATGCAATTCGGTTGGGGAGCTGGGGAAGAGAGGCCTTGAGGATGTAAGGGTTCATACATTAAAGGGCTGACGATATATTTACTAGAGAGATTAGAAAAGGTCAAGTAGGTGCAAAGGAAGAATTTTTTTTTATTTTTCCAATTTAGCATAGGAGCTATATATGGATACATGAAACTAAAAAATAGGCAGCGTTTGTATATTTCTTATTGATTCAAAGATACATTTATAGAAAGTTATTTATTGAAAATCTAAGCCGAAATAGAATATAAATATATATATTTTTGTTTCTTATTGTGTAGTATATCATTGTGAAAAATATTACATTATCAGCTGAAATATTTCCACATCCGTTAAAATTTTCTATATCTTGCTGAATCCAGCCCGAAACTTAAAAAAAATTATTATTTACGAGGTGCAAAATTAGAAATTATCAACCATAAACGATCTGAATTGCTTATTTTGTGCCAAATTAGTACCACAAAGTATAATTTCTTGTTTCTTTGTCCTTGCAATAAACTTAATTTTTCTCAAGTAATATTTAGTATAAATTAAGTTAGAGCTTTCAGCTCTAATAGATATTACTAATTCCTTTGGCTGAACTTAAATGTTGAATGCATGTAATAATGGGCCCAAAGCAAGCAATTGATATTACTATATATAGGTCACTTTAGGAGTTGAAGACATCAAGACATGCACTTGTTGCTGTCAAATTTTTACCGATTAGTTGATTAGTTCACAGCTGTCTTATATATATTTTTTAAGAAGAAATGTGGAAGGAAGGCCTCTAGTTTTTATTAATATGCACACAAGGCTGCTATCTGAAAGTTGAAAACATATAAAAAAAAACAGAAACCAAATAAAGAAAATATTAATTGTCAAAGATTACATACTAGAAAGAGAGAACATTTAAAGAAAATAAAACTCAAACAATCTGATTTAGATATTTTCTTCTATGTAACTCTAAATCAGGGTCCCATATTTGACCTTGATTTCATTAAAATCATACCCTGATTAAACTTTTTTGAATTAGTGAATCTCTGATTTGAGATCCAGGATCAGTAGATTTATTGTTTTACTTTCTTCTGCAAATATTCACCTGCATCTTTGTCCCCATATAGCTGTCTTATAGATAAATTAAGGAATTATATATTAAGATACATTCCACTAGGCTAGAGGAATAATAGTGTTGTTGGTGAATCCAATTTCAATATTATTCTTATTCAGAAAATTATCCTTTGAAAAATTATAACCCAAAACAAATCCAAAATTATTCCGAACAAAAATATGCGAAAATTAGCATACTAGCCTAGTAGCGCTTCATGCCTAACTTGTAAGTATGGTATTGAATGAATATTTTCGTATGTATGAAATTTTTGTAAATAATTTATACAAACTTTGTAATAAAAATTATGAATATTTTGAAGTGGACTTTTTAAATAAGAATGATTTGTGAGATATTTTACAAATGAAAAACACTTTCCAGTACCTATAGAGATCACAATTAATTGCTGCATTAATTGTTTATGGAACAAGATATTCACGTGTATAATGGGAGAAGGTGCTCCCGTGAAAAAACAATATGAAGCATGTTATTTAATGCTTTGTCGTAGAAAATTGTGTTCTTTGTCTATTCAATGACAATGAGCATAAATCCTTCTCTTTAGTAGTAGAACAGTAAATCTTCAACATTTGTCAAGTGCTATATTTTAAAGAAATTTTACAGAAAGCCCATTGTGTACTGTATGTGTTTTGCAATGAACTTCTCGTGGACTCATGGATTTTATCCTTTGGGAAGCCAATTATACATAATATTATCGGGAACGACTTTCTGGGAACATTTTCTCCCGATGTCTAAAATATAAAGTGTCCTTAATTAAGTTACAATGACATCCAACATTGTTTCTATCAATGACATAGAAAAATAACTAATGGTATTGAACTTAGATTTAATCATGAAAGGAGACAATTAATAAAAGTTTCCACATGAAAATGAAGAAGTTGTCTATTATCTCTCAAAACGAAAGAAAGAAAGAAAAAGCAAATTGACCAGCCATGTGTCAATGATGGAGAATTTGCACAAGTAAAAAAGATGAACAAACTAAATGCAATGAATGAATAGTATTACCTATTGATTAGGTCTTCATGATTAGCAAGGCCAGAACCAAATCGGTTGGGGCAAAAAGCATAGGTGAATATTGTGAACAACATGGCTTGTAATAGCTCTGTTTCCCCAAGTCAAATCTTCCAAAATTAATATTTGGATGAGATGCTTCAGCATCATGAAAGCAGCGAGACATTTGATTAGTAAAATAAATACAATTCCCTCATATGTCATCACGACCAGAGCAGCACTGTGTAGGAACAATTGGCACCTAAAAACAAAGCATCATCCCCTAAGCTTCTAACAGGCAGTATTGAGGTGTTCACCTTTCCACTCAAGGAGGTACTTTGTCCGCCACCAAACAGGTTACCAACGATGATCCTTCGTGGGGAAGAAGAGCTTTAGATGTTCCAACAATAGAGAAATTCCATTGCTATACAGAGATATCCGTATAGACACTGTAATTATCCATCCAAGTCCAATTATCATCTCCAAGCTTCGTAGAGACTATGTGTCCCTGCTGGGTCAGACAATAAGCTCGTATTTTATTGGTGTTTCGGGGACTGTGGCACAAAATTACTTTCTTTGGGTGCTCTTTTTCTATGCCTTTGGAGGGGAGAAGGACATGGGCGCCCATAAGAGGCTTGATTAGGTGAAGTTAGAGTTGCCGGTCGTGGGTCACAAGCCATCCCTCATAGTAGCTGATCCAGTGGTGTTCACAGACTGAGGGGATGGGGATCGGGACAGAAAAATAGGCGTGGGTGATGATATCATAAAAGGTGAGGACACTACTGTTGGGGTTCATATCGGAGTTTCGTGCATGGCAGAGGAGCCATGGGATGGGTCGGTCGCAATGAATTGGAGGGATGGAAGGGAGGCAGGGGCGCATGGTGGAAGCCCAGGTGGTGCACATGGCAGAGAGTTGGATGGAGGTGGTGACATTGAGGATGTCGGCGATAGAAAGCAGTAGGTCAGGTGGAAGATTGGCCCAGGAGCAGGGAAACCGGTGGCTCTTGTTGTTAACAGACATCGATCGATATTATTCTACACAAATGCAAATATTGATGCAATTCAATTGGGGGTGGTGGGGGCTTCAGGGAAACTAATTTTTTTTTTCATTTTTCCAATTTAATTATGGTGAAAGCTATATATGCATACATGAAAATAAAAATTTAGGCAGTGTGTTAATTTATAATGCGCTGTGTTTGTATGTTCACATTTATTCAGATATATATTTAGAGAAAAGTATTTATTGGATATTTAATCCAAAATAGAAAATAAACTATATGCATATTTAGCTTTTTTTTGTGTTCGCCATTTTTGTAAAAAGAACGTACATCCTCTTTACTATGTTAGGATGCGAGTTATATATGGGTATATGAAAACAATAGGCAGCATGCTATTTAATGCTCTGTTGTACAAAATTGTGTTCAACGTCTAGGAGGAGTGACTCCAAATATAACTTGCTCATATCAAAATATATATTCCGGTGCTCATATCATTTAGAAAACCGAATCATGTCAATATATTGTATATTCCAGCAATAATATTCTGGCCCTATTTACTAATATATAATGTATACTACATTGCAAATTGATCAGATTAAATAATGCATATGACCAATTGACAGTATATATTCCACAGCCGAGGACTAAAAAAGATGATCTAACTAATATGAAAAAATTGATAAAACTTAATGGGTCGGTCCGACGGTCTTCATAATTACCAAGGCCAGAACCAAATCGGTGGGGACTAATGCATAGGTGAATTTTGCGGACATCGTGGCTTATAATAAATCTGTTTTGCAAAGCTTTAACTACCAAAATTATGGTTTGGATGAGATGTTTCAGCATCATGCGTGCAGCGCGACATTTGATTGGTAAAATAAATGCAATTTCCTCGTATATCATTACATTCAGAACTTGACACCATGTAGGAACAATTGGCACCAATTAACAAAGCATCATCCCCTAAGCTTAAAACACAGGTCAACATGAAGCCACGATGGCCATGTTTATTAATTTTATACAATGTTACTCGTTCCAGTGCGTAATTTTCCAAAATGAGTAACAAAGAGGCCTATAATATGCATTTGAACGCTAAGGAAGCATCGGAGATTACTGCAACAGAGAACATGCGCTGAAAGGGCATAAAATTTCCCTTGATGTAGAGCGATATCCTGATAAAAGTTTATATGCAAGGAAGAATTTTCGTTTGTCATTTGTCAAATTTAGGGTGCATTGGAGCTATATATATATGGGTACATGAAACAAAGAATAACCATAAATTAAATAGACTGTGTGCGTGTTAATTGATATTCCCTATTTTTATATGTCTGTTATCTATTCAGAGATATATTTAAAGAAACAAAATAAGTTCACAGCTGTCTTATAGTTAAAGAATTAACATACCTTCTCATTGAAGAAAGATAATGGTGCTTCAAACTATATTACATCCAACATTGTTTTTATCAATAACATACAATTTAATAATAATGAAAAGTGTAGATTCAGTTTTATGCATGAAGAAAGCAGATATTCAAATTAATAAGAGCTTCCACATCAAATGAAAAAATAATTCTATTCTGTAAAAAAAAAAGGAGAACGGCAAATTGACCAGAGAGATATGTCAATGGTGGAGAGTTTAAACAAAGAACTAAAAAAGAAGAACAAACTAAACTCAATGAATGAAGAGTACTACTTGTTGTTTAAGTCTTCATAATTAGCAAGGCCAGAACCAAATCGGTGGGGGCAAATCCATTGGTAAATCTTGTGGACAACATGGCTTATAATAAGTCCTTTTCCCCAAGTCAAATCTTCCAAAATTATGGTTTGGATGGAATGTTTCAGAATCATGAAAGCAACGCGACATTTGATTGGTAAAATAAATGAAATTCCCTTGTATGTCATCACGACCAGAACTCGACACAGCGTAGGAACAATTGGCACCGAAAAACAAAGCATCATCATCTAAGCTGCTAACACTATTCAACGAGTACGAGTAATCTCCAAGATGTGCTTTATACAATCGTACTAGTTTTGGGGCTTGTATTTCCAAACTAGTCCTTTCATAATTGTTCATCGTCAGCATGATGAGTTCACTGTTCCACTCTAGGAGGTGCTTTGTCCCCCAGGTCAGGTAACCGGTGATGACGGTTCCTTCAGTAGAAGAGCTTTGGAGGTTCCAGTAACAGAGAACATACAATGAAACAGCATAAAGTTTCTCTTGATATACAATGATATCCGTATATTTGCCATTGTAATTTTTCATCCAAGTCCAACTCTCATCTCCAAGCCTCGCAGAGGCTAAGCGTCCCTGCTGGGTCAGACAAAAAGCTCGTAATTCATTGGTGTTGTTGGGATTGTGCCACAGAATTACTTTCTTTGGCTGCTCCTTTTCTATGCCCATTGAAGGGAGAAGGACATGGGCACCCGTAAGAGGCTTGATTAGGTGGAGCTGGAGTTGTGGGTCGAGGGTCACGAGCCAGCCCTTGTAGGAGCCCACCCAGTGGTGTTCGCAAAGTAAAGGGATGGGGATCCGGACATAAAAATAGATGGCGGTGCTGAGATCATAAAAGGTGAGGACACTGTAGTTGGGGTTGTCATCAGACTTTTGAGCAGAGCATAGCAGCCATGGGATGGGTTGGCCATGACAGATTGGAGGGAAGGAAGGGAGACAGGGGCGCATGGTGGAGGCCCAGGAGGTGCACACGACGGCGAGTCGGATGCAGGTGGTGACATCGAGGCGATTCGCGATGGAAAGTAGTAGGTCAGGTAGAAGGTTAGCCCAGGAGGAAGAAGTCTGCCGGCTCATGATGTTAACAGACATTGATCGGCTCATTGTCAACAAATGCAAATATATATATGTGCATTTGGATTTGAATTCAAATCCCTCAGACACCTGACCACGTCAGGTTAGATCCGAATCATCAAGCTACACCGTGAAACATGCCTGAATTCCTTACCCAACTCGATTGGGAGCTGACATAACGCTATAAGGTACAACAAAGGATGAGCTCTCATTGGTTTGGTGGGATGGGAGAGGGACCATTGATAATATGACTATATGAGAGTTCATATATAGTGCAAAGAAGAACTTTTTTTTGTCATTTTCCAAATTTAGAGTGCATGGGAGCTATATTAGGGTAAATGAAACAAAAATAAAAAAAAATAGGCAACGAGCCTGTTAATTCATATTCTCTATTTTTGTATGTTCGTTATCTATTTAGAGATATATTTAAAAAAAGATATTTATTTAATGCCTCAATGGAAATAGAAAATAAAATTGATACAATTATATTTCTTCTTGCATAATTGTTGTGAAATCTCACATATACATTCTGATGAACGGAATTCACACCACTAATAATATTTATAAACCCTAATATTTTACTTATTAACAATGAAAACTTAGACTCACCCTAGAGTTAGGGTTATTTAGCCCCTCGCCAACAAATCAACAATGAAAAGAGATAAAGAAAACAAAATACAACCCAATAGAAGAAGGAGAGATGAGTCGCGTAGGCCTCCAATGAGTCGGCCTCTACCCCTTAACCTAGAGATTTACTATTGCATTATAATTGACTATTGCCTCTACCCCCTTCACCCTAATTCAGCCTCTATTAGGCCCTAACCCTAACCTAGAGATTGACTATTGCATTATAATTGCAAGGATCCAGAAAGCCTGAGTTCTGTAATATTTATAGGCTTCTCAGGTGCTAGTGAATGTAGTGGATGTAGTGGATTGATCTCTAATTGGTCCCTGGAAGATAGTGGGGCGTGGAGGTCAAATAATGTCCAAAAACGTGGCTGTCAGAAGCTTCTAAAATATCTCCCCTAACTCAAAATGGTTGAATTATTATGATTTTTATAAAATCAGAAGCTCTGATTGGTGCCATGTGGCATGGGGTACCTGTAGCATTTAGCCTAGATAGTTGGGTGCACAAACTGGGTACGCAAACCATCTCCTAACAAACATGACCCACCAGTCAATGGCTTAAATCAATTTTCGCTGGCTTCTGGAGATGGGTGAACATGTTCTTCCAAGGTTTAACTAGATAGATCGAGAAGTCAAACAAGTCCAATAACCCCGCACATGATATCTTATGGCAAGAAGATAAGCTCACAAGTAATCAACAACTTCGCAAAATGTAACATCCGCTAATTTAATTATTATTTTAATTTATTTTGGAGATATATGTAATATTTAGACATTATAAGGTTTAATTTGCAAAACAAAAAGTAAAAATAAAAGAAGCTAATGTGGCAATAGATGCCACGTGCCTTATTCATGGTAAATCCCCTACCACCATATTTACCCCATAACTTTGAAAAAAAAAAAAAAAAAAGGAGAGTGCGGTGGCATTATTGCCACGTGGCAATTGCATGGTACAAGCCTAAACCGCCATTGATCCCTCTCTAAAATAAAATCATATTCATCTTCTCTGAACTCGCGGTAGGAAAAAAAAAAAAGAGAGAAAAATAATGGAAAAATCATAGAAAATGAGAAAGAAAGAAATTTGGGAAAAATAAAAGAAATATTTTGATATTGATTAAGATTTGTTTTTCCTGTTCGATTGGAATTCCGACTACGTCGCGTTGATTCTGAACAATGGTTGCTGTTCGATTTGGATTTCTGAATTAATCGCTATCAGGTAACCGGACTTCTCTATAATCTGTGTTTTCGTTTGGTTGGTTGAATTGGATATTTGAATTGGATATTGGATTATGAGGCATATTTAACGGGATAGCGGGTTTGAGGTTCGAATTTGATTGTGAAATGATGAGATTGTGTGTACTGTGAATGTGGGAATGGTCTGTGAGAGACATTCCAAATACTGTGTGACTTGTTTTACTGATAACCCTAGACCCATGTGCTATCGTCGTTAAATATGCAGGCATAATTTGATTTGAATTTGTGTGGATTAATCCAGTCTGTTTGAATGGTTGTTTAATTAAACCAATTATAGAGAAACTATGTCGTTAAATAACCGGTTACTGAGCTTTGTAGCTTACTCCGTATTGTTTCTTTGTGTTTTTTTGTGCAACATAGGTTGATGGGACGAAGGATGGATGCGAGGGTGCCTCTCTTGTCGCAATCCCGGCCCGGCGGCGGGGTCGTGACACAAAATCTCGTCTTGTTCGTCTCTTTCAGAATTCTGTTGGATAATGTAGAGTTTGTAATAATTACATATAAATCTTTCATTTATTATTTCTTCTTATTTCTCTGCTTTCTCTGCTTTCTTTTTCTTTGATTTCATCCAAAATGAGAGAGAGGGACATGCCTTAAAAAGGCTTACGCGGAAATGGGGGAATTTTGCCATTTTCATGTGGGCCGCGTGGCACCTACGCCATGTTGGTCCATTCAAATTTTTTTTCTTTTTAAGATTGAATTTTACATTTGCACCCATAAATTTTAAATATTGTAGTTAAGTACAAAATAAATTTCAGAAAAAATATTAAAATTATCGGGTTATTTTGCTTACAGAAAAATTTAGTTACCTCCAATATGTATTGGAAATAATATTTGCTTACTTCAGAAAAAAATATTACCTCTAATATGTATTGGAAATAAATTTTTTAAATATTTAGATTATTGTTGTATACAGTTTTTTTACATGCTATAGATATTCGAGATTTCTTTGGATTAATAAAATCTATAGATATTCTATATATATTATTTTCACTTATATAATTTCATATCTATATTTTACAGAATGTAACAAAATATTCGTTAATATAAAATATATCTTACTTAGTTGAATCCAGTCCCAAATTTAATAAATTAATGTTTTTTTTTATGACGATACTTTGTTTCATGTAAATTAAATACTGGATGTGTTTAAGAACTAATCTTTGGTCTAGTGGCAAAGGCACATAGCTTTATGTGAAAGGTCATGGGTTTGAAATCCGGATGGGGAAATCTTTTGTTGTAATAACAAGGGTATTAAATAGTTTAGTGGCTTGAGCTCCAATCTTTATAAAAAAAAAAAAGTACTGGATGTGTTTCAGTAATGAACTAAACAGGCGGTGTGTTTTACACCATTTTTATGAAAAAGAAGTTACAATCAATAGGGTCTTTGTGGTAAGAGTTAATATATTGAAGGGAAAGGTTGTATATGGGTATATGAAAACAATATGATAGCATGTTAATTATTTAATGCTCTGTTGTAGAAAATTGTATTTATTGTCTATTCACAGACCATATTTTTTTTGAGAATCGTCCCTAAATAGGCAATGAGCAGTAAATAGAACAGTAAATAATACACGCTGCCATCTCCTTCTCTTATGTAATAGAACAGTAAATCTTGAACATTACTGTTACCTCCATGAAGGCCCCATCGTTGCATATATATTTGCTTTGGGCTGAACTCAAGTGTTGAAATGCATGCAATATTGGGCCCAAAGCAAAGCAATTGAAGAAATTACTAGACCAGTTTAGGAATTATTAAGACATGTACACTTGCAATTGTTGTTGGCGAAGGGGTACGATGCCTGGTCTGAACTGTTCGATCCGTGTTGAATTTTGCAAACCCGTTTATATTCACGCGGGTCGGCTTAAAAATTGAATTTTTTAAATGAATCTCGACAAGGATCGAACGGTTCAAATCGGACATCATAATGATTTTGGTCGGATGCCCATCAGATATCCCCCACTGTGGTCAAAGTTTTACCTATTAGTTGATAAGTTTTACAATTTAGTCAAAATTCTCATGTATTTCCATGAAAATTACACACAGCTGAATGCAACCTTATCCCAGACTATCTCATTATCTATAGAGAATAACATTGCATCATTGCTTATTGAATAAGCTATTCAAATAGCACTAAGAATTCTAATAAATCCTACAGAAATACAATAAACATCTTCATTGTCCTAAAATTAATGCATTAGGTTAAATCCTATGAAACTTAATTGGGGCGCCATGCTCAGGATGTACAGTGATAACAGTGCAAGGAGCATGCTGGTATTTTTCTGACAACTCAAATACGAAACGTTGAAGAATCATACTCAATCCCATTTTAGCCTCGAGGAGTGCAAAATTCTGCCCGATGCAGATACGTGGGCCCCACCCGAAAGGAAAGAAGGCTCCTTGGCCATCCTTTGCTGCCTTTGAGATGCCTCCAGCAAATCGTGTTGGTTTGAACTCGGTAGCATCAGGGCCCCATATGTCAGTGTCATGGTGGATGAATAGTAGTGGCAATCCAAGAACCACACCGGGTGGAAGAGTTACATCACCAAGCTGCACGGTTTTGTATGTATGACGGGTGAGCATAGCTACTGGAGTGTACAAGCGAAGCACCTCATATAGTATCATTGTCACCTAAAATCAAAATTAAATTTAAAATTTTAAAACTAACATAACTGATGTGGGAATGAGCAATTAAGAATTAAGAACACTTCAATACATTAAATCTAAAGGCTTCAGTTGGGTATGTTATATTGGTACAATTAATGCATTCATACTTCAATACTATCAGTAATTCTAGTCTGGTACAACATCATACTTGTCCTGTTCAACATTAACAGAATCATACTTACATTAAAAGTTTAAAACTCACTATCTGCCCTTGTGGCTAGTCGAGCAACAAACCTAATTGATTGGTTTTTTTTTTTTAGCGGAATCTGATATTATCGTCTTTCTGTTTTAACGTAATTCATCTCAAAACTAAAATACTTACAATCTTTAACCGACTCAAGCCACTAAAATCTGGTTTCCCCCTCCCAAAATGTTGCAACACCTCCTCACGCGCCTTTTCTTGCCACTCGGGATGCATGCTCAACACAATCATTGTCCAAGTCAGCAGCACTGAGGTAGTATCCTTTCCAGCAAAATAAAATAATTTACACTCTTCTATCACCTCTTCAGTTGTCATGCCATGACTCAAATCGGATTTCCCATTTTGCCCCATTTCCCTCATGTTGGACTCCAACAATAAACCAAGCAGGTCGTCTTGTGTGCTCTCTCCACTTTGGATCGCTTTCTCTCTTTTTGTGATCATGCCTCTAAGGAGTGTCTCAACCTCTCTATCGATTTGCTTCATCCTCTTATTGTTTTTAGTTGGCAGGTACCTGTCATATCAGTAAAATGCTGCTATAAGTTTTTAGTTCTTAGCCACTATATAGTGTCACTTGATCACTGGTCAAAATCATTTGACTTATATAAGATCAAATTACAAAAATCATCTCACTAATAAAAACAAGGATAGCAAGTGGCAAAATGCATACCAGTAGAAAGGGATGTAGTGAGTGCGAAAAGCCTTGACAAGACACTCGGCTTGTTCTCCTTGGAGTTGGAAAATGCGCCTTCCTTCCTGGTAACTACTACCAAATGCTGATCTTGAAATAACATCTCCAGTAAAACTTTGCAACTCTGGCCACACGTCCAACTCGAACGACCCGTCAAGCCCCGCAGAGTTGTCCCATCTTCCTACTAGTTCATCGCAACAAGTAGAGAATGCTGGCAACATCCTCTGAAAAGGAGCATGTGTTCATGAGCTCTTCAATTAGAAGAAAGAATTATATTTGCGTCTTTAAAATTTGAAGAATCAGAAATTAAATTTTTTTAACTTTGAGGGGTTGATTTGATGATTTGTCATTGCTCAAAGAATAACAACAGTTCTCTTGTTATAGTCAAGTAGTCGATGAAACTATACTGATAATTTACACGGTTCCGGTACACACCAGTACACTAACCTGACTATAACATTTATACCAAACTGGTCCAATAGGTACTAATGGATTATCAGACAAAGCTGGACTGAACAATGGAAGTTTTCTTGATATGAACAAACTACCTTTAACTTTTCTAAATGAAAGGCAGGATTGAGAATTCTCCTGTGCTTATGCCATTTCTCCCCTTCATAAATCAAAAGCCCATCTGCTAACAACCGAACAAATCCACTTACTTTTTGTTTCTCATAGTGCCCAAATTTATTGGATAGAATTTCTCTCACTAATTTTGGATCTCTGATAGTAACTCTTGGATATGGTCCATACCAAGTGAAAGATTGTTTGCCTGTATTATTTTTTCAAAAAGAAATAATTATTCACAGATTCTTACACCATGGTAATTAATGAACATTAATGAATAAAGAAAGGGGAACTTCATGTATACCCCTCAAAAGCTTGGAAATTACATATTCTGTCTCTAATCGTCATAATACCATATTTATCCATTCAAATTTGAAAAACTCACAAATTATTCATTTTATTGTGTTTTCAAAAAACTAATTTTAATTTTATAAAATACCCATATTACCCTTTATTAAATATATATATATATATATATATGTAGCCTATTTAAGGAAAATGTCTGTCTTCTAATTGGTCGGTTTCCCATGGCAAATGGTTAATTTCTATACATTTGTACAAACATGCTATATATTTTTTATTTTTTTTAATAAAGGGTAATATGGGTACTTTATAAATTGAGTTTTGATAGAAGGTAATAAATGAGTACACTTGTGAGGTTTTTAAATATAGAAGAGTAAATATGAACTTTAGAGGGGAAATATATAATTTCAAAGTTTTTGAGGGGTATATGTGAAATTCCCCAAGAAAGAAATCAATCGTCCATCTCCAATGAGAAAAAATGAGAAAAATGATAATAATACTCACCGTATTCTTTCATAGCAAAATGTAGCATTGGCTCCACACGAGCAGTAATGTCATGTGAATGGGGCATGAGCTTGGCGCGAGCTTCATTATTGAGCCGATTGTTCTCCTTTACATCACCGGAGAGAGATCGGTACATGGTGCCTCGCAATCCTTGCTTTCGGAGCTCTCGGTCTAGGCGCCTCGGTCTGAGCCATGCCCATTCCAATGCTTCAACTGCTCGCCATAGGAGAAGCAAGAAGAAAGATCCTGTGAAGAAGCTCCATAGGTTTAAACCAAATTGGTAAATCATTTGTTGCGTAAATTGGTTATTCCCCAATTAATTTTCTTTTCTGTACTGGTATTGTTGCATGTGACTGTTCCAGTGGAAGAGGGATCCAATAAGCATGCATGGCTAGGGAGGTTAAATATGTTATTATTTTAGTAAGGAAAGAAAGATATTTAATATATATGTATCATTGAATATTTTTTTTTTGGTGATTTCGAAACCGTTGACGTTGCTGGTAAGTGATCATTGATTAGTGGATATAATTTGTTTTCATTTTTTTCCATGGAATCCGTGGAAAGTTTCCAATGCACGCCAAACAGAGAAAGAATAAAAATCAGGTCTATATGGACTCTAATGTATAGATGATGAAGCATTAATTGGTTCTATGTTGCTTCTCAGCAAAGCAAAGGATGTTATAACCACCAAGAGTCAAGAGACATCTTCAAGCAAAATATTAAGGTTGGGATTTTTTTGGAATTTAAAAAATCAAATATTTGAGAAAGAGAGATTGATTATTATTATTTTTTTAAATAAATGGAACTGGTTCAAACGATTGATTATTAAGTTCACACTTTTTAAACGATGAATCTGAAGCGTTGAAACCCATCTACTCTACGAGAGATGTGTCTACATTAGAAAATTTTAACTTTCGAATTAATTTAGTATAAAGTAAAGCGGTTAAAATTAGAAGATTTAAAAATTAATTTTAATACATCCATTTTCTTTAACCTTTTTTACCACTCGGCTCTATAAAGAGCTAATGAGAAAGTTTTAAATTTTCACATGTAGACACATTATTCGTAAAGTAAAAGAATTTCAACAGTTCAAATTTGTCGTTTGAAGTTAACCCGATAGATTTTAAAGTTAAGTTTACAAAAAAGCTTGGTATACTTAAGAACACCCTAGTTCTACTCCTAAACAGTGCTGAAAGGCTGAGAAATACAAAAAACCTGCTCGTACAAAAAACTTGCACATGATAAAACTGCATCATTGGTAGGGGTGTCAACGGGTATGATACGGGTCGGGTGGAGGCATTTTCATTCACGTACCCGTCATGATAATGAAAAAAATCTTTACCCTTACCCCTTTTTTTTAATACGGTACGGGTCAGGTAAACAGATAAAAAAGTGTCATTCACATCTCGATTTGTTATTTCGATAAAATATTTTTCAAAACAAGAAAAAAAAGAAAAAAAATAATAATGAATACAACTAATTTGTATTATGAAAATTTAGTAAAATACAAAACTTTATTGTATCATGTATTATCTTCATACAATTGTATATCTATATGTATAATTTAATTTTTAAAAATTATTTTATAAGATAACGGGTAAGAAAATGAAAAAAAATTGTTACCCTTACCCGTACCCAATAAACTAACGAAAAAAAAACTTACACTTATCCGTTTTTTTAGATACGATACGGGTCAGATAAATAGATAAAAGAGTATCATTGACACATCTAACCACTGGTGCATTTTTTTTTTTGCAAAAATAAAAATAATTATTCTCCTTCTTGAGAATTAAATTTTTAATTTTAAAAAAAAATTCAAATGTTGGAGATGAACAATCCGATTTCACATTGGGAACGGCGCTCCTCGGATTGGGTGGTGTTGACCTAAATGCCTCTAAATTTTGGCGCCTTCTTCATGCCATTAATATAAGAAGAGTACAAAGTGGATTAGAACAAAGGAGGGAAGCGGCAAAAAGAAGAAATGTATTTTTGTATTTTGCTAAATAGTGGGACCTCTCATTCCAATGAATTTGACATTAATTTTTTTATGTTCATAAATTTATGATTCATGTTAATCAAAGATATGTTTGGTTTGATTGAGAATATATTATTTGTAGAGTTAAGTTATTTACAATAGTCTATTCTGAATTTGATTGGATTTGAATAACTAGAATAGAGAATTCAACTTATTCGTCTTATTATTAGAATAGTCTATTCATACAAAAAGTGATACTTAACTATTTCAAAAAACAAACAACAAAGAGTTATTCTAGCTGTTCTTGTTTTGCAATGTAATATAAGTGAATATGAAAGTCAAACATTAATCAAATTTTATCTGATACTTATTGAACTGCCACCCACTCATTAATATTTTAAAATATTTAGAAAAATAAATTTTTTTTATATACTATAGAACTTTTATGCCCATAAGATATTTATTATGTTAAGAATTGGGATCTCAACAAACTAAATTTTTAATTCGGTTCCATAAAAATTGTCTAATGTAAAAATAATGAATGATTCGATTTTTTTTCTAACGCAACGTAAAAACATATCCATCTTTCTCCTTCTCGAAAAAATGTTTAAGATATTTCTAGTAATAAAAATTTCTCCTCACATTCACACCCCCTCGATATATGTATTGCACGTGACATGTTTAATTAGAGGGCTTGACTTTCTGTCTCACAAATATATTAACCAATCTAAGGATCAGAGGTCACATTTCTTTGTGGTATTTTTAATTCTCGATATTAATCATTGTGATCTTATTATTGTTAAATTATTAAATAATAATGCTACAAAATATGTCAATATTCGTGAGAATAAAGGTGATTATTGCCGAGGATACATGGACATAAATGGATCCGACTCTGCTGCTTTTCTTAGAGAAAAACAGGATCTTGTTTTTTAGATCCCAACCATTCAAAATTTTTCATTCACGTATCTTGATAAAGGAACTTTTTCATGCACAAATCTCAACGATTTTGAACGATTGGGATCGGAAAAGTAGGACCCTGCTTTTCTCTAAGAAAAGCAGCAGAGTCCAGTCCGACATAAATTTCTATTTGTGAGCATATTAATATTATCAATAGGAGTATCTGTGAAAATACCGTCAGTAACAAACACTTTTATCCTAAAAAATAGTGATAGATTTTCATAGAATCGTAGCATACCATTTAATTTTTTTATGTTTTAATGTTATGAATAAATAATAAATCGGAAATTTTATGTTTAGAGATTGATTCTTTTACATCGCCAAACAGCTAGTACATACCCAATTGCATATTATTAGCATTACATTTTTCATCGAAGTTTGCAAATAAAATTGAAGACTTTACAAGTAGTATAATTTTAATGCCATATTCTTTAAATATGGCATTGACTTTACAAGTAGTATAATTTTAATGCTATATTCTTTAAATTGGATCTGAATTTGGAACTATTTTTTAGAATTTGGATCTGAATTTGGAACTCCAGCCTTTAGATATTTTTTTGGAACTGTTTGTTATAACTATATGTCAAACATAAACACAAGTCAAAAAATTATTATATTTTCTGCATGAAGTAAGGTTGGATGGTGGAGATAAAATGTTATTATATTTCTCGTATAATTTATTCACTTAAGCTTTTGAAATTATTGTAGAAGCATATATATCTAACAACAATTGTTTCTATAAGTATAAAGTTATAAATGTGCCAAATAAATTATTGAACGTCTAGTAAGGTAGATAATTAGCATGAAACACTGGGCGTTTTGATGGGCATTAGATCAAATTCTGTATGATATCTAGTCTAAGCCATTCAATTTGCATTAAGATTCGTGCAAACGAGGTATTTTAAAACCAGTACCGTGTGAATCATGAATTAATCAAATGACTTCAACAAAATATCAGACTGAATTTAATCCGATGTCTGTTGTACCGCTCCCTTTTCAAATTAGCATCCCCATTTGTGTATTTTACTCATAAATAAAAATAAAAATGGAGATAGCAAAACGACAAAAACCTTGGATCAGCATGGAACGGATATAACATTGTATAAAGCAATCGGTTGAATGCATAGAAATGCACATAGAAGCATTTCGTCAAGCACCTTGCATGCACAAATCCTGTCTAAACATTCACACACAGATGAATCAAAGTACACAGAGGCATTTCATCAAACACCGTCCGATCAGAATCAGAGTCGATCCGGTTTGGATTTGAATCAAACGGTCTGGATCTAAACTCAAAAGGTGCATTAATGCAGAGGATTTGAATTCTGAGTGTGTGGGGGTGTGTGTATAAATTTCTCAAAAACTAAAGACCAAACAGGATAAACTGTGTATGATAGAAACAAAAAACAGTGAAGTAGCTCAGAAGTAAATACTACCATTAAAAACCCTCAAGAAACTATGACAAAAACAGTCTAAGCAGCCACCCCATCTACTTAACTGTTTTAGTTTCTATGATGCAAGAGTTTATCCTGTTTGGTCACACTTGTCAGTGCCACAAATTGGTCCATTGACAAGCAAGTGTTCATGTTATTTTAAAGTTGTGCTTATATCACATAACATTTTGTGTCCCCAACAAGTGCCAAAAAATATAAAATACAAGAAACACATTAAGATGGTATAGAGTTGGTACACCACATACATAAAACCCATTTAGTTTGATGTATGCATTACTAGACATCACATGTTCTCTAATGAAATTGGCAAAGAGAGGCATTTCCTCAAGCACCTTGCATGCACAAATCCTGTCTTCACATTTACATTTTTTTTTTCCAATTATAGTATACAAAGTTATTGATCTGCATAAGTAGTAAAAGGAACATCAACAAATTGAATTTAAAGATAAATTCAATAATTACCCCAATACATAGTAACCCACTTGGGAAAATCAAGCTGTAGATCTGCTGGTACAGGAGGAGCACAAATAGGAAAGTCTAATTGTAAAAATCAGGTGAACAGTTATATTTATACTGAGACAATAATCTTGGATGTTACATTATTAGCATCCGACCCAATTAAGAGATGACTCAAACATCTTTCGAGTTGTAATAAAACCTTTTCTAAGAATAGACTATCAGTTTGTTTATCTAGGAATTTCGAACCAACTAAATAAAAAGACAGCATAGTAAACAACACTATCTCAAAAAAAAAAAAATTCAAGATACCTCTCTGGTCCACACACACACACACACACACTCACCCTCCAATTTACAGATGAATGAGTGAAAAAAGGAAAAGGAAACAAACTGAGACATAAGCAAAATCTAGTCCTCACGCCAGTCATAGTGGCACTTGTCATTGCAGCATTTGTAAAAGGTGGTCATGGGTTCGTCGGCTGACCGGATTTGCATTTGCTTGAAGTATGCCTCGCCATTGTGGCACCTCGGACATGTTGCTACAAGCAATTCAAATTCAAAGTTAACAACACTAAGAGGAGTATATAACAACATATATAACACAAACAAGAAAAACACCAACCGGTAATTACTATTAGGGGAATATCACGTATACCCCTCAAAAACTTTGAAATTACGTATTTCCCCCTCTACGCATCAGAATGATAGACATGACCCATTTGCCCTCGAAAATCGACCAATTAAAAGACTGACATTTTTCTGAAAACACTAAACCCTAAACATGCTACTATTATTTTTCTTCATAAAGGTTAAATGGGTACTTTAAAAATTTTATATGAATTTTAATAGAAAGACAATAAAATTGGTAAATTTCTGAGGATTAGAAATTTTAGAAAGGGGAAATACATAAGTTCAAAATTTTTGAGGGGTATGCATAAATCCCCCCCTTACTATTAATAACATTATTAGCAAAGTACACACATATACTTGCCCTGAATATGCTATGTCTTTAGAAAGAAATAAAAAACATGAAATATCAAATCATATATACTTGATTCAGTATTACAGATTACAAAATTTCCTGATGCAGTATGATACTGTTGGAGATGCCAGTTCTGGGTACATTTAGCAACTCAAATGTAACTTTTACCAATAAAACCCTATTGTTCTGACTCAGCCAAAAATGGAAAAATCAATATTACCAGATACGGAATTAAGAAAGTAACAGTTTTTTTAACATTGTAAATCATGAGAAATTAATTAATGAAATCTTTCTTTCAATTTCATCACAATTCCTAATAGATACCAAACATGAGATATCAAATCACATATACTGATTCAGTACTAAAGATTACAAATTTCCTGATGCAGAAACTACAAATAAAATGACCTAATCAGATCATTATACTTGATTCAGTACTAAGGATTACAATATTTCCTGATGCAAAAACTACTAATAAAATGACCTAATCAGTATGATACTGTTGGAGATGCAAGTTCTTGGTGCATTTAGCAAATCAAATGTAACTATATCATTAAACCCTATTCTTCCTGACTCAGCCAAAAATGGAAAAAGCAGGTTAGCATATACAGAAAAAAAAAACAGTAATGGCTCTTTGAGCCTTGTACAATCATGAGAAATTAATTAATGAAATATGAAATCTTTCTTTCAATTTCGTCACAATTTCTAATATATACCAAACAGTACTGACCACAAAAAAAAACTTACCTTTTGTTTGGGTGCCAATTTCATGGCATCAGCGCCACTGAAGATCGGTTCAACCTCTTTCTTAAAATTGCAATCTCCTTCTCAATCTGAACCAAATTCAAAGAATCAAACACCAACCAAACTTATAAACAAACATAAAAAAAAAACAAAAAAACAATTTAATAAAATAACCTTGGATACAGGGAGCAGTAATAGGGGCAACCGGGCAGGAGAGAGACAAATTACGGCCACCTCTAGCGACTCGATTTGTAGCATCAAACCACACCATGGACAGAACTCCATTTTTCTTTGCTCTTTTTTGTGCTTTTTAGACTTGTAAAGAAGTCAACAATTTTAAGAATTAATAATTAGCTAGGGTTTAACATCAATCAAATTTGCAAATGTAACTAACAAGGTTAGGATTGGGATTGATGAAGATATTACTGAATCGAAAAGGAGGGAGGAAAAGAGAAAAAGGAAAAATGGAAGTGATACCTGTACTGGC
>JAJGRW010001292.1:511379-701793 GCA_025461045.1 Carex parvula | reverse complement strand
TGAATGTGGTGAAAATAAAAGTAGTCTAAGTCTAGATGACCCGGATTCATCATGAGGTTATGAAGAATTATTATGAAAACACAATCAATAAAACACAGAATGAGAACAGCAGAACACACAGAAGAAGCAAACCAGACTTAATTTATTGTCCATGGAGAAGCAGCAGCACGGTTGACACAATCAGCTCTAAAACAGAATAAAACAGGTCAAAGTACCATATAAGAAAATGAACATAATTACCCAAAAAAAAGTAAGATTAGGAAAACAAGTACATACCTGATTCTCATGGTTTCATTAATTTGTAGCATTGTTTGTTCCTAGAACAATAGGAAGTTGACAATAACAGGTTTAGTAATTTTATATACCAAATTGCCACAAACACCGATCAAATTACTTAAATCTAATACCAGGAAAAGAAGTATTAAAATACGAGCACATATTTACAAAAATCTACAATATTTCTGTTTTCAAAATGTACTTGTAATATCGGAAGTATTTAAAGAGAAGACAGGGAAGCAATAGATAAAAAGGAAGAAGTAAATGCTCACATGTCATAGTGGTAAATCTTGAGAGCGGGCTACTGTGAATTTTCTTAGAGTCAAAGCCCTTGAGAAATATAGTTTTGTGTGACTGAATATCTTTGACGCGCACCTCGGCTTTGCTCTCAGAATTGCATATGAGGAGAAACTTTGGGTCAGGCATACAAGCTCCCTGAAGTTTGGCAAATTACAGAGTTTGAGAGTTGTTACTGTCTCAATTACTGCACTGGAAATTTGAACCGTTTCCACTTTTTTCATATCACCTATCACCAAGTTCTTCAGGCTTTCAAATCCCTTTAAACCAATTTCGCAAATTGTTTCCTTACTGTAACCATAGAGCCGAAGGCAGAGTAGACACCTTAAGGTAGGGATGCTATTAATAATTGGTTTGTGTGAGCCAGAGTTAGGTCAATCAGAAGCTTAAACTCAGAAAGCTTGGCAAGCCCTGAATGTGGCTGAGATGAAGTCGAACAAATGGAAAATTTTGGACCTTCGATGCGGAGCCTTTCCAATTTGTTCTCAGGTTATCTGGGCAGTCTTGCAGTGTTATGACAGTGTCTTCGTGACAGCCACACCCAAGCTGGTCAGGTTCTCAAACTTTCCCACAGCACCCCAAATTCTTCAGCTGTTCCTCATTCAAACCCGTAACAGAGAGATCGACAACCTTATCGACACTGCCATCAATCACCTCAGGCCGTCTGATAGCACGCAAGGTTTCCAGATTTTTCTTAAACTTTTTGGTATTCAATTTGGCACCTACCAACCTACCAACACCTCTTTTTGGATGGTATCCCAGTAAGGTGTTGCAATTCCCCAACTTCTCTAGACAATTATCAGGAATTTCCTCCCACCGGTGTATCTCAAATCCAACATCTGCAATTCCTCTAGAGCCTCTAACCAACCACATTTTGCACATCGGTATATTTTAGATCCAGATGTTTTAAAAAAGACAGTTCACTTAGATATTCTTCATTTCCTAGCTTTACATTTCTTAGGGAAGAATCCTTAGCAAAATGAACTCGTGTTCTTTTAGTTTAAAGGTTGATTTCTTCCACCAAAAACAATAAGAGAGGGAATAAGGTTTTTCTCTTCAATACTCTCTATGCTCCACAACGGTTTCACGAAAATAAAGCCTTTGTGGCCATGTCTGGGTCTGTTTTTCCACATCGTTCCCAACGCGATGTAATATGGATCCATCTCCCTTCACAGCTGCTCTCAGGCGCCACCATCTTTAGTGAGTTGCTGCAGGCAGTGGCTTACTGCTGTCTGCTGGAATGAACTCATGTGCAACAAAAAGTCTAGTTATTCGTTTAAGATTGTAACAAAACCTTTTGGGAAACAGAAGGTACAACAAGGCATCTGCTTACATTACCCGGTGGTATCTCACCTTCCTGCCTATGATCCTTGACTGATTTCAGATAGTTTACGATTGAGACCACGCAGCTTCTCTCAACAATTTATCAAGTTCTTCGTCCATCTTTTCCAGATCACAATATAAATTATGCTTGAATATATAATTATGGTATCCCCATAGATCTCTGCTAAAGCTAGTGTGCCCAGCCAAATCTTTTAACAATTCCGAATTGAGACCTTCCCCTTTATCAAATACACCCTTTGTTTCGTTGACCAGTTCTTCTAATTGTGTTCTGTTTTTCCCTATAACAGAATCTTGAGCAATATCTGTTGGTTTATTCGTAAATGCTGCATCGAAGAGTTTATTCACAAACGATTTACTTGCACCAGACACTGCACTCGCAATTACTGATTCGATCATGTTCTGTTGCTCAAGCTACACGTTATTTTTGGAATTGTTTCCTGCATATCATAGTAGGACGCCATCAGTAAATCCAGTTATAGCTTGAGTATATAATGTTGGATCATAGTATCTAACGTTGAACATATATGTGATATAATTAAGAATTGTATACTGTCATATATGATTGTCTAACTAAAGTGATCAATAAGGATTAAGGATATTTGACAAGCTATGTATTCATTAGAGTGTGGTCCATAAATGTATAGATCAATATAGGCAAAACCCAAATCATTGATCGACTGAATATGGACTTGCAATTAGAGAGAATCACCTTTCAGGATTTTTTTGCGGATTGCCAAAGCTTTTGGAGGGCCGCATGATTAACCTGGAAGTTATAACACAATATGGGAAAAAGTCTGAGAGTTCTGCAGGTCACCAGAATGGTCTTGGCGGGCCACAGGAAATGTGTTGATTCAGGAAAGTCGGTTCTCAGAACATGTCTGGGACTTTCTGTGGCCCACCAAAGGACTCTCAAAATGGTTTTGGCGGGCCACAGGACTGTCGCGAGAGCACTTTTTATTTAAAGGGATTGGTCCCCAAGGCACAAGACACCGTCATCCCACAGAATCTGAATAGTTATTCTAGAGAGAAAAATACAAAATTGTGAGCCTTCTCTTTTTCTTCCACCATTAAAGAATAGAGATGAGAAATCCATTAAGAAATTGGAAATGATTTCTCAAAGTCCAATTCTTGATGTTTTGGAAGGCCTATTCCCAGGACCACACGACAAACTGGCGAGAAGGGCTTCTTTCCGTTGGAGTCTAGTCTCGTACTCACAGACACGGCTGTTGCTCTCACAAGAGATTGGATATTCCATGACAAACGTTATGGAATCAGGTATTATGTTACGCACTTCAGATGTAAGTTTTGAATCGTCTTTTGCATATGACGGTCTTAGAATTAAATGGTTAACCCCTAGATGAGATGTAATTGTTTGATATCTAGATGAGCTGTAATTGTTTGACCTCGCCCCCACATATATTTTTGAGGCTAATTATTGAGACCAATACAGCTACTAACATGAATGAAAAAGGTTTGTTCAGAAACAAATATATAATGTAACAAAACAGAACAACGAAAGATGACGAGGGTTACTAATTATCTGTTTGAAATATACATAATTTCAATTGAACTGGTAGATCAAATAAGTAATTGGATTTTTTTTATCCTCCAAATTTCATCTGTTCGAACAATGAAATTATTTGAGTTGTCATCTCACATACATCCAAATTTGATGGTGCATCTCATGTTGGTGCATCCAAATAGGACGTTTCATTTTCTAAGGACAGAATGATCATTCTTTCTCAGATTGGTAATAAAATTTAGCATCTTTATTAGAAAGAAAATAAATACTTAGGGTGGCCAGTAGATCTGAGCATATTTGAATGATCAAATCCAAAGAAGCTCTAACATTGCGATCAGAAGTTCAGAATTCTAATCTCCAAGGACCAGATTAAATGTGTGGCAAATGAATCAGAACTACTCTGTTAATCTCAATAATAATATATTATTTTTCTTAGAACTTAATTTCTCCATCTATCTGCGAAGACATCTGACTTGCTGGCTATTCTCTCTCTCTCTCTCACGCTTTTCTAATTTCGTAGACGTCTATTTGTTGGTGTAAGTTACGAAAATATTTCAAATATATGATAACTACGGCATTCTGATCAATGCCAGCATTTAGCTGCAGAAGTATTTTTATAATTCAAGCAAAAAGCTAGACTAAATTCAAACCACTGTAAAGAAACTAATATTTCTAAAAGATAATCTGTTGAGTCATTACTAAAACCAGTGTAATTATAAAGATTTTCACAACAAACATAGGGAAGCTAGACTAATATTCTTGTCGGATCCAGGAAAGACTTTTGGAGATTTATTCTTAATTAGCTAATTATCACAATCAAATCGAAATTAAACAGAAAAAATTTAATGGGTACCTTAATTATCAATGGAAGTCGTAATTGTTATCCCATTCGTGCCTGCCGGAGATTGCTTCCGAATTATACACCTTAATCTATTTTACAGTTGAGTGGTTTACTTTTTGTTTTTCCCTTTTTTTCTTCTTCTGTTTTTGTAGGGTTTTCTTCTTGTTTTGTTTTTTTCAACGGTAAAGAGATGAGAACATAGTGCAGTTGCTTTGCTCTCCTGGATCTGCAAGGGGCTTTATTTATAGCATTACACTTGACGTGAACAAATCCCACAAGAGCGGATCTCAATACGAAGAGCTGTTCCCAGTCCAGTTCATTTCTTCTGCTCTCCAGTCCTTAATTTTAAACAGATGATATCCGTTGCATTGCATGTATTTCTGACCTGCTACATTTAATTAACTAACAAGCTTCAAGTTCTGGAAGGGTATATGTTTATTACGCCTGGTGCTATTTCTGAAAAAAATATTTGTTCAATCCACAAGATACAGTATTTGTAACTATATTTTATCAAAATAATTTAATCTATTCTCCTTGTTTGAGGCATTCTTTCCTTTGATGAACGGAATCAGGATTTATATTTGCAAAATTAGCCAAAATTATACTTCAAAAAAATATAATCATTAGAAAAATTGTTCTATTGTATTCTCTTAGCTAGTAATATTGTTCTATCAAATTAATTCATTGATTTCACTATTAGATCTTATACAAATAAACGAGCATAATTAAAGCTAAGTCCAAGGATAAAAGAAAAACTTAATGCAAAACTGTAAATACATGATTTTTTATTGTGTCACATGTAATGGCCATTAATTAAGAGTAATATAATCTTAACTGAGATACCGCATTAACTGCCTTCCAAGTCAACAACGTGCATTCAAATTACTGTATAAAATAAATGTAAACGACTTTGATTATATAATTAAGTCAGAGCTAAAATTAATTAAATTCTAGGAATCTCAAGGGCGCATCTAATGCTGTGGTGTATCCAAATAGGACTTTTCATCTTACAAGGACAGAATGGTCATTTATTCCCAGATTCGTGATAAATTTAGCATCTTTATCTTAGGGTGGACAGTAGATCTGAGCACATTTATTGAATCAAATCCTAAGATCTTCTAACCATGGGATCAACTTCTAGGTGTTGTATGGTGGTGGAGTAACAGGCGGATTAAATTCTAATCTTTTAGGCGTTGTTTGGTTATGGAGTAATAGGAAGGATAAAGAGTATAATTTGTTTCTTGTTTAAGTTCTCAAACAAGAATAGCTTAAGATGAATTAAGACATACCAAGTAAATTTACACCGGCATAATTCACCCGACCTATAAGCTCCATAAATAACTTTAACTAGTCGGAGAATCAGACGTCAGAAACGGTCAAAAATATACATCAGGAACGGAACTACGTGCAATACTGATCCATGCATTACTAATAGTACCACTAAACAATGCCTAAGCAGGATAAACAAATAAATGGAGAAGAACAAGGATAAGAAGGATAGGGGTGTTCATCGGTTCGGTTCGGTTAAAACCGAAATAAAATAGGCAAACCAAAGTTTATTTCGGTTTTCAAAAATAGAACCGAACAGACCAAAGTAAACATAGCAACCGATTAAAACGAACCAAAGTAAATTTCGGTTTGTTCGGTGAACAAACCATTGTTTAGTTGAGATTGTTTGAAAACAAGTTATTAGAAGCCAAATACCTAGTTGATACTTAGTAACTACAAGAACAAAGTACAGAATGGTACAAGTTAATAAACTTTGCAGCTAATTGAAACTTCAAACGTAATAAGTAAGAAAAATACAAATCAAACTAAAGAAATAAATCGTACCAGTTAATAAACTTTGCAGCTCTGGCAGTGATCACTTCATTTTTCTCTTCTACACCAAGCATCCACAGTACATCTTCATCATTCTCAATCTGTGGTAACAAAATTTTTTAGAAAATAAGAGATCTCCTTTATCACTGTCATTCTCAAAGTTTTGCTAAGCACATAGCATGATACCATATAGCAGACCAAGATAAATTAAAAGTGAATGAATGAAATGGAGTAAGAGGACTTGCCAAAGAGAAATCAATTACAGGAAAGGCAGGGCGATACTCGGTTATATTTCTCCTCTTGTTGCGCTCTCCCTAAAATTTTATTTTATATAAACAAAAAGAAAATAACTGCCTTAGTCAAAATTACTATGAAATATTGGACAGTAATAAATCAAAAGATAAAAAAAGGAGTTGCCTATACCATATGCTCTTTGCAGGATTCAACTGCAAGAAAAGGAGGGGCACCCAGGCTAGATACAGCTGGTCGACCGCTATTAAATGCATTTTGTATCATGAGTGGTGCCGCATTTATTCCATCAATAAATCCCTCTCCACCAAAAACCCCAACTGCCGTTTGCATTGTCCTGTCATTATTTATCCCCATTGATTATGCTTACCCACATACTACACGGAAGAGATGAAGAACTTAAAATGTATGACTAAACAGGTGCAAATACCTTAGCAAAGGGGAAGTGATGACCAGCTCAATCTTTTTTACAAGCCCAGTTCTTTGTACATGCATTCTCAAATTATCCACCTAGACCAATACCATTCAAATTTATATAGTTATGACAGATTGCGCATTGAAGTAATCTCAAACTGAATTGATATACATAAACATAAAGAAACCTGGCTCCAGCCGAGATCAGTGAGATGCGTCTCCAAGTACTCATTAGACAGATATGAACCAAAATCCTTCTCTCCTGCAACATTGTGGATCCCTTGTGCATGCCTCACCTTAGATATTTTTTATTTCAATTTCAATTAGTGCACTATATGTGTGGTCTGGAGTTAACTATGCTATGCATATGTTAAGAGAAAAAAGATGAGAATTAATTTACCATAGAGAGAGTAGTTGGCAGTGGGGGATTCGTACCTGTGCTATTGCTATCAAGCGCAACATCGTGCAGGCTGGATTTCGACGATTTGATGGATCAAGAGTGAAGCGACAGGAGCAAGTGTGACTTGTGAGCGCGTTCGCCAATTTGACCAGCGATTAGGCGCGAAGAGGGGGAGAGATCAGAGATTGACCGAACCCTAGATTCAGCGAAGAGGGGGAGAGATTGAGCCAGCGATTTGGATTTTGAAATTTGGGGAAGTTCGGGACTTGAGGGCTTGGCCGCTTGGGGCTCTGGGAGAAGTCGCGAAGAGAAGATCAGGAGAGTATAAGGCTTCGGAGTTCGGACGGTTCAGATCTAAACTATTATTTAGTCGGTCGGTTCGGTTATTACGGTTCTCTGTAATTCTAAACCGAACCAAACAGTAAAAACCGAACAGTAATAAGATTTAAACCGAACCGAACCAAATAAACCGAAAAACCGAACCATTTGAACCGAATTATTTCGGTTCGGTTAAAAACCAAATAAACCGGCCCCGATGAACACCCCTAAAGAAGGATATCCGTTTGAAACTTAAAACTTGAAACTCAATTGGGATATTCTCTAAAATTAGAGATTAATATTAAATAATGAGTAAGGCTATGATACTTGGCAATGCACGGATCGTTTCATGCATTGGATTCATATCTCCGTTTTCAAAGTCCAAGTAGTCGATCTGAACCACTCAACATTATTATCACATGAAAATATACCCTACACTCTAAAAATTCTGGACCATCCGAAAATAGTGATTTTCTACCTACCAAGTACATTTTCATATGATAATAATGTTGAGAAGTTCGGATCGACTATTTGAATTTTGAAGACAGATATATAAATCTAATGCACGGAATGATCCGCACATTGCAAAGTACCATAGCCTCACTCATTATTTAATATTAATCTCTAATTTTAGAGAATATCCCAATTGAGTTTCAAGTTTCATCGTATATCCTGCTTATCCTTGTTCTTCTCCATTTATTTGTTTATCCAGTGCCTCCAGTGCACTCTATCCTTCGTTGGTGATGTATTTAATTGTTCACAGGAGAGCATAATAACAAGTGGTCCCCAACCATTAATTATTTCGTTGGTGACCTTACCTTATGAGTTCTGTTTAGCGGACCCCACTCACCAGTGTCTCGCATTATCTTACCGTCTCCCTCTTGATTCTCTTGATTATCTTTCTTTTATGTCTCCTATTTATCTTGGTCCAGATCCGGAGTAAAGATTTTAACAGATCAGTTTTACCTTCATGAAGCGCACGGACTATAGAATCAATACAGCTCTGCATATGGTTTTTGCGCTGCATGAAGCGAAAAATACTCTGTTAAGTCTTGACCCTAGATGCGGCCCAAATTTAGTGTAAAGTTCCCTAAAGTAAAGGAAATTTTGCTTTTATATCTGCACCGTCTGATCAGAATCTGGACCATTTCGGTCCGGTTTAGAATGCATTTCCTCTTTAATAATCGTGCCAAAATAGATTTGACGGTCCGATCCGAATCCAAACTCAGATCTGTACCGTCTGATCAGAATTCGACTTCATACCTTTATTATCTTTTTTTTATTTCTTTCCTGTTTTGCTCGGCCCAGATCCGGCCCAAATGTTCCCTTCTCCTTTCTCCCAAATCGAATAGCGCTATTGCTGTCTCCTCTCTGCTCTCTCCCACCGCCAGTACAGGTATCACTTCCATTTTTCCTTTTTCTCTTTTTCCTCCCTCCTTTTCGATTCAGTAATCAGCTTCATCAATCCCCATCCTAACCTTGTTAGTTACATTATTGCAAATTTTAATTGATGTTAAACCCTAGCTAATTATTAATTCCTAAAATTGTTTTCTTCTTTACAAGTCTAAAAAGCACAAAAAAGAGCAAAGAAAAATGGAGTTCTGTCCATGGTGTGGTTCGATGCTACAAATCGAGCCGGCAAGAGGTGGCCGTAATTTCTCTCTCCTGCCCGGTTTGCCCCTATTACTGCATCCCTGTATCCAAGGTTATTTTCATAAATTGTTTCTTTTATTTATTGTTTTTTTTAGTTTGGTTGGTGTTTGATTCTTTGAATTTGGTTCAGATTGAGAAGGAGATTGCAATTGTTAAGAAAGAGGTTGAACCGATCTTCAGTGGTGCCGATGCCATGAAATTGGCACCCAAAACAAAAGGTAATTTCTTTTTTTTTTTGTGTCAAACCGGTTTGGTATCTTTAGAAATTGTGATGAAATTGAAAGAAAGATTTCATTAGTTAATTTCTCATGATTTTACAAGGCTCAAGAAGCTGTTACTTTCTTTTTTTCTTATCTGGTAATATTGATTTTTCCATTTATGGCTGAGTCAGAACAATAGGGTTTTATTTGTAAAAAGTTACATTTGATTTGCTAAATGCACCCGGAACTTGCATCTCCAACAGTATCATACTGATTAGGTCATTTTATTAGTAGTTCCTGCATCAGGAAATTTTTGTAATCCTTAGTACTGAATCAAGTATATGTGATTTGATATCTCATGTTTTTTATTTCATTCTGAAGGCATAGCATATTCAGGGCAAGTATAGTTCCTTGTGTGTACATTACCAATTATGTTGTTAATAGTAAGGGAGAATTTCATGTATACCCCTCAAAAACTTCGAAATTATGTATTTCCCCTTCTAAAATTCAATATATCATATTTACCCTTCTAAATTTAAAAAACTCACAAATTTACCATTTCATTGTCTTTTCTATTGAAACTCGTTTAAATTTATAAAGTACCCATTTACCCTTTATTAAGAAAAATAAAAATTAAGTAGCATGTTTCAAAAAACTGTTAGTCTTCTAATTGGTCGACTTTCGAGGGCAAATGATTCATTTCTATAATTATGATGCTTGCGCAGGCATGTACCTAAATGTCCCCTTGTTATGAGTTTTAGACGGGGATATATGTAAATTCGATGTTTTTTAGGAGTATTCATGATATTCCTCCTAATAGTAATTAGTACCGTTGGGGTTTTTTATTTTTGTTGTTTATAAATGTTGTTATATACTTCTCTTACTCTTGTTAACTTTGAATTTGAATTGCTTGTAGCAACATGTCCGAGGTGCCACAATGGCGAGGCGTACTTCAAGCAAATGCAAATCCGGTCAGCCGACGAACCCATGACCACCTTTTACAAATGCTGCAATGACAAGTGCCACTATGACTGGCGTGAGGACTAAGATTTTGCTTATAGTCTCAGTTTTGTTTCCTTTTCCTTTTTCACTCATACATCTGGTAAATTGGAGGGTGAGTGTGTGTGTGTGTGTGTGTGTGAGAGAGAGAGAATCTTGAATTTTTTTTTTTTTTTTTTGTGAGATAGTGTTGTTTACTGTGCTGTCTTTTTATATAGTTGGTTAGAAATTCCTAGATAAACAAACTGATAGTCTATTCGAAAAAGGTTTTATTACAACTCGAAAGATGTTTGAAGTCATCTCTTAATTGGGTCGGATGCTAATAATGTAACATCCAAGATTATTGTCTCAGTATAAATATAACTGTTCACTGATTTCTACAATTAGACTTTCCTATTTTGTGCTCCTCCCGTACCAGCAGATCTACAGCTTGATTTTTCCAAGTGGGTTACTATGTATTGGGGTAATTATTGGACTTGGTAATAGTAACAAATTGAATTTATCTTTAAATTCAATTTGTTGATGTTCCTTTTACTAATGCAGATCAATAACTTTGTATACTATAATTGGAAAAAAAAATGTAAATGTGAAGACAGGATTTGTGCATGCAAGGTGCTTGAGGAAATGCCTCTCTTTGCCAATTTCATTAGAGAACATGTGATGTCTAGTAAATGCATACATCAAACTAAATGGGTTTTATGTATGTGGTGTACGAACTCTATACCATCTTAGGTGTGTTTCTTGTATTTTATATTTTTTGGCACTTGTTGGGGACACAAAATGTTATGTGTATAAGCACAACTTTAGAATAACATGAACACTTGCTTGTCAATGGACCAATTTGTGGCACTGACAAGTGTGACCAAACAGGATAAACTCTGCATCATAGAAACTAAAACAGTCAAGTAGATTGGGGTGGCTGCTTAACTGTTTTTGTCATAGTTTCTTGAGGTTTTTAATGGTAGTATTTACTTCTGAGCTACTTCACTGTTTTTGTTTCTATCATACACAGTTTATCCTGTTTGGTCTTTAGTTTTTGAGAAATTTGTACACACACCCCCACTCACTCAGAATTCAAATCCTCTGCATTAATGCACCTTTTGAGTTTAGATCCAGACCGTTTGATGCAAATCTGAACCAATATTAAAGGACCCATTGCATTACCGGCGTGAGCCGGATCGGCTCTGATTCTGATCGGACGGTGCTTGATGAAATGCCTTTGTGTAATTTGATTCATCCGTGTGTGAATGTTTAGACAGGATTTGTGCATGCAAGGTGCTTGACAAAATGCTTCTATGTGCATTTCTATGCATTCAACCGATTGCTTTATACAATGTTATATCCGTTCCATGCTGATCCAAGGTTTTTGTCGTTTTGCTATCTCCATTTTTATTTTTATTTTATGAGTAAAATACACAAAAGGGGATGCTAATTGGAAAAGGGAGCAGTACAAATGGACATCAGATTAAATTCAGTCTGATATTTTGTTGAAGTCATTTGATTAATTCATGATTCACACGGTACTGGTTTTAAAATAACTCATTTGCACGATCTTAATGCAGATTGAACGGCTCAGACTAAATATCATACTGAATTTGATCTGATGTCCATCAAAACGCCCAGGGTTTCATGCTAATTATCTACCTTAGTAGACGTTCAATAATTTATTTGGCATATTTATAACTTTATACTTATAGAAACAATTGTTGTTAGATATATATGCTTCTACAATAATTTCAAAAGCTTAAGTGAATAAATTATACGAGAAATATAATAACATTTTATCTCCACCATCCAACCTTACTTCATGCAGAAAATATAATAATTTTTTGACTTGTGTTTATGTTTGACATATAGTTATAACAAACAGTTCCAAAAAAATATCTAAAGGCTGGAGTTCCAAATTCAGATCCAATTTAAAGAATATAGCATTAAAATTATACTACTTGTAAAGTCAATGCCATATTTAAAGAATATGGCATTAAAATTATACTACTTGTAAATTCTTCAATTTTATTTGCAAACTTCGATGAAAAATGTAATGCTAATAATATGCAATTGGCTATGTAAAAGAATCAATCTCTAAACATAAAATTTCCGATTTATTATTTATTCATAACATTAAAACATAAAAAAATTAAATGGTATGTTATGATTCTATGAAAATTTATCACTATCTCTGAGAATAAAAGTGTTTGTTACTAACGGTATTTTCGCGGATATTCCTATCTGTAATATCGATATATTTTGCAAATTTATGTCGGTGTATTTTGGACAATAGTCACCTTTTATCTTCACAAATAGTGACATATTTTGTTAGATTATTATTTAATAATTTAATAAATAATAAGATCACAATGATTAATACCGAGAATGAAAAATACCACAAAGAAATGTGACCTCTGATCCTTAGATTGGTTAATATATTTTCAGACAGAAAGTCAAGCCCTCTAATTAAACATGTCACGTGCAATACATATATCGAGGTGTGTGAATGTGAAGAGAAGTTTTTATTACTAGAAATATCTTAAACATTTTTTCGAGAAGTAGAAAGATGGAAATTTTTTTTTACGTTGCATTAGAAAAAAAATCGAATCATTAATTATTTTTACATTAGACAATTTTTATGGAACCGAATTAAATATTTAGTTTGTGGAGATCCTAATTCTTAACATACAAAATATTTTATGGGCATAAAAGTTCTATAGTATTAAAAAAAAAATTATCTTTCTGAATATTTTAAAATATTTAATGAGTGGACGGCGGTTCAATAAGTATCAAACAAAATTTGGTCTAATGTTTGACATTCATATTCACTTATATTACATTGCAAAACAAGAACAGCTAGAATAACTCTTTGTTGTTTGTTTTTTGAAATAGTTAAGTATCACTTTTTGTATGAACAGACTATTCTAATAATAAGACGAATAAGTTGAATTCTCTATTCTAGCTATTCAAATTCAATCAAATTCAGAATAGACTATTGTAAATAACTTAACTCTACAAATAATATATTCTCAATCAAACCAAACATATAGATTAACATGAATCATAAAATTATGAACATAAAAAAATTAATGTCAAATTCATTGGAATGAGAGGTCCCACTATTTAGCAAAATGCAAAAATACATTTCTTCTTTTTGCCGCTTCTCTCCTTTGTTCTAATCCACTTTGTACTCTTCTTATATTAATGGCATGAAGAAGGCGCCAAAATTTAGAGGCATTTAGGTCAACACCACCAAACCGAGGAGCGCCGTTCCCAATGTGAAATCGAATTGGTCATCTCCAACATTTGAATTTTTTTTTTTAAATTAAAAATTTAATTCTCAAGAAGGATAATACATGATACAATTTAATTTAATTCTCTTAAACATTAAAAATTAAAAATTAATTCTCTTGAAAATTAAAAATTAATTCTCTTGAAAATTAAAAATTTAATTCTCTTAAAATTTAATTTTTTTTTTTAAAATGGTATGCTACAATTGTATGAAGATAATACATGATACAATAAAGTTTTGTATTTACTAAATTTTCATAATACAAATTAGTTGTATTACTTATTATTTTTTTCTTTTTTTTCTTGTTTTGAAAAATATTTTATCGAAATAACAAATTGATATGTAAATGACACTTTTTTATCTGTTACTCGCCCCGTACCATATTAACAAAAAGGGTAAGGGTGAAGATTTTTTTTCATTATCATGACGGGTACGAAATGAAAATGCCTTCACCTGACCCGCTATTGTACCCATTGACACCCCTACCAATGGTGCGGTTCTTATCGTGTGCAGGTTTTTTGCATTTCTCAGCCTTTCAGCTCTGTTTAGGAGTAGAACTAGGGTGTTCTAAGTTTATCAAGTTTTTTTTGTAAACTTACTTAAAATCTATCGAATTAATTTCAAACGACGAATCTGAACTGTTCAAATCTCTTTTACTTTACGAATAATGTGTCTACATGTGAAAATTTAAAACTTTCGCATTAGCTCTTTATAGAGCCGAGTGAAAAAGGTTAAAGAAATGAATGTATTACAATTAATTTATAAATCTTTCTAATTTTAACCGCTTTACTTTATATTAAATTAATTCGAAAGTTTAAAATTTTCTGATGTAGACACATCCCTCATAAAATAGATGGGTTTCAATGCTTCAGATTCATCGTTTAAAAAGTGTGAACTTAATAATCAATCGGTTGAACCAGTTCCATTTATTTAAAAAAATAATAATAATCAATCTCTCTTCTCAAATATTTGATTTTTTAAATTCCAAAAAAATCCCAACCTTTATATTTTGCTTGAAGATGTCTCTTGACTCTTGGTGGTTATAACATCCTTTGCTTTGCTGAGAAGCAACATAGAACCAATTAATGCTTCATCATCTATACATTAGAGTCCATATAGACCTGATTTTTATTCTTTCTCTATTTGGCGTGCATTGGAAACTTTCCACGGATTCCATGGAAAAAAGATGAAAAAAAAATTATATCCACTAATCAATGATCACTTACCAGCAACGTCAACGGTTTTCGAAATCACCAACAAAATAATATTCAATGATACATATATATTAAATATCTTTCTTTCCTTACTAAATAATAACATATTTAACCTCCCTAGCCATGCATGCTTATTGGATCCCTCTTCCACTGGAACAGTCACATGCAACAATACCAGTACAGAAAAGAAAATTAATTGGGGAATAACCAATTTACGCAACAAATGATTTACCAATTTGGTTTAAACCTATGGAGCTTCTTCACAGGATCTTTCTTCTTGCTTCTCCTATGGCGAGCAGTTGAAGCATTGGAATGGGCATGGCTCAGACCGAGGCGCCTAGACCGAGAGCTCCGAAAGCAAGGATTGCGAGGCACCATGTACCGATCTCTCTCCGGTGATGTAAAGGAGAACAATCGGCTCAATAATGAAGCTCGCGCCAAGCTCATGCCCCATTCACATGACATTACTGCTCGTGTGGAGCCAATGCTACATTTTGCTATGAAAGAATACGGTGAGTATTATTATCATTTTTCTCATTTTTTCTCATTGGAGATGGACGATTGATTTTCTTTCTTGGGGAATTTCACATATACCCCTCAAAAACTTTGAAATTATATATTTCCCCTCTAAAGTTCATATTTACTCTTCTATATTTAAAAACCTCACAAGTGTACTCATTTTATTACCTTCTATCAAAACTCAATTTATAAAGTACCCATATTACCCTTTATTAAAAAAATAAAAAATATATAGCATGTTTGTACAAATGTATAGAAATTAACCATTTGCCATGGGAAACCGACCAATTAGAAGACAGACATTTTCCTTAAATAGGCTACATATATATATATATATATATATTTAATAAAGGGTAATATGGGTATTTTATAAAATTAAAATTAGTTTTTTGAAAACACAATAAAATGAATAATTTGTGAGTTTTTCAAATTTGAATGGATAAATATGGTAGTATGACGATTAGAGACAGAATATGTAATTTCCAAGCTTTTGAGGGGGTATACATGAAGTTCCCCCTTTCTTTATTCATTAATGTTCATTAATTACCATGGTGTATGAATCTGTGAATAATTATTTCTTTTTGAAAAAATAATACAGGCAAACAATCTTTCACTTGGTATGGACCATATCCAAGAGTTACTATCAGAGATCCAAAATTAGTGAGAGAAATTCTATCCAATAAATTTGGGCACTATGAGAAACAAAAAGTAAGTGGATTTGTTCGGTTGTTAGCAGATGGGCTTTTGATTTATGAAGGGGAGAAATGGCATAAGCACAGGAGAATTCTCAATCCTGCCTTTCATTTAGAAAAGTTAAAGGTAGTTTGTTCATATCAAGAAAACTTCCATTGTTCAGTCCAGCTTTGTCTGATAATCCATTAGTACCTATTGGACCAGTTTGGTATAAATGTTATAGTCAGGTTAGTGTACTGGTGTGTACCGGAACCGTGTAAATTATCAGTATAGTTTCATCGACTACTTGACTATAACAAGAGAACTGTTGTTATTCTTTGAGCCATGACAAATCATTAAATCAACCTCTCAAAGTTCAAAAAATTTAATTTCTGATTCTTCAAATTTTAAAGATGCAAATATAATTCTTTCTTCTAATTGAAGAGCTCATGAACACATGCTCCTTTTCAGAGGATGTTGCCGGCATTCTCTACTTGTTGCGATGAACTAGTAGGAAGATGGGAGAACTCTGCGGGGCTTGACGGGTCGTTCGAGTTGGACGTGTGGCCAGAGTTGCAAAATTTTACTGGAGATGTTATTTCAAGATCAGCATTTGGTAGTAGTTACCAGGAAGGAAGGCGCATTTTCCAACTCCAAGGAGAACAAGCCGAGTGCCTTGTCAAGGCTTTTCGCACTCACTACATCCCTTTCTACTGGTATGCATTTTGCCACTTGCTATCCTTGTTTTTATTAGTGAGATGATTTTTGTAATTTGATCTTATATAAGTCAAATGATTTTGACCAGTGATCAAGTGACACTATATAGTGGCTAAGAACTAAAAACTTATAGCAGCATTTTACTGATATGACAGGTACCTGCCAACTAAAAACAATAAGAGGATGAAGCAAATCGATAGAGAGGTTGAGACACTCCTTAGAGACATGATCACAAAAGAGAGAAAGCGATCCAAAATGGAGAGAGCACACAAGACGACCTGCTTGGTTTATTGTTGGAGTCCAACATGAGGGAAATGGGGCAAAATGGGAAATCCGATTTGAGTCATGGCATGACAACTGAAGAGGTGATAGAAGAGTGTAAATTATTTTATTTTGCTGGAAAGGATACTACCTCAGTGCTGCTGACTTGGACAATGATTGTGTTGAGCATGCATCCCGAGTGGCAAGAAAAGGCGCGTGAGGAGGTGTTGCAACATTTTGGGAGGGGGAAACCAGATTTTAGTGGCTTGAGTCAGTTAAAGATTGTAAGTATTTTAGTTATGAGATGAATTACGTTAAAACAGAAAGACGATATCAGATTCCGCTAAAAAAAAACCAATCAATTAGGTTTGTTGCTCGACTAGCCACAAGGGCAGATAGTGAGTTTTAAACTTTTAATGTAAGTATGATTCTGTTAATGTTGAACAGGACAAGTATGATGTTGTACCAGACTAGAATTACTGATAGTATTGAAGTATGAATGCATTAATTGTACCAATATAACATACCCAACTGAAGCCTTTAGATTTAATGTATTGAAGTGTTCTTAATTCTTAATTGCTCATTCCCACATCAGTTATGTTAGTTTTAAAATTTTAAATTTAATTTTGATTTTAGGTGACAATGATACTATATGAGGTGCTTCGCTTGTACACTCCAGTAGCTATGCTCACCCGTCATACATACAAAACCGTGCAGCTTGGTGATGTAACTCTTCCACCCGGTGTGGTTCTTGGATTGCCACTACTATTCATCCACCATGACACTGACATATGGGGCCCTGATGCTACCGAGTTCAAACCAACACGATTTGCTGGAGGCATCTCAAAGGCAGCAAAGGATGGCCAAGGAGCCTTCTTTCCTTTCGGGTGGGGCCCACGTATCTGCATCGGGCAGAATTTTGCACTCCTCGAGGCTAAAATGGGATTGAGTATGATTCTTCAACGTTTCGTATTTGAGTTGTCAGAAAAATACCAGCATGCTCCTTGCACTGTTATCACTGTACATCCTGAGCACGGCGCCCCAATTAAGTTTCATAGGATTTAACCTAATGCGTTAATTTTAGGACAATGAAGATGTTTATTGTATTTCTGTAGGATTTATTAGAATTCTTAGTGCTATTTGAATAGCTTATTCAATAAGCAATGATGCAATGTTATTCTCCATAGATAATGAGATAGTCTGGGATAAGGTTGCATTCAGCTGTGTGTAATTGTCATGGAAATACATGAAATTTTGACTAAATTGTAAAATTTATCAACTCATAGGTAAAACTTTGACCACAGTGGGGGATATCTGATGGGCATCCAACCAAAATCATTATGATGTCCGATTTGAACCGTTCGATCCTCGTTGAGATTCATTTAAAAATTTCAATTTTTAAGCCGACCCGCGTGAATATAAACGGGTTTGCGAAATTCAACACGGATCGAACAGTTCAGACCAGCCATCGGACCGCTTTGTTCGCCAACAACAATTGCAAGTGTACATGTCTTAATAATTCCTAAACTGGTTTAGTAATTTCTTCAATTGCTTTGCTTTGGGCCCAATATTGCATGCATTTCAACACTTAAGTTCAGCCCAAAGCAAATATATATGCAACGATGGGGCCTTCATGGAGGTAACAGTTGATAAATGTTCAAGATTTACTGTTCTGTTACATAAGAGAAGGAGATGGCAGCGTGTATTATTTACTGTTCTATTTACTGCTCATTGCCTATTTAGGGACGATATCATTCTCAATTCTCAAAAAAAATATGGTCTGTGAATAGACAATGAATACAACTTTCTACAACAGAGCATTAAATAATTAACATGCTATCATATTGTTTTCATATACCCATATACAACCTTAATTTCCCTTCAATATATTAACCATAGAAGGAAAAATCGGAATCGGGATCGGGATCGGCAACTTCCGATTCCGATCCGGATCGGTCCAAAATCGGTTGGAATCGTTTTTTCCTCTAAAACTCTTCCCGAGTAAATCAGTCCAAAATCGGATCAGTCTTGTCCGATCTCGATCTGAATCGACCGATTTTGCCTTCTATGATATTAACTCTTATCACAAAGATCACCCTATTGATTGTAACTTCTTTTTTCATAAAAATGGTGTAAAACACACCGCCTGTTTAGTTCATTACTGAAACACACCCACTATTTTTTTTTTTTTTTGAGTAAAGATTGGAGGTCAAGCCACCCAACTATTTAATACTCTTGTTATTACAATAAAGAATTTTTTCCATCCGGGTTTCGAACCCGTGACCTCTCACATAGAGGCCATATGTCTTTGCCAGCTAGACCAAAGACTAGTTCTTAAACACACCCAGTATTTAATTTACATGAAACAAAGTATAGTCACAAAAAAAACATTAATTTATTAAATTTGGGGCTGGATTCAACTAGGTAAGATATATTATATATTAACGAATGTTTTGTTACATTCTGTGAAATATAGATATGAAATTAATAAGTGAAAATAATATATGAACGTCTGAGTGACATTTTTCAGGAGAATACATAACGTTTAATAGCTAGGATAGATTTTATTAATCCAAAGAAATCTCGAATATCTATAGCATCTAAAAACTGTATACAACAATAATCTAAATATTTAAAAAAATTATTTCCAATACATATTAGAGGTAACTATGTTTTTCTGAAGTAAGCAAATATAATTTCCAATACATATTGGAGGTAACTAAATTTTTCTGTAAGCAAAATAACCCAGTAATTTTAATATTTTTTCTGAAATTTATTTTGTACTTAACTACAATATTTAAAATTTATGGGTGCAAAATGTAAAATGCAATCTTAAAGGGGCAAAAATTTGAATGGACCAACATGGCGTAGGTGCCACTTGGCCCACATGCAAATGGGCAAAATTCCCCCATTTCCGCGTAAGCCTTTTTAAGGCATGTCCCTCTCTCTCATTTTGGATGAAATCAAAGAAAAAGAAAGCAGAGAAATAAGAAGAAATAATAAATGAAAGATTTATATGTAATTATTACAAACTCTACATTATCCAACAAAATTACGAAAGAGACAAACAAGATGAGATTTTGCGAAGTTGTTGATTACTTACGAGCTCATCTTCTTGCCATACAATATCATGTGCAGCGTTATTTAACTTGTTCGACTTCTCGATCTATCTAGTTAAACCTTGGAAGAACATATTCACCCATCTCCAGGAGCGAGCGAAAATTGATTTAAGCCATTGACTGGTGGGTCATGTTTGTCAGGAGATGGTTTGCGCACCCAGTTTGTGCACCCAACTATCTAGGCTAAATGCTACGGGTACCCCATGCCACGTGGCATGAATCAGAGCTTCTGATTTATAAAAATCATAATAATTCAACCATTTTGTGGAATTTAGAGGAGATGTTTTATATCAAAATTCATGATATTTTGAGTAGAATATAATGATGAACCTTGTATTGTGGAATTTGCCTCTCATTTTGTGGCCTTGTACCAAATTAAAACATGGTTGACGTTTTAATTGGCAATTTTGTCAATTTAATGACATGGTTTTTCACTCTATACGATGTTGCGTGCAGCATTAGCATAATGCCGCACGAGTAACTGTTGTTGGACATTACTTGATCTCCACGCCCCACTATCTTCCAGGGACCAATTAGAGATCAATCCACTACATTCACTAGCACCTGAGAAACCTATAAATATTACAGAACTCAGGCTTTTTGGTTCCTTGCAATTATAATGCAATAGTCAATCTCTAGGTTAGGGTTAGGGCCTAATAGAGGCGGAATTAGGGTGAAGGGGGTAGAGGCAATAGTCAATTATAATGCAATAGTAAATCTCTAGGTTAAGGGGTAAAAGGCCGACTCATTGGAGGCCTACGCGACTCATCTCTCTTTCTTCTATTGGGTTGTATTTTGTTTCCTTTATCTGTTTTCATTGTTGATTTGTTCACGAGGGGCTAAATAACCCTAACTCTAGGGTGAGTCTAAGTTTTCATTGTTAATAAGTAAAATATTAGGGTTTATAAATATTATTAGTGGTGTGAATTCCGTTCATCAGAATGTATATGTGAGATTTCACAACAATTATGCAAGAAGAAATATAATTGTATCAATTTTATTTTCTATTTCTATTGAGTCATTAAATAAATATCTTTTTTTAAATATATCTTTAAATAGATAACGAACATACAAAAATAGAGAATATGAATTAACTTGCGCGTTGCCTATTTTTTATTTTTTTTTGTTTCATTTACCCTAATATAGCTCCCATGCACTCTAAATTTGAAAAATGACAAACAATATTCTTCTTTGCACTATACAAAAACTCTTATATTATCAAAGATCCCTCTCGCATCCCCCCAATCCAATGAGAGCTCATCCTTTGTTGTACCTAATTGCGTTATGTTAGCTCCCAATCAAGTTGGTTAAGGAATTCAGGCATGTTTCACAGTGTTGATGATTCATGTCGAGGCATAATAAACGATTCAGATCTAACCTGGCGCGGTCAGGTGCCTGAGAGATTTGAATTCCAACCCAAATGAATACAAATATTTGCATTTGTTGACAATGAGCCGATCAATGTCTGTTAACATCATGAGCCGGCAGACTTCTTCCTCCTGGGCTAACCTTCTACCTGACCTACTACTTTCCATCGCGAATCGCCTCGATGTCACCACCTCCATCCGACTCGCCGCCGTGTGCACCTCCTGGGCCTCCACCTTGCGCCCCTGCTTCCCTTCCTTCCCTCCAATCTGTCACGACCAACCCATCCCGTGGCTGCTATGCTCAGCTCAAAAGTCCGATACCAACCCTAACTACAGTATCCTCACCTTTTATGATCTCATCACCGCCATTTATTTTTATGTCCGGATCCCCATCCCTTTGCTCTGCGAACACCACTGGGTGGGCTCCTACAAGGGCTGGCTCGTGACTCTCGACCCACAACTCCAGCTCCACCTAATCAAGCCTCTTACGGGTGCCCATGTTCTTCTCCCTTCAATGGGCATAGAAAAGGAGCAGCCGAAGAAAGTAATTCTGTGGCACAATCCCAACAACACCAATGAATTACGAGCTTTTTGTCTGACCCAGCAAGGACGCTTAGCCTCTGCGAGGCTTGGAGATGAGAGTTGGACTTGGATGAATAATTACAATGGCAAATATACGGATATCATTGTATATCAAGAGAAACTTTATGCTGTTTCATTGTATGTTCTCTGTTACTGGAACCTCCAAAGCTCTTCTACTGAAGGAACCGTCATCACCGGTTACCTGACCTGGGGGACAAAGCACCTCCTAGAGTGGAACAGTGAACTCATCATGCTGACGATGAACAATTATGAAAGGACTAGTTTGGAAATACAAGCCCCAAAACTAGTACGATTGTATAAAGCACATCTTGGAGATTATTCGTACTCGTTGAATAGTGTTAGCAGCTTAGATGATGATGCTTTATTTTTTGGTGCCAATTGTTCCTACGCTGTGTCGAGTTCTGGTCGTGATGACATACAAGGGAATTTCATTTATTTTACCAATCAAATGTCGCGTTGCTTTCATGATTCTGAAACATTCCATCCAAACCATAATTTTGGAAGATTTGACTTGGGGAAAAGGACTTATTATAAGCCATGTTGTCCACAAGATTTACCAATGGATTTGCCCCCACCGATTTGGTTCTGTCCTTGCTAATTATGAAGACTTAAACAACAAGTAGTACTCTTAGAATCATTCATTGAGTTTAGTTTGTTCTTCTTTTTTAGTTCTTTGTTTAAGCTCTCCACCATCGACATATCTCTCTGGTTAATTTGTCATTTTTTTTTTTACAGAATTGAATTATTTTTGTATTTTGATGTGGAAGCTCTTATTAATTTGAATATCTGCTTTCCTCAGGCATAAAACTGAGTCTACACTTTTCATTATTACTGAATTGTGTGTTATTGATAAAAAACAATGTTGGATATAATATAGTTTGAAGCACCATTATCTTTCTTCAATGAGAAGGTATGTTAATAATTCCTTAACTATAAGACAGCTGTGAACTTATTTTGTTTCTTTAAATATATCTCTGAATAGATAACCGACACACAAAAGTAGGGAATATCAATTAACACGCACGCAGTCTATTTATGGTTATTCTTTGTTTCATGTACCCATATATAGCTCCAATGCACCCTAAATTTGACAAATGACAAACGAAAATTCTTCCTTGCATATAAACTTTTATCAGGATATCGCTCTACATCAAGGGAAATTTTATGCCCTTTCAGCGCATGTTCTCTGTTGCAGTCATCTCCGATGCTTCCTTAGCGTTCAAATGCATATTATAGGCCTCTTTGATACTCATTTTGGAAAATTACGCACCGAAACGGGTAACATTGTATAAAGTTAATAAACATGGTATAGAATTTGAAATGATGAATGATTACATTAAATTGTTCTGATCTTACAATACATATCAGGCCTCTTTATAATTAAGGAGAGGTCCTGTAGCCGTTGCCTAGTTTCTTAAATTACAATTTCTAGATGTTGCCTAGTTGTCTAAATTACAATTTCTGAATATACAGAAATACTCAAATCTTGCTAGGTACTATAATTAGCTTGACAGCTATTGTATGATGCTAGCCAGATTTTGTTCCTTAAAATGCCAATGATGATTTTATAAGGCAAATCCTCTATTTCTCAACACTCCCCCTCAAGTTAGGATTGTAAATGTCGATCAATCCTAACTTGCTTGTAATTTATAAAATGGTCCTGGTTCTAGCTCTTTTGTGAAGATATCAGCAAGTTGGTCTTGACTCTTCACATATGGTGTTTCGATCTCTTTTGCTTGAATTTTTTCTCGCACAAAATGACAATCGACTTCAATGTGCTTGGTTTTTTCGTGAAAAATTGGATTGGACGCAATATGTCTAGCCGCTTGATTATCACAAAACATTTTTATAGGTTCATGATTTGTAATGTTCAAATCGGTTAACACTTGTCTAACCCAAGTTAGTTCACTAGCGGTTGATGCCATAGCTCGATATTCTGCTTCAGCACTTGATCTTGCTACAACATTTTGCTTCTTGCTCTTCCATGTGACTAGATTCCCACCTACAAATGTGTAGAAGCCAGTAGTTGATTTGCTATCGAAGCTTCCTGCCCAATCTGCATCGGAATAGCCACACACTTCGTTAGAATTATTATTTTTCATCCATATTCCCTTTCCTGGTAATCCTTTTAAGTATCTTAAAATTCTATTAATTGCTTCTAAATGAGGTGTCCTTGGGGAATGCATGAATTTACTAATTTGACTAACTGCAAATGAGATATCAGGTCTTGTTACTGTTAAATATATTAATTTTTCTACAAGTATTTGAAATTGATTTATATCTTTTAATGGTTCTCCATCCTCGGTATTTAATTTGCATTTATATTCAATAGGTGTTGATGCAGGTTTTGATCCTATCTTACCTGTTTCTTTAAGAAGATCTAGTGCATATTTTCTTTGAGAGATAAATAAGCCCTTGGTTGAATTAGCTACTTCAATTCCTAAAAAATATTTCAAAATTCCTAAATCTTTAATATCAAAATTTTTCTTCAATAGACATTTGACCATGTTAATCTCTTTTTGATTATTTCCTGTAACAATTATGTCATCTACATAAACCAATACAATAATAATATTGTCATTGTTATGCTTAGTGAAAAGAGAATTATCAGCACTACTAATTTTAAAAACCACATGATTTAAGAAAAAAACTGAGTTTTCCATACTATGCCCTTGGAGATTGCTTCAGACCATATATGGATTTTTTTTAACCTACAAACAAGATTAGAATCTTTCTCTCTCGTATGACCAGGTGGTAGGTTCATATAAACTTCTTCTTCAAGTGTTCCTTGAAGAAAAGCATTCTTAACGTCCATTTGGTAAAGGTTCCAACCATTATTTGTTGCTACTGAAAATAAAATTCTAACAGTGTTCATGTTTGCAACTGGAGCAAAAGTTTCATGATAGTCAATACCATAGGTTTGTGTATATCATTTGGCCACCAATCTAGCTTTATATCTTTCTATGGTACCATCACTATTATATTTAGTTTTGTACACTCATTTGCATCCAACTGGTTTTTTGTCTTTCGGTAGGGGCATAATAACCCAAGTGTTATTTTTTTCTAATGCTCTAAGTTCTTCTTTCATGGCTTCGCACCATACCGGGTGGCTTGAGGCTTCTTGGAAGGTGTTCGGTTCTTCTTTCTCAGGAAGAGAGGTCAAAAAAGCCGTATAGTTAGCTGAAACTTTTTCATAAGAGATGAAGGCTTGATGAGGTTATGTTACCTTATATGTTACGAAGTCTCGAAGTTTTGTTGATACTATTGTTGGCCTTGATGACCTTCTTAAACCCGTAGGTTCCACACTTTCATTATTATTGTCACTATTGTTGTTGCTTTCTTCATTTTCCTCCACTTGTTCGCTTATTTCAGTTTCATCTCCTTGTCTATCTTCTGTTAAATAAATCAAGTCTTGTGTCTGGTTGTCTGGTAACAGTACATTATTTTGACCAATGGTAATAGGCTCACTAATCTCTTCTTTTGAAAAATATGTTTCATTTTCATTAAAGATAACATCTCTTGAGATAAATAATTTTTATTAATAGGATCATAACATTTATATCCATTTTTTGTGTTTGAATATCACAAAAAAATACCTTTAGTTGATGTAGAGTCAAATTTGTTTTTTCTTTTTTTGTAAATGAAACAAACACAACCAAATACCTTTAAATGGTCAAGATTGATTTTTCTTTGATAAAGAATTTCCAATGGACTTTTATTTTTTAAAATAACACTCGGAAGTCTATTTATTAAATATGTAGATGTGAGAATTGCATCTGACCAATATTGTTTTGGAACATTCATTTGAAATAAAAGTGCTCTTGTCATTTCTAATAGATGTCTATTTTTTCTTTCTGACACTCCATTTTGTTCAGGTGTATTTATGCAAGTTGTTTGGTGTAGAATTCCTTTATTTTTTAGAAAATTAGAAAAATTATTATTTATAAACTCTGTGCCATTATCAGATCTAAAAACTTTAATTTTTGTATTAAATTGATTTTCTACTAAACTCACAAATTCTTGAAAAATTAAAAAAACTTCACTTTTTGATTTAAGCAGATATAACCAAGTAGCACGAGAAAAATCATCAATAAATATAACAAAATATCGAAATTCATTATAAGAAGTAATAGGAGCTGGTCCCCATACATCAGAATGGATTAATTCAAATGGTACTTCACTTCTACTAGTTGATAAAGAAAAAGGACACCTAGTTTGTTTGGCTAGTTTGCATACATCACAACTAACACAATTATTTAAAGAAAAGTTCAAACACGAATTTAAAATTTTATCAAACGGATGTCCGAGTCTCTTGTGCCATAAACTATTTTCACTAGTCTCTTTAGTTGCAGATAAATTTTGTTTTTGATAATTCAAAACATAGAGTCCATTGTCATAGAATCCCTCACCAATCATCATCCCTGTTGTTTGGTCCTGAAATTTAACATTTGTTTTTGAAAATAGTACATCACAATTAAATTCTTGTGTAATTTTACTTACTGAAATTAAATTTGTTGTAAAAGATTTGATGTATAATACATTTTTAATTTTCTTTGAGAAGAGATTAATGGTTCCTACACCGGTGATTGGTACCTTGGTTCCATTAGCAACTAAAATATATTGGTCATATTGTACCATTTCTAGGGTTTCAAAAAAATTCTCATTACATATCATATGGTCAGTGGCACCTGTGTCTATAATTAATTGATCATTAGGTAAAATTCTAACTGAGTTTAAGGCAATACCACAAGTGTTGATGTTCTGTTTGGCAAGCATCGCAGTGAACTGCTCCATCAGCTGCCACATAGAATCCGATCCCTCTTGAGTAAAATTCGGCTCACCTGGTCCACTTTTTTCGGAAACAGACCCAGACCCGGTTCCTTGCACCGCATAGCCTCTTGGGCGATGTTCTTCGTCCTCCCCCTTTTTCTTCTCCCTGTTTCGATCGCCGCCTCCCCCTTTCCACTTCTTCGGCTGAAGATGTGGGTATAAAAATGATCACTCAAAAGAGAGCAATGTTTCTTTTAATATTTATAAACTCGAAAATGCTATCGGTTCGGACTGCAAGCGCACAATCCTTATCGAGTAGTATATACGAGGTCGATCCACAGGAAATATTGTTTCAGTGCTTCGAGCAATCGAATCACAACATTTCGAAAGGCTAGACGAAATCTGAAATTTGAGAGATGTTTGTTGATCAATGTAAATTAGGAAACAATTAAAAGTAATTAAAATAAAGATAGAGATGAGAATTCCTAGGGTTTCGGCACACCATTGCCACTCAATCCGTCTTGATAATATATTCCTGTTGCGTCTGATTTCCTGTTGTTGTTTTCTGAAAGATAACCACATAGGTTACTGCGATTTATGTTACGCCAAATGACAGATCTTTCATCGAGACTCTACATAGGACACTGCGATTTACCTTACGCAAATGACTGGTCTCTAAGTATCCCAAATTACTACATAGATCACTGCGATTTTCCTTACGCAAGTGATAGAATTTGGTACGCGTTTTGTTGGTCTGGTTTATGGTTTCCCCGCTAAGGTTTTCTTCACATAAACCTAATAGATCTCAACGAGGCTAACTCATCCAAATAGTTTCTCTTGCCATTAAAGCACTGTCACTACCCTAATGAACTCAAACTAGATCATTGAAATTAGATGAAGAGATAATAAATCACAAAAGCATTTAGATACAACAACAAGAAACCATAATCAACAGAAATATATTAATCAAAACATCAAGAGTAACAAGGTTTACTGCCTAGCCCTAAGAAAAGGAACTTAGCCGCGGAACGGCATAGTTACAAGCACTCCTCTCTTCTCTCTTTAATCAAATCTAACCCTAATTACAAAGATGACTATCCCTTCTGTCCAAGGGCCTTATATAGGAGTGTAGGGACGTGTAGAGATTGAGTAGGGGCTAAGAAATCAATCTGGAAACAGCTGTCGGCAGTTATTTCTCAAGAGGCGCCTTCGGTTACGGACCGTATCAAGGTGATACGGTCCGTAATGAGACCTTGACAGTTATAGTTTAACTTCCAGCGCTATCTTCTGGGTCTGTGCTATGCCTGGTCCGTATTAGGCAATACGGGCCGTAACCAAGACTTAGTCGATAAGCGTCGCTGATCCGATTGACCTGATTTTAGCTCCATTTGATGTAAAATAGTCCCAAAACCTGTTTTCTGCAATAAAACATAAAGAAGGGTGACAGTAGCCTTTTTCTCTAATTAATTAAACATAAGTGCGAGAAAATATGTAAAACCTAAGCCAAAACCCTACGTAAATCATCGTTATTTTGACTCTGATCAAAAAACCAACATCGCTCCCTTGAATGCCCGATTTTCTTGCTATTGTCGCACTTCTCGGTGCTGTTGGCTTGTTGATTTTTGCCCTTGTGCGGATTAGGGCTCTTGGTAAAGGCACCGAATGCTTGGCCCTCTGGTTGGTCGCTGGATTGGGTGTCGGTGTGCATGGCGCTTCTCCTTGATTCTTCCTGTTCTAGGGTTGCGACAATGGATTCAAGTGGTGGGAGGTTGGCACCGAGGAGAATCTGGGTTCGGACTTGTTCATAACTTGGGTCCAGGTTTGCCAGAAACTGAAAAATTCTATCTTGGTCTTTTCTTTCTTTGAGTTTTTCTGGGTCTGTGATTTCGGGTTGGTGAATGTCTAACTCATCCCATTTTGCTTTCATTGCCCCAAAGTATTGTGTGATTGATCTGTGGTTTTGTTTAATTTGAGTGGTATCTTGTTTGATCTGAAAGATATGGGCAAAGTTGTTTTGTTTACCATACATTTTGTGGATTGCGGTCCATAGCTTTGCTGAGGTTTCGGCACCAATCATGAACAGTTCGCTGATTTGGGGCTCCATAGAGTTTAGGAGCCATGACATTATCAGATTGTCCTGAATCTCCCATTCTTCTGAGTTCTTGTCTGGTTTTTTCTTGTCGCCAGTGACAAAGCCGTATTTGCCTTTGCCTTTGAGAGAGATTATCGCCCCTTTGGACCATAACTGGTAATTTTTTCCATTGAGCAACATGGGAGTTAGCTTCAGGGAGGTATTGGCATCAATCATGACTGATACCTCTTTGGTTGCTTCTGTCATGGATGGATCTGTCATGGGTGTTCTGGTACTGTTACCAGTTTGTTATTGCGGAATGGTATTCTGTACCGATTACTGGTACGGATCTTGTTGCTCTGATACCATATAGAATTTGAAATGATGAATGATTATATTAAATTGTTCTGATCTTACAATGCATATCAGGCCTCTTTATAATTAAGGAGAGGTCCTGTAGCCGTTGTCTAGTTGCCTAAATTACAATTTCTAACTGTTGCCTAGTTGCCTAAATTACAATTTCTGAATATACAGAAATACTCAAATCTTGCTAGGTACTATAATTAGCTTGACAGCTATTGTATGATGCTAGCCAGATTTTGTTCCTTAAAATTCCAATGATGATTTTCTGAGGCAAATCCTCTATTTCTCAACACATGGCCATCGTGGCTTCATGTTGACCTGTGTTTTAAGCTTAGGGGATGATGCTTTGCTAATTGGTGCCAATTGTTCCTACATGGTGTCAAGTTCTGAATGTAATGATATACGAGGAAATTGCATTTATTTTACCAATCAAATGTCGCTCTGCACGCATGATGCTGAAACATCTCATCCAAACCATAATTTTGGTAGTTAAAGCTTGGCAAAACAGATTTATTATAAGCCACGATGTCCGCAAAATTCACCTATGCATTAGTCCCACCGATTTGGTTCTGGCCTTGGTAATTATGAAGAACGTCGGACCGTTTTATCAATTTTTTCATATTAGTTAGATCATCTTTTTTAGTCCTAGACGTTGAACACAATTTTCTAAATGATATGAGCACCGGAATATATATTTTGATATGAGCAAGTTATATTTGGAGTCACTCCTCCTAGACGTTGAACACAATTTTCTACAACAGAGCATTAAATAGCATGCTGCCTATTGTATTCATATACCCATATATAACTCGCATCCTAACATAGTAAAGAGGATGTACGTGCTTTTTACAAAAATGGCGAACACAGAAAAAAGCTAAATATGCATATAGTTTATTTTCTATTTTGGATTAAATATCCAATAAATACTTTTCTCTAAATATATATCTGAATAAATGTGAACATACAAACACTGCGCATTATAAATTAGAGTAATTATATTGTACCCCACTGTTTGGTCCCCTAAACATCCCCTGATGATAACTAACTGTGTTAATCATTAATTAACGACTTTAACCAACAGTTAGTGGTCCCCGTCTAACTGTCAATACCCACTGGCGGGACCACTATTATGAATACTTGCTCGATTAGGTATGAATACTTGTGCGACAGACAACTCGAAAGTATGTTATCATGGATCTCATTTGAAAGAGAAAATTGTGTAGAAGACGTTCGTGATTTTAGATTTGCAAAATTCCTCATAGATCGTCAGAAATATTGGTTAGATTGAACGGAGAAAAAAAACCACCTCTAAAAACGTGTAAAAGATGAGTAAGTGATGTGTCCAGTTTTTTTTTTAAATACTTGATATCTTAGGTATGAATACTTGATGTTTTAGATTCGCAAAATTTCTCACAGATCGTTAGAAATATAGGCGAGATTGAATGGAAAAAAAATTCACCTCTAAAAACGTGTAAAAGATGTGTGTGATAAGAGAAATAAAAAAAGTTTATATGTTACAATTTTTTTTAGAAATATTTGGTATCTTAGGTATGAATACTTACACGACGATGTATGAAATACTTTCTCGACGAGATAAGAATACTTACATGACGAGTTATGAATACTTGAACGACGAAAAATTCGAAAGTACTTCATCATGGATCTCATTTGAAAGATAAAATTACGTAGAAGATGTCTATAGTTTTAGATTCGCAAAATTCCTCACAGATCGTTAGAAATATTAACGAGATTAAACAGAGAAAAAAAACCCACTTCTAAAAATGTGTAAAAGATGGGTGTGTAATTAGAGATAAAAGAAAGTTGATGTCAAGTTATTTTTATTTTAGTACTTGATGTCTTAGGTGTGAATACTTAATATATTATATGATAATACTTGCACGCATAAGTATCCATACATACGCCCGCCAGTTGTAAATTTTTTCAATCATAAGCGGTGCTTCAAGTAGTTAATGTAGTTCGTGGTCCCCATCGTACTTTACACATCAATTAATCAGGGGGGCGTTTAGGGGACATAATGGGGACAGAATGGGGGGGACTGTTAGTCGATCTCTAATTATAGTGTCTATACGGATATCTCTGTATATCAAGGAAAAGTTTATGCCCTTTCAATGGATTTTCTCTATTGTTGGAACATCTAAAGCTCTTCTTCCCCACGAAGGATCATCGTCGGTAACCTGTTTGGGTGGCGGACAAAGTACCTCCTTGAGTGGAAAGGTGAACTCCTCATGCTGATGATGGACAATGATGAAAGGGTTAATTTGGAAAATCACGCACCGAAGAATGTAGCATTGTATGAAATTAAACTTAGAGATTATGTCACCTCAATACTGCCTGTTAGAAGCTTAGGGGATGATGCTTTGTTTTTAGGTGCCAATTGTTCCTACACAGTGCTGCTCTGGTCGTGATGACATATGAGGGAATTGTATTTATTTTACTAATCAAATGTCTCGCTGCTTTCATGATGCTGAAGCATCTCATCCAAATATTAATTTTGGAAGATTTGACTTAGGGAAACAGACTTATTACAAGCCATGTTGTTCACAATATTCACCTATGCTTTTTGCCCCAACCGATTTCTGGCCTTGCTAATTATGAAGGCCTAATCAATAGATAATACTATTCATTCATTGCATTTAGTTTGTTCATCTATTTTACTTGTGCAAATTCTCCATCATTGACACATGGCTGGTCAATTTGCTTTTTCTTTCTTTCTTTCATTTTGAGAGATAATAGACTTCTTCATTTTCATGTGGAAACTTTTGTTAATTGTCTCCTTTCATGATTAAATCTATAGCATTAGTTATTTTTCTATATCATTGTAACTTAATTAAGGACACTTTATATTTTAGACATCGGGAGAAAATGTTCCCAGAAAGTTGTTCCCGATAATATTATGTATAATTGGCTTCCCAAAGGATAAAATCCATCAGTCCACGACCACGATAAGTTCATTGCAAAACACATACAGTACACAATGGGCTTTCTGTAAAATTTCTTTAAAATATAGCACTTGACAAATGTTGAAGATTTACTGTTCTACTACTAAAGAGAAGGATTTATGCTCATTAATTGTCATTGAATAGACAAAGAACACAATTTTCAACGACAAAGCATTAAATAACATGCTTCATATTGTTTTTTCACGCGAGCACCTTCTCCCATTATACACTGTTAATTGTGAATATCTTGTTCCATAAACAATTAATGCAGCAATTAATTGTGATCTCTATAGGTACTGGAAAGTGTTTTTCATTTGTAAAATATCTCACAAATCATTCTTATTTAAAAAGTCCACTTCAAAATATTCATAATTTTTATTACAAAGTTTGTATAAATTATTTACAAAAATTTCATACATACGAAAATATTCATTCAATACCATACTTACAAGCTAGGCATGAAGCGCTACTAGGCTAGTATGCTAATTTTCACGTATTTTTGTTCGGAATAATTTTGGATTTGTTTTGGGTTATAATTTTTCAAAGGATAATTTTCTGAATAAGAATAATATTGAAATTGGATTCACCAACAACACTATTATTCCTCTAGCCTAGTGGAACGTATCTTAATATATAATTCCTTAATTTATCTATAAGATAGCTATATGGGGACAAAGATGAAGGTGAATATTTGCAGAAGAAAGTAAAACAATAAATCTAATGATCCTGGATCTCAAATCAGAGATTCACTAATTCAAAAAAGGTTAATCAGGGTATGATTTAATGAAATCAAGGTCAGATATGGGACCCTGATTTAGAGTTACATAGAAGAAAATATCTAAATCAGATTGTTTGAATTTTATTTTCTTTAAATGTTCTCTCTTTCTCTTTCTAGTATGTAATCTTTGACAATTAATATTTTCTTTATTTGGTTTCTGTTTTTTTTTTTATATGTTTTCAACTTTCAGATAGCAGCCTTGTGTGCATGTTAATAAAAACTAGAGGCCTTCCTTCCACATTTCTTCTTAAAAAATATATATAAGACAGCTGTAAACTAATCAACTAATCGGTAAAAATATATAGTAATATCAATTGCTTGCTTTGGGCCAATTATTACATGCATTCAACATTTAAGTTCAGCCAAAGGAATTAGTAATATCTATTAGAGCTGAAAGCTCCAACTTAATTTATACTAAATATTACTTGAGAAAAATTAAGTTTATTGCAAGGACAAACAAGCAAGGAATTATACTTTGTGGTACTAATTTGGCACAAAATAAGCAATTCAGATCGTTTACGGTTGATAATTTCTAATTTTGCACCTCGGAAATAATAATTTTTTTTTAAGTTTCGGGCTGGATTCAGCAAGATATAGAAAATTTTAACGGATGTGGAAATATTTCAGCTGATAATGTAATATTTTTCACAATGATATACTACACAATAAGAAACAAAAATATATATTATATTTATATTCTATTTCGGCTTAGATTTTCAATAAATAACTTTCTATAAATGTATCTTTGAATCAATAAGAAATATACAAACGCTGCCTATTTTTTAGTTTCATGTATCCATATATAGCTCCCATGCTAAATTGCAAAAATAAAAAAAATTCTTCCTTTGCACCTACTCGACCTTTTATAATCTCTCTAGTAAATATATCGTCAGCCCTTTAATGTATGAACCCTTACATCCTCAAGGCCTCTCTTCCCCAACTCTATCTGCAATTTCTGACAATGATATCGATCAATGTCTATTAACAACATGAGCCACCAGACTCCCTGCTCCTGGGCCAATCTTCCACCCGACCTATTGCTTTGCATTGCAGACAGACTGGATGCCACCACCTTCACCCGACTAACCGCCGTGTGCACCTCCTGGGCATCCACAATCCACCCATACCTCCCTTCCTTCCCTCCAATCCGCCGTAACCAACCAGTACCATGGCTGCTCTGCTATGCTCAAAGCTCCAACACCGGTAACTGCACTAACCTCACCTTTTATGATCTTGTCAGTGCCGCCTATTATTCTCTACGGATTCCAATCCCCTCGCTCCGTGGCCACCACTGGTTGTGCTCTTACAAGGACTGGCTGGTGACCCTCGACCGGCAACTCCAGCTCCACCTAATCAAGCCTCTTACAGGCGCCCATGTGCTTCTCCCCTCCAAAGGCATAAAAAAGATGCACCCCAAGAAAGTGATTCTGTGCCAGAGTCCCGACAACACAAACGAATTGCAAGCTTTTTGGCTGACCCAGCATGGAGGCTTAGTCTCTTCGAAGCTTGGAGATAAAAGTTGGAGTTGGATGGCTAATTACGGAACGGGTTATCAGGATATCGCTGTACATCAAGGACAAGTATATGCCATTTCAAGAAATACTCTCTTTTACTGGAAAATCGGAAGCTCTTCTACCAAACTATCAATCTTCCCCGAATTCCTTTACCGGCGGAGGACAAAGTTCCTGATAGAATGGAACGGTGAACTCATCATTCTGATGATAGGCAAGGAAGAAAGGGTTAGTTTGGAAAATCATGCACCGAAGCAAGTACGATTGTATAAATTTAAACGTGGAGATCATGGTTTCTTGTTGAGCCATGTTAGCAGCTTAGGAGATGATGCTTTGTTTTTCAGTGTCAATTGTTCCTACATGGTGTCGAGTTTTGGCCGTGATGATATACAAGGGAATTGCATTTATTTTACCAATCAAATGTCGCGCTGCTTTCATGATGCTGAAACATTTCATCCAAACCATAATTTTGGAAGATTTGACTTGGGGAAACAGACATATTATAAGCCATGTTGTCCACAAGATTCACCAAGGCATTTGCTCCCACCAATTTGGTTCTTGCCTTGCTAATTATGAAGACTTAAACAATAGGTAGCACTATTCATTCTTTGAATTTAGTTTGCTCTTCTTTTTAACATGTGGAAACACCCCATCATTGGAATAGACATTTTTTTAGAGAATAGACATTTTTTTTTTTCATTTTCATGTGAAAGCTCTTATTAATTTGTCACCTTTCATGATTATAAATCTAAAGTTCTACACCATTGCTGATTTTTTTTATGTCATTTATAGTAACCATGTTGGATGCATGGTGTCATAATTTAGACATCAGGAAAAAATGTTCGCAGTTTTGGAAGAAAAGAAATCCTCCTGTGAAGTTATCAACCCCAAAAACCACAGAAAAAGAATATTTAATTCTCACAAGTTAGTATGGACTGGTACAAGCTGTTCCAGAGCTGCAGCTTGTCATTCTTTGCTTCTGGCATTGCTTTAAACTTATTCTCGGTTGAAATTTAGCATATATACTTAGTACTTTCAGCTCTAATAGAAAGTATATATTTGTTGCAGGCCAAAAGATTGTTTGAAGAAAATTTTGGAGCTCTATCGACTATCTTACAGTTTTCTTTTATCATTCTTTGTTTATCTGTCATTGCAAGGTCTATTCATGTACCATGAAGTTTTGGTGTATTGTTATTCTTCATAAGCATGTTGTTTCAGATTTAAGGACAATTACATTTATCGAATTTCCATTTAAATTAGATTGCAAATTTGAGTACATGATGCTAGTTTAATCATTCTAAATGATGACATGTCTGTAAGCTGCAATTGCCATATATAGCATGGTTTGGAAAATCATGCCGAGTCCGAGTCGACTCGGCCGAGTTGACTTGCTTGGACGAGTTATATACAGAAAATCGATAAAATAGGGGATAAATCAAAATAATCGACCGAATTTTCACTCATTCTCTTACCTCTAGAGCAAAAGTATATTGTTTTAGTACTTTAGTCGGACCAATTTTGAATTTTTGCAATGGCAGTCAGAAGATTTGGGGAAGTCGCGAAAGGATTTGGGGAGTAGTGGATGCAGAAAAAAGAAGAAAGAGTTCAGATAATTATACAATATTGAATAGACTAGGTGGATGAGTAGTGTACTACTTTGTTTTGGAAATAAGACATGGTTTGTTATGGACCATGTGCAGGTTGATTATTAAATAGAAAACAGCTACTCTGAACGCATATTCAGCGCTAACATAGTATTTGTTTCGTTAATACCAAACTTAAGGGAAACATTTAATGCAACATTCAATATTGATTATACTATCTAAGGAAATATTTAATTCAATGGTACAAATTTGGACAAACTCCTTTAATTTTGTAAATACCACAATTAAGGAAAGGGAAATTTTGTTACTGTTATCCGTTTATACAAAATTAACCAATAAAAAATTGAGAATCATTTTATATTGACAATCTTTACTATTTTTCTGTTACTATTTTTCTATTACAATAAAAAATGCTTCGACAAATTTACATATTATGTAAAATATAAGAACAAATTGAATTACTGTATACAATCATACTATATGAAATTAATTATGCAGAAATATTGTTATTTAATTAATTTTATTATGAGTGCTTATATATTTTTATTGTATTATATTATAATAGTGTATTATATGAGTCTAATCTTGTCTTAACATCATTTTATGAAAATTAATTTTTTTCTATTAATTTTCCAACTTTTTAGTACAAAACAAGCTTTTGTCAAAAAAATCTGAATTTCCGATCCGATTCTTCCGATTCTGGCAGATTCATAAAATCTGATTCCACGGTCAAGTATCTGATTCTGATTCCGATTCCGAGTTTCGGAACCATGATATATAGATCACCTAGTGGTGAATTTCTTATGAACTGGTTGATCAGCTAAATTTGTTTTTTATTATTTTAGTGTTTTGGGTGTTTTGTTTTAAAGTGCAAGGAAGTCACTTCAAATGTTTACTCATAGATCACCATAGAAAAATGTTTGGAGGTACACATGTTGTTTGTTGTCCGGGTTTCTCAAAGAATTATATATACTTGAGGGTAATTGATGGCATATATATTACAGTTATTTTCTGGATTTCGCCAAGAACAATTTTCATGGGGAAAATTAATTTTCATGTATTTTTGTTTGGAATAATTTTTTATTTGTTTTGAGACATAATTTCTGTAAAGGATAATTATTTCTTAGTAATAATAATTAACATTGTAATTGGATTCACCAAGAAGAGTATTACAACCCGAGTGGCTATTGCTATCATATATACTTCAAATACAATGCCCCCTATATATGTCAATAATTCTTTAACTATAGGACAGCTGTGAACTTATCTACTAATCTGTAAAAAATTTACATCAACAATTGCAAGCCATCATGTCTTCAAGTCTTCATTTCAGCCCAAAGCAAATACTCAGCATGCCTCACTGTTTCTCGTCCTTCTGTTTCTCTTCAGTTGACAAATCTACTGGAGCCTGTGAGGAGAAAGAACAGTAGAATTTGTTTACAGTCGAGCAATGTTTTCGCAACTGGAACAGACATCAATTCGGTTGCGGTTGAGTTTGGGTTACTGATTTTCTGGTGTGATCGATGGGTGAACTGGTTGAACCATTGTGTTTCAAATAATAATGAATATGTTATGTACACTACATTTTGTAATTATAATGAGAATCACTTAATATTTAATCACTTTGATTTAAAAAATGAAAATTAAGAAGCTTGTAATCCAATAAAGAAAATATATATATTCTTTGTTTCTTCTACAGACAATATTTAAATTTTCTATGGCACCATGTGTTCATTCAACGCGCGTATCAATACATATGTTAAGCATATATATTATAATAAAGTGACTATTTCTTATTTATAAAGAATAAAATATTTTAGTTATAATTAAAATGACGTTTATCTATATATGGATCAAGACTCAATGACTTCCTATTTAAATTGTTTACGTTCATAATTTTTATAAGTACAATTCCTACAGAAATAAAATATAAATTATATCTTGATTAGCAGAGTATTCCTTTTTTTTTTGTCTTTCAAATCCATGAAATCTATGCAAAGGAAAAGATCAAAATTCGAATATAGTGGCACATTTTGCCTCTTTTAATTTTCTTTAATGTGTTGGTCAATTAAGAAATATATGCCTCCTAAAAGTTCTAATAATTAAATGAAACTTTTATCATTTAGCCATTACTTGCCTTCAAACGATACAATTTTAATATAGCTGATAATTTTGTAAATCTCGTACAACCGGGATATAAATGTAGTTTATAATCAGTTTTAAATTTCTTTGAAATTTTTTCATAATCTCTTTCACTAAGTTATTGCGCAACATCATGATACAATTCATCAAAATTGTCATCATTATTATGGTCTGAATCATAATCACTACCAATTTCTCTAGTACCAACTTAATTCTTCAGTACCAATTTTCCCAGATGCAACTTCCAAATCAATATTAAAATTACTCATACCAGTGCTTGTTTCCCCAATACCATCACCATTTTCTCAAATACCCTCACCATGTCATATCCAACGTTTGTATCGTTCTTTAAACCCATGAAGAATCAATTGAGTTTTAATATCAGCAGAGTAACAATGCAATTTTACAACAATCTCTACAAGGACAATAAGTAGATGTTACATCCTTCTTATCCCTATTTTTCTCAAGAAATTTTATAAAACGATCAACGCCCTTCACATACTCAATACTATTACGTGCTGCTCCATACATCCAATCCCGATTCATATCTGTACAAAAAATTATAAAACAAGAATAAGGTTAATTAATGTCTTGACATTTCCATTTAGGGCTTACATAGGACCGGTGCACATTCCTAACCCACTCTTTGAATGCTCTGTCTCAGTAGTGAACAAAAGTAAGCTGATTTAGCATTTAAGAAAAATTCAGTAACATTTCCCCTATGCTCCCCTAGGCACACGTAAGATCCACCTCCGTTTAGACATGGAAATGATCAATACATACGCATGAGAGCAATATTAAGGAGAAACACACCCGAATTTTTATTAAATACCAAAATCGACTTACATGTGTTCACATACTAAATGACACAAAGCATTCAAAGAGCAGTCCCAAAAATGAGGACTATTCAAAATTAGTCTCTATTAGATTTATTTTGAACGGAAATCGACCTAAAAGGCAACCTAATTCATGATGTTCAGGACAATATGGATCACAATACAATACAATACAATACAATACAACACAATACAATACAATACAATAATTTTGTTATACTTATATATATTAAATAAATCCCCTAAATGACACAAAATTAATAAAATAACACAAAAATAAATAATAAATATATCACAAAATAAAATTTAATCTTCATAGAGGGAAGAGAAGGGGGCGGCACCTTAAATCCAAATGATTGAGAAATTAATGTGGCACATCGTAGTGCCTTAAATTCACACACAAAGAACCTAGAAAACAACCAACTCCTAGCTTTAAATTCGCGCACATAGAGACGGCTAGGAGAGAATAACCAAGGGTAATATGTTTTACATGTTGAGAACACCATCGGTTGAATAGCTGTTGGTAATTTGCTGACCTAGGTTCCAATTATTTACTAGCACTGCCACTCAAAAAAGCACCATCGGTTCAGTAAAGAAGCATATGGTGTTGATCAATCCAACACCAACAGCTCGTATTTACCCATCGATGCTAAAGGTCACCCTCTCAACGCCATCGGTCCATGGAGTCCAGCCAATGTCGAAAAGGAGGACCCATCAACGCCATTGGTGGGTTAGACGAGAATAGTCGGTGAAAAGTTGCAAAGTAATTACAGCTCTACCCCTGAATGCAAACACCATCTGTGTCTTAAGCCATCCAATGGTGAAGGCCGATGGTAAATGTGTTTTTTGTAGTAGTGGATGCTTTCATATCACACAAGGTAACATAATATTTATGTTTAGATTTGCACTGTCCAGTCAGAATCCACAAAATTATTAAAGGAATTATGTGCATTCCACCTTCGCCCATATTGGCCTTGATTCTTATCGGATGGTACGGATCTAAACAAAAATATTTTTGTTACCTCAGAGGACATGGATTCAGGGAAGATATATCATTCTCCAATATATATGGTCTCTGAATAGACGATGAACCAAATTTTCTACAAAAAGCGTTAAATAGCATTACATCTATTTTTTTCATATATACCCATATATAGCTCGATATATGGCATCCTAACATAGTAAAGAGATTGTTTTTTGTGCAATGTTAATTTTTCTCTTAATTAAACGACACCCTTTTCCCTTCAATATATTTAATTAACATAGTAAAGAGAATTTTAACGGATCTAGTAATCCCAGGAAATATTTCGGGTGTATTGATATGTTTTCATAGTAAAGATAATGTTATTTTGCAAATATGGAAAATCTAAGGAAATATTCGGGTGATATTTATACGTGATATTTCACTAATACGCAAAAACAAACTAAATATACATATAGTTGATTTTCTATTTTGGCATAAACTTTCAATAAATATCATTCTTTAAATATATATCTGAATAAAAGCGAACATAAAAACACAGCGCATTATGAATTAACATGCGCCCTATATTTTTATTATGTATCCATATATAGATTCTTTCTTACACTATAAATATAACGACAGGCCTTCAATATATGAAATCTTACCACCTCAAGCCCCCACCATCCCCCAATCCAATTGCAAATACATTTGCATTTGTGGAAAACAATATCAATCGATGTCTGTTAACAGCAAGAGTCGCCGGTTTCCCACCTCCTGGGTCAATCTTCCACCTGACCTACTACTTTCCATCGCAGATATTCTCGATGTTACCACCTCCATCCGGCTCTCCACCGTGTGCACCACCTGGGCCTCCACATTGCGCCCCTGCCTCCCTTCCATCCCTCCGATGCATCGTGACCAGCCCATCCCGTGGTTGCTCAGCTCTGCTCGTAACTCCGATACCAACCCCAACTGCAGTGTCCTCACCTTTTATGATCTCAGCACTGCCGCTTATTTTTCTGTTCGGGTCCACATCCCCTCGCTCTGTGAACACCCCTGGATGGGCTCCTACAAGGGCTGGCTCGTGACCCTTGACCGGCAACTCCAGTTCCACCTAATCAAGCCTCTGACGGGTACCCATGTCCTTCTACCCTGCAAAGGCCTAGAAAAAGAGCACCCCAAGAAAGTAATTGTGTGTCAGAGTCCCGACAACCCCAACGAATTGCAAGCTTTTTGTCTGACCCAGAAGGGACGTTTAGTCTCTGCAAAGCTTGGAGATAAAAGTTGGACTTGGGATGGTAATTCCTTCATGCATTTTGAAGATATTGCTGTACATCAAGGGAAAGTTTATGCCGTTTCAATGTATGCTCTCTGGTACTGGAACCTCCGAAGCTCTTCTACCAAACTAATGGTCATCCCCGGTTACCTACCATGGCGGTGGAAAAAGTACCTTCTAGAGTGGAACAGTGAACTCATAATGCTGATGATAAACTATGATGAAAGGATTAGTTTGGAAAATGACGCCCCAAAGCAAGTAGGATTGTATAAAGTACCTCTTGGAGATTATGCCTACTTGTGGAGCCATGTTAGTAGCTTAGGTGATCATGCTTTGTTTTTTGGTGACAATTGTTCCTACGTGGTGTCGAGTTCTGGTAGTGATGATATACAAGGGAACTTCATTTATTTTACCAATCAAATGTCGTGCTGCTTTCATGATGCTGAAACATTTCATCCAAACCATAATTTTGGAAGATTTGACTTGGAGAAACAGATTTATTATAAGCCATGCTGTTCGCAAGATTCACCAATGCATTTGCCCCCACCGATTTGGTTATGGCCTAGCTAATTATGAGGATTTATACACAAACTAGAACTATTCTTTCATTGTATTTAGTTTGTTTTTTTTACTTGTGGGAAACCCCCATCATTGACATAGGTCTGGTCAATTTGTTTTTTCTTTCTTTCTTAAATGTGAAAACTCTTATTAGTATGTCACCTTTCATGATTAAATTCTAAGCTCTACACCATTACTGAATTTTTTTTATGTCATTTATAGAAACAATGTTGGATGTCATGGTGTCTTTATTAAGGGCACTATATTTTAGACTTTGGGAAAAAAATGTTCCCAGAAAGTTGTGCCAAAGGACAAGATCCATGAGGATATGAGAAGTTCAATGCAAAATAGTTACAGTACTCAATGGGCTTGCTGCAAAATTGTTGTAAAATATGTCATTGCAAAGAATTCCGAACTGGAACAAAGGAAATCCTTCTATGAAGTCCTAATTGATAAATGATAATGGATTCTTCCAAGTACATAACAATGTAAAGATACAATTGTCGAATCGAGACTCGGTAACATTTTCAGCAAAATTCAGAGACACTTTACCTTGATGAACAAATGTTTTGACAATTGCACAGTCCTAAGTGATGAGTGATAACAATATGAAAAATAACAGTACCAAAAAATACATCACAAGTAGTAATTATAACAATATCCTTGACGCCAGTTTTTTTATTCTATCAACTAATAAATAATTAAGCATGAACCGGTTCAGTGCTATTTGACATCACAAGGCCAGAACCAGACTGCTGAATCCATCATGATATAGGCAAACGAGAACTGCTCATAAGTTCCCTTCTTGAGGTTGTAAACTCCTGAATCAGAATTGTAATTATTGCAGACATAATAAATGCAATCCCCTTGTATGCCGTTAAGACCAACAGTCGACACTATGCGAGAATAGCCAAGGCCTATAAACACTGCATTATCTCCTAAGCTCTTAACTGGGCTCACCGGCTGGCCTCTCCGGTCAAGGTCAACCTCATACACACTTATTGCATTGCCTGAATTGCTCAAATGTTTTTTACATACCATCAGAAGTTTGCCACTAGTCTCGACGATGTACTTTATCAGGTGGTTTAACATTCTATTTTTTATCTTAATAACCTTCCTACTTTGAAAGAAGAACCTTTCAGTTCCCAGCATTGGAGACTGTTAGTCGTCATGGCGTAGATCTTCCCTTGATAAATTATGGCATCTGTGTACATTCTTTTCAGGTCTAAACAGGTCCACTTTTTGTCTCCAACCTTCAAAACTTCCAAACCCTGTGGCCATAACAAACACAGTAGAAAAAGCCCTGTATTGCTATCGGAACCGTGATAAGGCACCCGGCAAGGAATTACTTTCTTGTAACACCGATGAGTGTTCCAGTGATCAATGAGGTTTCCTTGGTAACCATCGGGGAGTTTGATAGAGGGGAGAAGGACCTGAGCCCCGGCGAAGGGTGATATTAGGTGGAGTTGTAACTTTCCGTCCATAAATACGAGCCAGCCAAAGTTGGAGCCAAGCCAATGGGTGTTATAGAAGGAGGATAATAAGATGGGGCTAGTAATGCGGTACGAGATGTCTTTGGAAACATCGTAGAAGTTGAATTTGGTGATGTCGATGAAGGGGTATTTTTGGGTGCCACCATAGAGGATCCAGGGAATGGGTCTGTCATGACGGAAGCGAGGGAAGGTGGGAAGGCGAGGCCGGAGGGTGGAAGACCAGGCGGTGCAAACAGCGGAGAAATTGACGCAACTGAGGATGTCAAGGCGGTTAGAGATTGAGATCAGCAGGTCAGATGGGAGATCATTCCATGTGACCATTCTTGATTTAACATTGATGTAAGAAAGCTGGAAGAAAATAATACAACCTCTTATAGTAAAGATGAACAAAACAGAGGTAGTATACAGAATATTAAGAAATAATGGATTTACTTTAGTGTTCCTTATTTGACCATCAGATCTTTAGAATATATAAAGGCAAGAGATTTTAAAGAATGCAAATGGTTCATACATTTTGCTTGCATTTGGCAAGTTAATGTTTCCAAAATCACATGTGAAAGGAAAAAGAATGAAAATTAACTCTGTAAATCTTACACTACCAGGAATATTGATATTGAAAATCAATTATATATATATTGTGGAAAGTAGACACAATAAGCACCAAAAAGTTAATTATATTCCAATTATGGAGGTAGCAATTTGTGTAAGGTGATTGTGATATCTTTTAGTGATTATTGGGGTGTTTTTTTGTTTAATTGGAATTCGAAGGAGCTAATTAATTTCATTTTGCATACATATTCCAGGAGCTAAAATTGAATGTTGAGAAGCTTCATTTTCATTATTTATCATAACATAAAATTGAATGCCAGAGAATAACTTCTAGAATTGCTAGATTAATGATAATATAAATGAAAATATATTGTAGAAAGTATAAACGATACACACCAAAAATCACAACATATATTGAAATATCAATTCTGTAACAATTTGTATAACATGATTGTGATTTCTTTGTTTAATAGGAATTCAAACGAGGTAATTTGATTTTGCATAGACAATCCAGAAGCTATATTCTTAACATAAATTGTTCACAAACTTCATTTTCATGATTTATTATGGAACATGGATTATATAAAATTGTTGAGAAACAAGTAGCCCTTTATGAAGAACATATATGGGAGATTCCGTTTTCAATATGTCATTAGAAATAACAATATTACAAGTTAAGGTAGAAGTCAAGAAAATTAGAATATTACAAGTACGGATAGAACTAATAGGAAAGAATAATATCATAAAATAGAACTAATTAGAATATAAAGTTCGCCATTTTAGACAATATCATAAAATAGAATCATAATTTTATTTATACTTCTTAATTTGGCAGATTATATTAAATGACATAAAGATCACAATATATGCAATCGAGGCGTACAGTTCATATTCACACATCATATTCCATTATTAACGCAACACTAATTAATGGAGAGATTGGTGGACATTTGTACCCCTACTGAAATAATGCATTCTCTCTCTTCATTATTATGTAGATTTTTTTGTTTTAATATTTTATCCAGTTAAAATGAGAAAGCTTTTTTTTTTGGGTTTATATTAGATATTTTTAAATGGTCTTAAGTTGAATATTTAAATTGTATTTTCTATTAGCTAGACCTCACTCAAAGATTTATTGATTTAATTATACACTGAAATATAATAATTAAAATATGTTTAGAATATATTGACTAAAGTTTATTTTAGTAAATGTTCTTTTTCTCTTCTACATTTAAATTTATCATTTTCATTACATTAATATCAAATTTTCTCAAATATAACTTTATTTGTAATCAAATAATATCAAAACAAACTACGAGCAAAATAATTTTTATTATAGGAGAGATCAGATAGATAACTCAGACCTAAAAGTGAATTTGGCATTTTGATAACCTGAATATTACATAAGTTGCGGACTATCCTAAAAAAATCTATAAATTTTCAAACTAGGAATTGTAAAAAATACTTCTACCATAAGGAAATTTATTAAAGTTATACGGTAAACAAATTTCTATATAATATGCTTCTAAAGAAATTGAGAAACATTTTATAGTTTAAGAAAAAGTTTTAGTTTAAAAATAATGCATTATGGTTCGAGAAAGCACTTATAAGGGGTAAATCTGCCCAAATTACTTCAAATTTCAGAGATCGATATATCGGTAACAAAAACTAGTGTGTTAATATAAGCACCCTTAACGCAGGCGGAATTCATGATAAAATGGATTACTGATATTAGCATAACATAATTTATTATTGACACAATAATATATATATTTTTTATTTTATATACATTTTTGCCCCCCAATTATCTCCATTACAGTCTTACATCATTTAATATACAATATTAGTTTTCTTAAATTCTATTCTAATAAATTATGTAAACAACTCCAAATGCTCAAATATTTTTATATATTTAAAAACTAATATATATTTTATCCATATTAAATTAGAATCACCAATTTTAGACCTCACTAAATTATTGGAGAGTAACTAACTTTGTTATTACTATAGAAACATGTATACATAATATATGTACAGTCTACAACGTATTTACAAGTACAAATTAATAACAAATGGGGCTTCCATGATGAATAGTTTTCATTTATACATTTATAAAATTATTATCCAAAATTAAGTAAGGAAAGTCATAAGAATTCATCCAAGCACATAACAAAGTAAAGTTACAATGGTGTAACTCTTACAGTTGTACCTTACAGTACATTGAACAACAACCACATACATAAATGTACTACACCTTGGTAGTCAAGAGCCTCCTTATAATTTTGTGTTAAATGAACTTTGTTCTAATTCGGGATATATATTTTGTAAACTTGGTACTCAATTAACAATTTAACCTGAATAGCCTCCAACATCAAGTTCTGGTACAATTTTCAGCAAAATTAGAGACACTTCACATTTCATATAATTCCCTTGACAAAAAAGTTGTTGTACAATCGCACACATTGATGAGTGATAACACTATGAAAAGTAACAGTAGAAAAAATGCATCACTAAGTAGTAATTATTACAATAAATTTGACGCTACGCTTGATTCTATCAACTGATAAATAAGCCTGAGCCAAATAAAGGAATGCTATTTGACATAACTAGGCCAGAACCAGGGTGTAGGTGAATGACCCTTATGAATGGGGAATCGGTCATATTTTCTCTTCTTGCAGTTGTAAACAAGTAAAAAATGAAATGATTTATAAATATTATCATTGCAATTTTCATCGAAGTAATAAATGCAATTCAATTTTGCGCTGTCAAGGCCAATATTCGACGCTATACGACAATAATCCAGACCCATAATTATTGCATTATCTCCTATGCTCTGAACTGGTCTCCACAATCGGCGTCCCTGATCAAGGTCAAGCTCATACACATTCATTGCCTTACCATGATTGCAATGTTCCTTATTGTTCCTACAAACCATCAAAACTTTGCCTCCAGACTCCACGAGGTACTTTGTAAAGTCATTCAAGATACTATCTCTTATGGTGAGAATGACCTTCCCTGCCCTAAAAGAAGAGCCTTTATGTTCCCAGCAGTAGAGGGTGTCAGCCGTCATGGCATAGATCTTCCCCTGATAAACAATGGCATCCTTGTAATGTCTTTCAAGGTCTAGCCAGGACCACTTGTTGTCTCCGACCTTCAAAACTGCCAAACCATGCGGCCTGAAGAAACACAGTAGCAAAAGCCCATTATCGTTACCGGAACCATGATCAGGAACCTGACAAAGAATTACTTTCTCATGAGAGTGAAATTTCAAGGTGTTCCGATGAGCATCCCAATATGTGTTGAGGTTTCCTTGGTAGCCATGGGGGAGTTTCACTGAGGGGAGTAGTTGCTTTGCCCCAGTGAGGGGTGAGATTAGGTGGAGTTGGGAGTTTTGGTCGATACATACGAGCCTGCCAAAGTTGGAGCCAATCCAATGAGGGCCATCGAGGGAAAACGGGATGGGGCTGGTAATGCAGTACGAGGTGTAGCTGGTTAGATCATAGAAGGTGAAATCAGTGTGGCCACTGTTTTTTATTGAGTTTCGAACATAGAGGAGGAGCCAAGGGATGGGCTGCAGGTTGAGGCGGGGTCGGACGATGGAGGCCCATGTAGTGCAAACGGCCGAGATACGGAGGCAACTGAGGATGTCTAGGCGGTCAGAGATAGAGATCAGCAGGTCGGATGGGAGATCAGCCCATGCAGCCATTGTCTTTTAAAATTGGTGCAAGCAAGCCGAAAGAAATTACTACAACTAGTAACAAAGATGAAGAAAACAAAAGTATGGTAAAAATTATGAAAACAATGGATTTAATTTAGTTTCCCCTATGTCGCCATCAGGTCTTTATATAGAATATCTAGGCAAGAGATTTCAAGATTGGAAATCATAATATATTGCAGAAAGAAAATTTATACACTTACATGGATGATATTGGAAATCAAAATATATTGTAGAAGCACCGAAGATCACAATATTCTAATTCCAATTCTGGAACAATTTGTATAACATGATAGTGCTTTCTTTTCAGGGTTTTGGACGAAATTTATTTGTTTAGTTGGAATTCCAATGGGTTAATATGATTGTGCGTACCTACTCCAAAAGCTATATATATTAATTTCTTAACATAAATTTGAATGTTCCGAAGACAAAATTTCATGATTTATATTTAAAATTGTTGAGAGAAAGTACCCATTGATGAAGAAAATATATGGGAGATTCAGTTTTCAATTTGTCATTGGAAACAAAATATTACAAGATAAGATGAAAGTAAAGAAAGATCAAAGAAATTGTATTCATACAGGAAAGTTATTCATACCAGAGATTATCTTGTTGAGATGAGCGACAATGGTAATGAGGAGGCCTCGTTTAATTATAAGATGTACAATAAGAAAGATAAGTTCACCATTTTAGACGATATAATAATATAGTATCCTAATTTTATTTATATTTCTAAATTTGACAGAGACATAAATTAAGGGGAATATCGTTGAGGTGCTAAAAATTAATTTTTTTTTAGTTATTTAATGACGAAACCTTTTATTAGGTTATCATTTTATAGCATTATTATTGAGAAATAAATCAAAGAGCATTAATAGGGACTTGTCTTATTTAGATATAGAAAATTAATTAGTAATAATAAATGGGACTTGTCAATTAGCTATCATTATTAGTGCGTTACTAAATATGTTAGTACTCTAACAATTTGTTTTCATTAAATTTAAGTATTTCAAGAACCGTTAATTTAATTTTAGACAGGTGAATCTTGATATTTTTTATACTTAAATTTGTCAGAAGCACAAAAGTGGAATATTGATGAGGTAAGTAACAAATGAGTTTAAAGTGACCCTACCTAAAATAAATGCTACAAAAAAGTTTTCCACTCTAAAAAATTAGTACAATATGTATAAAAATGTGCATAAAATAAGACTAGAGATCATAAAAGAGAAATCACTAAAAATAACACCAGCACGAACTTATAAATTGTTTTTGCTCAGTTTTCAAAACTGTTTTTTAGTAGAAGCCGTGTATGATTCATTCACGCCTCTCTATCAAAATCCCCTATTAGTAATTAATTTATTGTAGAGATCACCCCTCAACCGCCTCTTTGACTACCCTCCCTTAATTCGTCTCTTCATTTTCTCCTCATTTCCCTTTTCTTCCTTCTGATTGGTGTACTAATGAACAAAACAAATAGAGTTGGCTTTCTCTTTCCCTTTTCTTCCCTCTGAGGGTGAGCTATAAATCTCGACTACCACCATCAGTCGAGAAGAGGGAAATCAATCACGAGTTGATGGATCGATATGTTGCACATTTGTGTATCTATATACTTGATCCAAAATATGTATGTACATGCATATGGATATGCTAGAACATTATAATATTTAAAAAAAAATTGTAAAAAACGTACACTATTTTTAAAGAATAACCGTGAATAAAACCTGTGAGGATTTTTTATTTCGGTGCCTCTTTGACTACCCTATGTATATTATACACAGTTTTCCTCAGGAACCGTGTTTGATGACTTATCATTATACACGGTTTGTTCTTTATAACAGTGTTTGAATAGTAATTAGGATTTTTTTTATTCGCACCTCTTCGATCGTTGCCCTGTCATTTAATTCCCACCACCCTCCTATCTAATCAAATAACTTTCTCTTCTCCCTTCAATCCTCTCACTTACGATTTTGGCGCTGCATTCTTTGAAAGCTCGCTATCGAAACTAACACCACTTTAGTTCCCACACTCTGCTCCATTTCTAGTCCTAAACTCGGTTAAGTTTTTTGTTAGTAGGGAAGATTCAAAGTAGGAGGCCAAGACGAAACGTGGAAGATTCAAAGAAGGAGTATTTGAAATCTCTCCGCCTGCTAACAGGGTAATATTCTGATTTTTGTGTTAATCTTTTAATTTTTGTTTTAATCAACCAAATCTTGAATAAGATTGAAAATGAGAATTTTCACACAAAAAGTTATCTGAATTTATGTGAAGTTCTTGATGTTTTGTTGGCTATGTATATTTTTTCATGATCTGAATTTTCTTGGAAAATTATGATAGGGAATGATGAAGTCAATGACTAACCACCCCAGCCGAGCCTAGAATGTCATTTTTTTTTTCTTTAGTTATGTTTTATTTGACACCTTACAAGAACATTTGTTATTTAGAATCAATTCCAAGAAATGGGTACAAACAGTTCTTGAAAGTTGAAATTAACATGTTCTAAAAATTAAATCATGTTTTAATGCTAAAATTTTCGGTAGTGTATGAAAGGTATGTGACAGTGCATTGTTGTTTATTCTCTTACACAAACCCCTTTGGAAATAAGCTTGTGGTTTGTGAAAGAGTTTAAATAACAATGTAAGCCAAGTACATTGTTACATTACCATTCATACACTGCTGAAATTTTGGCTTTAATTATGATTTAATTTTTAGAAAATGTTTTATCAATTTAAGATCAGTTTGTGACCCATTTCATTGGAACTTATTCCATGTAAAACATGTTCATGTAATGTGTCATATAAAACAAAACCAAAGAAAATATAATAAAATTAAAAAAATATTGAATATGTATATGCACATATGTTGAATATTTGTAGAACATGCATGCCAAGTGTTGTAATATTTGTTAAATATATATGTATATGTATTTAGATTGGATAATTGTTGAATTATGAATGTATATGTTGAATATTGTTTTATGTGTGTTGAATTTATGTTGTATATATATGTATGTCGAATTTATGTTGTATATGTATGTTCAACATTGATGAGGGCAGTGAATTCATCCAAGTACATAACAAAGTAAAGTTAGAATGGTGGAATTGAGACTTGGTAACAATTTACCTTTGATATAACTGCTTTGACAAACAAATTGTTAGACAATCACAATGTCCTAATTGATGAGTGATAACAATATAAAAAAGAACAGTACTAAAATAAAACACCAAGTAGTAGTTATTACAACGTCTAACCAGGTCCATTTGTCGTCTCCAACTTCCAAAATTGCCAAACCATGCGGGAAGACCAAACACAGTAGAAAAAGCCCGGTATTGCTACCGGAACCGTGATTAGCCACCCGGCATAGAATTACTTTATCATGAGGTACCCATTCCAAGGCATTCCAATGAGTTCTCCAGTAATGGATGGCGTATCCTTGGTAGCCATGAGGGAGTTTGATGGGGGGGAGGAGGAGCTGAGACCCAGTGAGGGGTGAGATTAGATGGAGTAGGAATTTTTTGTCGATACATACTAGCCAGCCTGAGTTGGAGCCAACCCAACGGCGGTCATCGAGGGAGGAAAAAGGGATGGGGCTAGGAATGCAGTAGGAGGTGGCGGTGGTAAGATTGTAGAAGATGAAATTGGTGTGGTCAAGGTTATTTTCTGAGGGGCCAGCATAGAGGAGAAGCCAGGGGATGGGTTGGTCAAGACGGAAGCGAGGGATGATGGGAAGATGAGGTCGGATGGTGGTGGCCCAGCTGGTACAAACGGCGGAGAAACGGAGGCAACTGAGGATGTCGAGGCGGTCAGATATAGAGATCAACATGTCGGATGAGAGGTCAGACCATGAAACCATTGTCGATTTAAAATTAATGCAAGGAAGCAAGAAGAAAAGGCTACAAATTACTGATAAAGAAACAGGAAAAAGGTGCTATTGGTATCATACAACCATCCACACTAAAATTCAAGATGTTTATTTTTATCAGATGCATGTTCTTAACACCCCAGCAAGTACGGTGCAAATTAAGAAAATATAAGATTTAATTTGGTGTTCCTTATTTTGTATTTATTGTCATTCTCTCTTTTCTTTTCTTTTTTCTAATTGGGGAGTGCTATTTTTTAGCATTCAAATTGCATCATTCAGATCAGATTGCCATATTTCTCTTGCAATAATATTAAAACAATTCTCCATTGCCATCAACTAAATGCTTGGGCTTTCAAAAACTTTTCATAAAAACTAAATATGGCCAGGCGAAGAACTCTTCCATATATATTAAATTCATGAAATATTTCATTTCTATATAATTTAAAACAAAAAAGCAGGTATCAAAGAAGGAATAAAAATATGTTATAATGACACAAAATGCTTGGGTTTTCTTGAAATATTTCCTTTCTATGTTATAGCACTCTCCTCCTTAATTTAGGAAGTACAGCACAAATCAAACTCAATCTGAGTAATGAATAATAATAAAGGCTCGGTTCAAAATTGTTTATTTAGAATTACTTTTTTACCATCATACTATAAAAACAATTAATTCATAAAATTATTCATTTTAATCAGGGATTATTTATTCAGTAAAATACTTGGAATAAATCACCTATAGATTATGTCCAGTTTTATCATAAAATTAATAGTAAAAGTATACATTAACACTATATTTAGTTATATAAAAATGTAACACAACATCATTAACTTTGGTGAGATATTTTGTAAAATAAGTATATTTGGGTCATATTTTCTTTGAAATGTAAGTTAGAAAATATCATGAACATGGTGCAACATTAGAATGTAATTATTACAACAAAAGACATTCATTGGATGATGAGGGCATTAATATTCAAAAAAATATATACTTTATAGTAAGAGTACTGCAGATTGTTCTACAATTACTGCATTAATATAATATAAGCTGAAAGAAAAAGGATACAACGTGTAAAATGGGAAAACCGAATCCGTACGTATGTTGTCTCTCAACTTGCTTTAAAGTAGGCAATTACATAATAAATCATCACAAATTGTTGCTATTAATTTCCTGAAATCTCCATCACAACTTGCAGCAACGACTCACACCACAACATCTCTCTCCGCAGCAATAACGGCTAGGTCCATAGGGATTAGAAATTCGAGGTATTTCTGTTATATTAAACAAAATAAAAAGCTCGAGGTTATTCATGTATAAATTGATAAAGAAACAGTCATACTTTACTCGATATCACGAAAGACAGTATTTCTGTTAACTCATCGCAAAAAAAACATGGGCAACTGATTGACCATTTGGATGTGTGTGTGGATCGTTAAAGAAAACATATAAGCATAATACTATTTATGATAGTATGTGAAAATTGTTAATTGGAATTTTATAGAAAAAGTGTTTATTGTGTCCTATTATAAGTAAATAAAGAGGGAGAATTTCATGTATACCCATCAAAAACTTTTAAATTACATAATTTCGCTCAAAAAACTAACAAGTTTAACCAATTTATTTTCTTTTCTATTTGAACTCATTTTAATTTATAAATAGATATTTTACTATTTATTAAAAATAAAATAATATGTAGCAAATTTATGAAAAATATTTGGTCTTTTATTTGGCCAGTTGTAGGGACAAATGGTTCATAGTCTTTTCCTGTGACATATACAAAAGTGTAAACCTATATGACATTGTGTATACGTTATAAGTAGTGAAATGAATCATATACCCTCGGAAATTGATAAATAAGAAGACTGAACATTATTATTACACACCACATATTTTATTTTTTAATAAGAGGTAAAATGAGAACTTTATAAATTTAAATGAGTTCTAATAGAAAATGCAATAAATTGGGAAAAAATTTGTGAGTTTTTGAAACTTAGATGGGTAATATAATATTATAAATTTTAGTTGGGGAAATATATAATTTCGAAGATTTTGCAGGGCATACATGAAATTCTCCCAAATAAATATTTTTGAAATTGAATTCTTACAAAGTTTGGTGATCTGAAAAACCAAATCCAATTCCCATGAAAATAGTTTTTTAGTACTTTGTGAATTATTAATTGTATGAAGAATATAATTGTTTGAGATACATAAAAATTGAATCAAAACGAGGATAAAAAATGACTTTTTGCGACGGAGTACCGTCATAAACGTGCTTTTTCTATTCGCGATGGTACTTTTCGCGACGGAGTCCCGTCATAAATGCGTTTTCTCTCTCGCGAAAAGTGCCTACTTTGTTGTTGTGGCTCAATTTTAAATATCCACCAACTAATGTAACACCTTTTTATCACCTTAATCTTATTGTTTCCTGTTACTTCTTTTAATTTGCTATCTTTTTCCAGCATCTAGTGATTACACATGCCTTATCTATTGTCTTCCAAAAATACTACAATATTATATATGTCGCTCAGAAGGAGGGATAGCATGCATTTACCTGAAGGATAGTGGATTATTCCGCCAAAAGCAGTTTGCATGGCCATAGCGCTGAGAAGCAAACAGATGATCATGATGAATTCACTCATCATTTTGCTGCACAAATACTCTACACACTACCATCAACAGCAGCAGTAGCAGTACAGTGTCCCTTGATTTCTTCCATCTTCATCATTTTATACTAAATATTATAACAAGACTTAAGCAAATCAAGTCCCTCCTCTCTGCTGTCAGCTCTGAATTGACTTGACACCATTTGTCCCGGTAGAGAGTAATTTCTCCAACACGGTTAAACTATCCTACACGAAAGGAGTAACACTAAAATTCCGGTCAAGGTACAACGCCAAAATTTTACATGTGCTGCTTGGCTGAATTACTGAAATCGACTGTCAAGTTTGGATTTCGAGTATAGCTGTCTTTCCACCATACAATTCAACTTTGTCTGTGCTATGGTCGATATGGAGACAGCACAGTGAGGTAATCTTTCGAGGTAAGAAGCTTCCACCTTGGTTAGTTGCAAACCGAACTGCTGAGGATGCGAAACTGTGGCAGAAGTTTTGTGGAAAAGGGAATCGAACTGTAACAGGGGCTGTTTTGGGCACAGGTTCTATAAATGTGAGAACTAATGCTATAACATAACGTAATATTGTAATAGATTAGGGTATGATATTGGAAACAACTTTAACAATATAGCTTCGGTAGTCACTACCAAGTTTTCAAAAAAAAAAAAATTCAGCTTTCACCGTATAAACAGTTCTCTCTACTAATAAACAAATAATAAAATGCTTCTGTAATTGGGTACCTAAGGTAACACAATATTTCTGTTTAGATAATGACCGTTCAATCAGAATATCCAGAATGTCAAAGTGCGCCAGATTCTAATCGGACGATTCAGATCTAAACAGAAATATACATTTACCTCAGAGGATTTGGAATCGTAAATATTTTGTTGTTATCATGTGAGTGCGCGCTTCTCGCCATTTGTTCGGAAATGCGAAATATAAAAAAACAATTCATAAATAATTAACACTCGCTGTCGCTCCAATATCATCACCAAATTCTCTCATTTCTCTCGCCTTCTCACGTCGACTTCTCCGCTCTTCCTCTTCATGCTTCTTCATCATCTACCTCTATCTTCGTCCCTCTTACAAAACCTTAAACCCAAAAGACAAAGGAATATGTTGGTTTTTAATAAAGTAATTGAGAGTAAGCTTTGTTTTTAGGACTTAATTTAGGTTTTTATTTTTGTTTTCAGTTTAATTTTCAGAAAAAATCAACTCCCAAGTCAAGTCTCTCCCTGCCTTAGATTTCAACACTGAATAGATTTGTCCCGGTACAAACTAGTAGCTCTAACTTGGTTATTTTTTCCTACATGAATGGAGTAATAACAAAATTCCGGTCAAGGTAGAACGCAAATGTGTGTCTTACTTGTGTTGCTTAGCTGAATTTCGAGTCTTAACTGTCTTTTCAGTGTAGAACTTTCTTCGGCCAACGATTGTATCAACGATAAGAGGGCCCATGAAAGGGTTGAAAACGGGTTGGATATTATCCGATTGAATCCGAATCCATATTCAAAAATTCGATACAGATATCTGATATCCGAATATCCGTGCAGATAGTGGTACAGATATGGTTTTGAATTTTAATTATCAGTATCCGAATAGTAGATATATACCATGTAGTTTAATATATATTATGAAATATGTATGTATATATCTACAGATATTCGATATTCGATCCGTCTTCGTATCCGGAAAAAAAACAGATACGAATATAGTTTTACCACTCTCCAATTCGTATCCGATCCATTTTCAACTTAATTAAAAGCATTTTAATACATTCATGGAAATATTAAAGAGTATAATTAAAATGCAATATTAGTTTTGTGCTCCAATCATGCTCCACATCTTTATCTCTGTTTCTAAAGTCCGAATAGTCCATCCGAACAGCTCAACGTGATCGTTATATTAAAATGTGCTTGGAGACCAAATTTTATATTTTTTGGAATTTTGTTACTATTTTTTTAGATAGGTACAAACTTACTGTTTTGGATGGTCCAAAATCTTCTAAAAATAGTGATGTACCAATCTAAAAAGTAGTAAAAAAGTTTCAAAAAATATAAAATTTGATCTCCAAGCACATTTTAATATGAATATCAAGTTCAGCTGTTCGGATTAATTGTTCGCACTTTGAAAAAGGATAAAAAGATGTGGAACATGATTGGAGCACAAAACTAATGGTGCATTTTAACGCTACTCATGATTGAAACACAATATTTCCAAATAGTTTATAGTAAAACTACTGCCGAATCATCTATAATATAATTACTGTATAAAACTATTAATATATAAAAGGAAAAATAAAATGGATACAATATGTAAAATGTACTAATGTTGTCTCTCGCTGTAATCTAGATAATTAATTACATAGTAAATTTTCCATAATTAATTATTGCTATTAGTTTCCTAAAATCTCTAATTTAGTACGACTTTATATATACATTTTGGAATTCAAATATTCAATCCACATTATTGATTTTGTTTATTTTCATGAGAGTATACTAACAATATTCTAAAAAGTTCCGTATTATATCTGAATATTTTTTTATACACATCTTCGATTAATTATTCCTGATGAATTGTACAAACAAAACAATTATAATATTTTTCTAATATTATTCATAAAACTTACGTAGGTTTTTATTTATAATGGAAATCTTAATTTGTTCGCCGATTTGGAATAATATTACCTCAGGTCAAGTCAGAACTTTGAATATTATAATTCGACGAAAATTTAAAATATTTCTAACCACATAAATTTGAATTTGTTCGCAAGGTCTCTTCTGCAATGGACGAGGAAACTTCAAAGAACCTTCTTAGAAATCTTAATTTAAGTTCTTGATTGAAATGTTTCTACTACTAGTCAACTACGCACAATAGCATACACAGATATGATATGTTTCAACTTTGAAAAAGCAGGTGATGAATGTTCAATTTCTAATTTAGTACAACTTTGACCGTCAATTTGGTATGACTTTTGATGGGGGACGGAACAGGGGAAGGTTAGACGGATGTTATAATTACTCGTCATATTTTGGGTGACTTTTTGGAAAATTTCAACCGTTTAAATACGTTCTGCACGAATTTCAAAGCTCAAATAATACTGGTCCCCTGCGCTATCCCCGAATAGGCACCGGACACGTCGATCACGCAAAATATGATATATCTCAGAGGATACGCACTCCATTATTTAATGAGTGCGCAATCCCTGAGGTAACAGAATATTTATGTTTAGATCCTGAACGTCCAATCAGAATCCAGGTCAATCTGAATAAAGGTGGAATGCACAAGATATCTATAATATTTGTGCGGATTCCGATCGGACAGTCCCAATTGAACCAGAAATATTCTTTACTTTAAATGATATTAATTTTGTATTTTCTGTTATTTAATTATTTATGTATTTGTGTTTTCTTTTTCTTTTTCTTTTTTTTTAGCCTGACCCAGTGGGGCCATAACAGCTTTTTAACTCATCCGTTTGATGATTTGGACACAATATATATATATGAGGAGGGATCAAGTTACAACAAATTTGAGTTACAACAACCATTTTTTTCATTTTCAAAGTCCAAAATCGTCGATCCAAACCGTTCAACATGATCTCCACAATAAAATGTGCTTCCAAATCAAATTTTATATTTTTTTGAATTTTTTTACTATTTATTAAGTATTTTACAAAAAATAGCCATATTCAGACCGTTGAATTTTGTACCCATCTTAATAAATAGTAAAAAAATTCAAAAAAATGTAAAATTTGATCTGCAAGCACATTTTATTTAGATAATCATGTTGAACGGTTTGGATCGACGATTTGGACTTTGAAAATGAAAAAAATGATTGTTGTAACTTTGTTGTAACTCAAATTTGTTGTAACTTGATCCCTCCTCTATATATATATATATATATATATATATATCCCAATAATTCATATTAAAAATACTGGGGAAACATCTATAACTACTTATTAATACAAGCTAGCTAGCCGAAGTAAAATGGATACAACAACAATTTGTAAAATGTGAAAACCGAGCATGAAATCATTATTTAATTAACTACTTCTCTCAACGTGCTTTGATAATTACATAATAAATCATTCTTTAAGCACCAGCATGGCTAGCAACAAACCCCAAAACAACATAGGTCTCCGCAGCAAGGTTGGCGTCGATAGGGTTTAGGAAATGGTATTCTAGGATTAGAATATGGCCGCCCTGAAATGTGAAAAAGTTGAAAATATATGAATATATGGAGTTATACTAAACACCGTATATATAAAGAAACAACGAACTTTTTTTATATACAAATTAATAAGCAGTACAGTTAATTATATTATACTACTATACTAGAGATCACCAAAGTCGGTTTTCTCTTAAAAAAGGTGCTAATTTTGTGTTATTTAAACAAATAAATATTATTTGGATTGAATGGTGCTGATCTGAAGAGAGCAAGTCCAAATTCCATATCCATGAGCAATATTTCATACGTATTTCGAACCTACGACTTTTCACACGGAAGTCTAACTCTCAAGCTGAATAATATAATTAAAATAACATTTGCACTAATATGAATTGCACCAAATTAATATTTTTTCACACTATTTGGATTAGTTCTCTTCAACATTATTCTCATATACTAGATATATATAGCAATTAAATCCATATTTTTCTGCCCTTAAACTTATTGTTGCCTATTACTTGTTTAATCCTTTCTTGAAAACGAAAGACTACATTGTAAATATGGAGACCCATGGCAATATCATCTATTCTTTTCTTTTTTAACTGCACTATTAATCTATAATATGGTTGTACATTATTATCTAGTCACTCAGAACGAGAGAGCATTTACCTGGATGAAGGACCTTGGCATTTCCAGCAGAAGCAGCAGGTTGCATGGCCATAGCGCTGAGCAGCAAACAGAGAATCACTAATACACTCTTCATTTAATTTTGCTCCCCAAAACCTCTATACACTACCAGTACCAGTAGCAGTAGCGGTGTCCCTTGATTTCTTCCATCTTCATCATTTTATAATGAAAATTATAACAAGACTTGTGCAAGTCAAGTCCCTCCCTACCTCTGCTTTCCCAAGTCTGAATTAATTTGTCTCGGTACAGAATAATACCTCTAACTTGATTAACATTTCCTGCACGAAAGGAATAATTACAAAATTCCGGTCAAGATACAACGCAAATGTCAAACTCTAATTACTTCTGCTGCTTTCACCGTGGAACATTCGGTTTACTGGATCTACGACCAACGATAGGTTCAACGGTCAAAGAGGGCCCATGCCAAAGGCAGGCCGAACGGCCCATATTAACCGTTTGCGTTACAAAGTATCTAGAACGGATATACTTCACATTTATAACCAATCACTCACCAGTGGGACCATAACGCCATCCAACGGGCATATTTCTTCTTCTGATATGTGAATTTGTATTGTATGTTGTGATGAGGTGGTGATTATCTCCGAAATTTTTATTCATAAGAAAAAAAATATATATTAAAAATAGAAAATGTTGTGTGGGAATTTGAAAATAGAAAGGCAGTAACGAATCATGACACTCAACACCATGAAAAAAAACGAAAAAAAAAATTGCTAAGTGGGACGCCATGGCATCTCAACCCAGGAAAAAAGAAAAAATTATAAGTAGGACGCCATGGCAGCTCAACAGGTGGAAATGTTTTGGTACCTAATTTAGGTACCGATCAGGTTCATATGGTTTCTATATGAAATCGGTGAAAATATTCAGTATTTAAAAAAAAAAAGAGATGCCATGACGTCCCACTTAGAATTTTTTTTTTCGTTTTTTTTCACGGGGTTGAGATGTGTCATATTGTCCGGCAAGGACGCTATGGCTTGTTACTGCCTTTCTATTTTTAAAATTTCCTCACGGCATTTTCTATTTTTAATATATTTTTTATTTTCTTTTGAATAAAAATTTCGGTGATTTGTTAGTCCACATCCTCTGTACTAACAGAATATTTGAGTATAGATCCAATCGTAAAAACTCCTCAATATTTGTGCCAAAGAAAATTGAACTGTCCAGATCTAAACTCAAAGTTTGTGTTACCTCAGATGATGATAAGTACTCGATAATTGCACACCGCTCGCCATTTGTTCGGAAATGCAAAATAAATAATTAACACTCTCTCTCTCTAATGGCACCACCAAATTCTCTCGTGTCTCTTGCCTTCTCACCTCGAAATCTCTGCTCTCTCTCTCTCTCCCTTCGCCAATGGAGAGGATTGCTCTGCGACGACCTCACCTAATTGGCTCCGCTCCACTATTCGCATCTCCGATATATGCTTCCGTTCTCACCCCACCTCCTCCGCCTCTCTTTACCACCGCATTGCCCTCCGCCGCAACATCCCTCCTTTCCGTGCTTCTTCATCATCTATCTCTATCTCCGTCCCTTTCCCTATGAAACCTGAAATCCAAAAGACAAAGGAAGCTGCTTCCAGTGCTGGTGTCGGTGTGAAGCCATTCATAATTATTAGTGTAAACAAATAGGTTTATTTACAATAGAAGAAATCTATAATACCATATGCAAAATTCATTAACTCACGAAACTAAAATTATTATTCACTTATATTATTATGTTATTTTCAATTTTACAGTTCGGACCGAACCAATTGATTTCATCCTGTTGGTATGAAAATAATGAAATACAACAATTGAGAAGATAATGGAGGCCTCTATTTTTAGGGTAATGGAGATTTTAAGTACATAGTACGTGCACTTGGATTTACAATGTAAAGAAAAGACTTTACTCCAATAAAAAGCAATTAATTTACGGTTTGATTGATTATCAAACTGCGGTGCTAATCACCCTTTGGACAAGAGATGGTCCACATGACTTCGCACGTACAAATTTCGCATCCTTTTTTTTTTAGGAAAAAGTCGGTGGACATTGAAATTTCATTAAGCTAACAAATGTAAAATTACATGCTAAGTTCCTACCAACCTGACAACTAATTACCATGCAGTATCTAAGTGAATTACAAAGTTCAAATAAGAAAACAATATATGAAAGATATTACAAAACCAAAAATACAAGTTTTAGCTAAGGACATATAAAGGCTCTAAATAAGCAATTATTTGAAAAAAAAAAACTAAATTAATGATAGCTAATATTCTGAGATACCTCAACTTTTGCATGACAGACGTGTAGGGTGCCTTTCGGTGATAGCGCAAGGCAGTATTATTCGTGCAGAATGTATTTGAATGGTTAAGATATTCTAAAAAAACATTCAAAGTTTGAGATATCTTAGAGGATGTGAATTCTTATTTAGCCCCCTATACTTGAATTCTGATTCCGCCCCTGCATCGCCGACATTTTTATTAATATCCAAAGTTTAATAGAAATTATTAATTTTGCCCAGATTCCCAGACTTTTGCTAAAAATGCCCAAGCCAGCCAGAAAATGGCCGGCTTAGGTACCCCAGTAAACCGGCCATTTTCTGGCCGGCTTACTCCATTTTTTTTTTTTTTTTTAGAGAGACACTATGAAGATCAAAATATTGAAATCTAACTCTGAAAATTTGAAATTTTTGTTTAAATTATTTGTTATATTACTTCTTTTGATGTATAATTAGCATATTTATACTAAAATACGCTAGATTACTTGAAATTATGTTGAATTACACTATATTACAATAAATTATGTTGAATTATACTAAATTACGTTAAATTACAATAACTTCGCTAATTATGCTGAAATACGGTAAATTACGCTAAACTACACAAAATTACGCTATAGTAGACTGATTTTGCTCATTTTTCATGAATAATAAAAAGTAGTAAAAAAATTTCAAAAATAGTAAAAATTGGTATACTACAAGTTCATTATGTAACTAATTTACTGAGCTACTTGGATTGAATAATAGAAATGAAAATCTTAATCGGAAACTTCAACTCAAGTTTTGATGTTCTTCCCTTTGTTTTTTGGCGATTCTGAATTTTGGAATCCTGCTTTGTCGGTACGGACACATGCGTATTTTTGCAAGTTTTCTGAAAAGTGGTCATTTGCTGAAATCAGACACTCGAGCGCAGGTTTATGACCGTTTGAAGTTTTATCGTCGTTTTTCGCCTTTTTCAGTGAAGATATCGTCCCTATTCATTTATAATTTAGCGTAATTTAATGTAATTTAGCGTAATTTAACATAATTTAGTGTTATTCAACATAATTTCAATTAATCTAGCTTATTTTAGTATAAATATGCTAATTATACATCAAAAGAAGTAATATAACAAATAATTTAAACAAAAATTTAAAATTTTCAGAGTTAGATTTCAATATTTTGATCTTCATAGTGTCTCTTTAAAAAAAAAAAAAAAAATGGAGTAAGCCAGTCAGAAAATAGCCGGTTTACTGGGGTACCTAGGCCGACCATTTTGTGGCCGGCTTTGACATTTTTAGCAAAAGTTCGGAAATCTGAGAATAATTAATAATTTCTATTTAACTTTGGATATTAATAAAAATGTCGGCCTGCATCGTAAGCATTTTTATTTTTAACTTGAACATTAAATTTGTCAACGTTCGTGTGTGAAAGAAAGACAAAAGTCCAGCCCAAGTCAATGCTGATGGGTCAATAACTGAAGATTCCGTCAATCCTGGCTGCTTCGTATCTACGCCACAAATCGGAAACCACAGATAGAGATAGAGAGAGAGATAGGACCGATATTTTTATTAAAACCCCTAAAAAAAACAAATTATCAAATCTGCTCCCACTCCAAAGTTATAATTATTTCTACCCTAACCGCCCGTGGGCTGGGCGGTCCACTTTTCTCACCTGACCGCCCAGCTGGCGGGCGGTCCACTCCTCATACCTGACCGCCCAGCTGCTGGGCGGTCCACTATTATTTTTTTTTTTTATAAGGTTTTATGTTTTAATTTGTTTGAATGTTTTATATTAATTTGTTAATGTTTTATATTAAATTGTTGTAATGAGATCGCAAATGTATATAAGAAGAAAAAACAAGCCAACAGTAAAAGACCTAAACAGAGATCAATCTGGGCCGTACATACAGATCACAAATTTGGCTAATCTGGGCCGTCGGATAAAAGGATTCATATGCAATTGACTTCGTAACCTCAGACACCGCTCGCAGGGGGCTGCCGCCCCCCTGCCACCCCCCGCATAATCCTAGAATCAGGCCCACATACATAACAAATCTCCCACTTGGGACTGATTTCCCAAATCATCTCCTTGAGTAGTAGCCTTTAACTCCTTTTGTAGTGTCCTTTGGCGGCGGCGTCTTGCCACCCTCAAGTAGCAAGACCAAGAGAAGCCGAACAGAATTCCAGCTTCTCTCTCGGGATAGATTTGGTAAGCATGTCTGCAGGATTCTTGTTTGTGTGAATCTTTTCCAACTTAGAAGAAGGTAAAAGAACCCGAAATTCTGATATAGGTAGTCTTCAACTTGCATCTTCCAGAACCCCAAATTTGAGCCATCGAACCTCTCAATTTGTAACTTCCCCTCTTTCGCCATTACTCCCACTCGAGAAAGAACCCCGCTCTGATACTAGTTGTTAAAAGGAATCGAGTACCAGAGAGCAAAATCAACCCACAAAGAGAGAAATCAGTCCCAAGTGGGAGATTTGTTATGTATATGGGCCTGATTCTAGGATTATGCGGGGGGTGGCAGGGGGGCGGCAGCCCCCTGCGAGCGGTGTCTGAGGTTACGAAGTCAATTGCATATGAATCCTTTTATCCGACGGCCCAGATTAGCCAAATTTGTGATCTGTATGTACGGCCCAGATTGATCTCTGTTTAGGTCTTTTACTGTTGGCTTGTTTTTTCTTCTTATATACATTTGCGATCTCATTATAACAATTTAATATAAAACATTAACAAATTAATATAAAACATTCAAACAAATTAAAACATAAAACATTATAAAAAAAAAAATAATAGTGGACCGCCCAGCAGCTGGGCGGTCAGATATGAGGAGTGGACCGCCCGGCAGCTGGGCGGTCTGGTGGGAAAAGTGGACCGCCCAGCCCACGGGCGGTTAGGGTAGAAATAATTATAACTTTGGAGTGGGAGCAGATTTGATAATTTGTTTTTTTTTTGGGGGTTTTAATAAAAATATCGGGAGATAGGGCCAAAGAGAATGATCGAACAATATGAGGCAATGCTATTACGAGTCTGTGTTCCTTTGTTTAGTTTAATCAGCCACTACCAATTATTGAGAGAGAGAGAGAGATAGAGATCTGAGTGAAAGATGTAGAGGGTGGATAACTGGGTGAATAAAATAAGAGCAGAGAGAGTGAGAGGATAAAAACTCAAAAGGCCCTGCTAATTTATATCAAAGTTCATTACAAATACCAAAATTTATATCAAATACCAAAGTTTAGTACAATCAATCAAAATTCATTACAATCACAGAATTCAAAGTTTTCCAAATAGCCAACGGAAGCAACATCACCAAAGTTTTCAAATATCCAAAGTATTCAAAGTACAATTTAAATATCAATAGAAGTACATAACAATCACCAAAGACTTAGATTATTACAAACTCAAATGTTATCATAAATAAAACATTAAAGTTCATTATCAGCGAAAATTAATAGTTCACGTTTGAGTTAATTTCGAACTAAGTTTGGTTTGCGAACCTATTTCGAACGACTAGGTCCAGTTTGAGTTTGGTTTGAATTAATTTCGAACTAAGTTTGGTTTGAATTAATTTCGAACGAACTCAATTTTGAATCGAATTTTTTACGAACTTTTTCGAATCAAACTCGAATCGAATTACGAACTACGAAATATTTGTGCAACCCTAATCATGCCATAAAATAAATGTGGTCATATCATGCGTCGATCACTAAATTTTTCCGTTGCCAGGAATATATATATTGACTCTATTGATTAAATGTGCTGGACCGTATTTAATATCACACAACACAATTCACAAAATTTAAATTTACTTTAGTTAATTAAAAGCATTTTAATACATTCATGAAAATATTGAAAAGTAGGGTTAAAAAGCAACATTGGTTTTGTGTTCCAATCATACTCCACATCCTTATCTCTATTTCTAAAGTCTGAATAGTCCGTCCAAACAGCTCAACGTGATTTTCATTTTAAAAAGTGCTTGGAGACCAAATTTTATACACTAGTACAAAAAACCCCTTCACCGACCCTCCACCACCGACTGTTTTAATATGTAACAGTCGGTGTAGAGACTGCTGGTAAAATCGTAAATAAGAACAATATCAACACCGACTGTTCTCTTACAAAAAACCGTCAGTAAACCAACACCGACTGTTTTTTAAAAAAACAGTCGGTGTTGCTCATACCCTACACCGACTGTTTTTTGTAAAAAACAGTCGGTGTTGACCAATTACCAACACCGACTGTTTTTTTAAAAAACAGTCGGTGTTGCTCATACCTACACCGACTGTTTTTTGTAAAAAACAGTCGGTGTTGAGCTAACGAAATTAGGTTCCCGGTTTATAACTTTGCATCCGCCGCGAAATATTTCATTTTGGTTCGCTGGAATTGTTTTATTCCCTCTCCGCCGCTCTCTCTTCTACTCTCTCTCACTCCCTCTATTTGCCCTCTTTCTCCCACTGCCTAGAAACCCGATTCCCCTTGCTCTTTATTGATCGGGCGATAAAATCGCACCCCCAGGCCGATCTCTCTCTTCTCTGCCTCCGCTATTGATTGCTGCTTGTTGATTTCGACTTGTTGCTCGTTGATTTTTGGATTGAGTTGACGGCCGAAGGCAGGGCAACCCCTTGGAACCGACCGAGTATACGTGCAGTGCGATTTACTCTCCGACCCGGTAACCCTAAACTTTTTATTTCGGATTCCTTTGCCTTGTGGCTTACGGCTAAGGCCTTGATCAATGGCCTTCGCGCCATTTCATTTGACCTGCGGCCATTGTGCCATTTCGGATTCCTTTTCTGTGATTTACTCTCCTCCTCCGCCGAAAACCCTCTAAGGGATCACACCTGTTTCTAAGTTTTGCTGTACTCTACCCTCTATGATAAAGAGTACCAAGTATTATTTTGATAAACCAAAACTCTGAAAATCTTCACTAGTTACTACTTACAAGGAAACTGGTTTTGCTTATTTGGTCATTTTGCTAGTGTTTAGCTTATAATAGAAAAAATAGACATTACAGAAAGAGTCTACATGTTGTGTGTCATAAGTAAATATTTATCCCTCTCTATGGTGCTAGGCCATATAACAGCTTTCATTTAAGAATATATGACACTTAATTTAGGTCCAACCTTTTCATCTATTGTATTTTTCAAATCATTTCCTTATACTTGGTTCAAATTTATAAATTATGTTCTGTAAAAAGCAAGTGTACACTACATCTCTTACACTTAAATGCGAGATTGGAAAAGCTGGGAAGCGATAATCCAACAAGAGGATGACACTGGTTTGTTCCACTTCTTATTTTATATCACTTTGCATGCAATGGAAAGATCATGCAATTTGTTCATTATGTTAAAGATGGTTGAGCATTTAGCAATTGCATCAGCAAAGTAACATTTACCAACCTCTTACAGGGCTTTATCAATTGAAACTTAACTGGTACAAATTTGTCAATAAGGGCTTAAGAATAATTGCATCAGGTTTAAGAATAATCAATTATTCTGCATTTATTCTTTATTTGCTTGGTTGCAGATTCAATACAATTTATTATAGGTCATTTTCTCCCTGGATAAGATTATGGGACCGTTTAGTTTGAATTAATCATGTCGTTTTATTGAAATATTCACTCAGCTCCGTGACTGGCTGGACCTGTCTCTAAACCATGCTGTACCATCTTCTCTTCTAATCCTTTCAAGGTAACCTTGTTAAAACAAAATTCTTTCATGGACCTGATATTTTTGGGACCCCTTTTAAGTGACTAGTGAGTTTTAACATGTTGTGATGTCTACTAGGGCTTTCAATGTATCTGGCAAGTTGAAGCCCGAGGAGGCAGTTGTTGCGACACTTTCTGCACTGCCTGAGGAGGTTGTTGATACTGTTGGTACAGCATTGCCATCAGAAGATTCTGTCTCTGAGAGGAGAAGAAAATTGGAGTTCCTCGAGTTGCAAGAAGAACTCATCAAAGTAAGCCTGTGTAATTTTTCTTGGGGCATTCTGGTGCTTTCACTTGAAAGTTTACTGAAAAATTATATTGACTTATATTATTTCTAGTTTGAAGTGTTATTCAGAAATTTCTGGTTGATAATTAGGCCTTTTTGGCATTTTTGGCTAAAGGGCGGTATGGTTATCACCACAAGTTGTTTTAAACCACCTTTTGATTATTTCTAAGCATGATATAAGGATTCAGAAATTTACCTATTTGGAATGTTATGGGCTTCAAGTATAACTAATGGGGCTTGAAAAGTTCATAACATCCAGTTTTTTGTAACAACTGAATTTTTTTTTTTTTTTGACAAAGATCCCGTAGGCAGTAATAACTAAATTTGCCTATTGGTAAAGGCTTAAAATCTTTGTTTTGTTGCAAACTAAAACACTTCACAGGAGGAAGAGAAGAAGCAACTGAAAGAGAAGCTCAAGGAGCAACCTATGGCTGCTGAGGAGGACATTGCTCTGAAAGAGATGGAGGGCCCCACAGCCAGAGAAGCAGAAGAGTTGGCTAAAGCTAAGATGCCGGACAAGCAAGAACATCTCTGCAATATCAGTCGAGCTCTGGCTGTTCTCGCTTCTGCTTCCGTAATTTCTTTCTGTTATTAATTGTCTATACCATCTTGATTTGTGATAAACTGGGAAGAAAAGATCTCAAAAAAAGAGAGAGGATTCAGAAATCCTAAGAAATAATAAAATTAGCCCCTTAGTAAAAAGGGCCTTGTACTTTGGGTAATAACTATGGTCTGTGCTTATGTGGTCAAACCAGTCAATGTTGTGACCAAACAATCAATACAACAACAGCAAGCTTTTGAGTAACATATTTGCATACACTTGACAACTTCTGTTTATTCGTTTGCAGTCTGTTAGCAAGGAGCGTCAGGAATTTTTAAGCCTTGTAAACAAGGAGGTAAAAGTAACTCAAGAACCCCTTTATTATTGATTGTTTTATATAATTGTGAATTTACCTGATGTAAAAACGGGAAAATACAGATTGAGTTATACAATGAGATGCTTGAAAAGAAAGGAACTGAAGGTGAAGAAGAAGCAAAGAGAGCATACATTCTCAATTGGGTTTGTTCTCAAAGCCTCTACCTGTATTTTCATGTAACCCTGTTAAATATATTATACTTATGAAGAAAGTAACTCCAACTATTATGAAAACCTTGTCATGAATCCTGTATTTTACTTATCCAGCAGAGGGCTTCTTTTCAATTTTCTGGTAGTTTTGGATCTCTAAATTACATTTTAGAGTCATCAATTTCCCATGATAGATATGGTGTAGTTGTTGAATACGTTATATTATCTGATGCTGATTGGAGTTTAAATAATTGTTGATAGGAATCAAGTCAAGATATATCAACAAAAAAATATCTCAGAAGGTACTTTAATATACCTTGGGTGGAGGCAGAATTTTTTACTATAGGGGTCAATATATATGCACAAATTACTGATTATTTTTTCTTAGAAAGATATGGGGTCAGTTTTAGTAAATTTGTAAAGAAGTATGGGGTTCAGATGCAAAGCAGATGCAGGCAAGTAAGAAGATAGCAGATGCAAAGCTGGCAAAAGATTTTAAAGCTAGCATTTAATGAGGCGATAATAGAGGAGAGGGATCATAGAAATTTGCTAGTTTTAGCTTTTATGTTATTACTCCGATGTGGGCATAATACTGATTGTAATGTTTGTTTTTAATTTGTAGATGAAATGGTTACACTATATTGGTTTCTGTTTTTACCACGAAAATCAATTTATCTATTCTGGCTTATGTAGTTCTGAATTTCTTATACAGTTGTCACGTCTACAGGTGCAAGCAAAAAAAAAAAAAAAAAAAAAAAAAAAAAAAATTTCGGTGCTGGCACCTATACCGACGGTTTTTTCAAAAAAACAGTCGGTGTTGGGTGCCTACACCGACTGTTTTTCACCCGTCGGTAAAGAGTTATCTATACCGTCGCCGCCATCACCGACGCCTCAATAACAGTCGGTAAAAGGGTTTTTTAACAGTCGGTGAAGGGGTTCTTTGTACTAGTGATATTTTTTTGAAATTTTGTTACTATTTTTTTAGATAGGTACAAAATTACTATTTTTTATGGTCCAAAATCTTCTAAAATAGTGATTTTGTCCAAATCCCTGTAAAAATTTGGTCTCCAAGTACATTTTAATATGAAGATTATGTTAAGCGGTTCGGATCAACTATCCGAACTTTGAAAACAGATAAAAATATGTAGAGAATGATTGGAGCACAAAATAATAGTGCATTTTAACGCTACTCATGATTGAAACACAATATTTCCAAATAATTTATAGTAAAACTACTGCCGAATCATCTATAATTAATTACTTTATTATCCTAGTAATACAAAGCCAAAATAAAATAGATACAATATGTAAAATGTACTTATGTTGTCTCTCGCTGTAATCTAGATAATTAATTACATAGTAAATTTTCCATAATTGTTGCTATAAATTTCCAGATATCTCCATCATTCTTTGACAAGCATCGCTAGCAGCACCCCTTACCACAACATCTGATCTCGCGGCAGCAATATATGCCAGGTTGATGGATATGAGGATATGGAGCATTTCTCGGTGTTGTAGCTGAATGAGTGCAAAAGTAGAGAACATATGAATATGGAGTCATATTAAACATCTTGTGGGTTATGTTTTCATGTACAAGTTGATAAAGCAACGGTTATACTTTTTTTTTAGTAAGAATAGAAGTCTAGCTCCTTTTTTTATTAACCGCAATTGGTTATAGAATCTGAATAGGGTTTTGAGAGGTAACTCTGCAATGGATTTACATATAAATGGAAAGATAAGAAAAATAAAATACAAAGAAACAAAATTTTGAGAAAAGAAAAGAAAGAAAGATTAAAACATCAGTTTAACAAGCTGCTACTTTTCATTATGTTGCTATTTTTCTATTTGTGTAGTTCTACGGAGTTTTAACTTCTTCGGCCAATTCTTCAACAGTTATACTTTACTCTGGAGATTACCAAAGTTGGTTTTTCTCTTAACTCATCGATCCCAAAAGAACAAGGGCCAAGGGGCAACTAACTATGACCGTATGCCTATCCAGTTGAGAGAAATGAAATCAATTGACTCCATTAATTTATACTTTAAATAACTGTGTTTCTATGTTATTTTATAAATTTATAAATTCGGTTTTTTTTTCCTCTATGTTTTTATCTTTTAGAATTTCTTTTACTATTTTATAGATATGTACAAAATTATTGTTTTTGGATGGTCGAGAAACAGTAATTTTGTATCTAGCTAACAAAATAGCAAAAAGAAATTAAAAAAAAATATATAAGATTTGATCTCCAAACAAATTTTAAAATGGAGATGCATGTTGAGTGATTCGGGGAAACTATTTAAAATTTGAAAATCTATATAAGAATGTGCGGCACGAGTGAGGCCTAAAAGATATGAGGTATTTGAACAACCGTCTAGTTTAAAAGGGGTAAAGTTATTAAGAAATCAATTCCTTTAAAAGCCTAATAGACCACAAGCTCTATTTACGATTTTATTATTTTAAAAAAATATAAAATCAAATTGTTAGCCAACTGATTGATTTTTTTTTTTTACAAAAATAGTAAGAACCGAATCAAAATTTCGGTTCATACAGGGGATTTCAACGGTTTAGATTCGTCGTTTGAAACTAATCTGATAGACTTTTGAAGTTGTGCTCACCAAACGCTCTTGTTGAGCACATCACACCCTAGCTTTGCTCATTGTTTTCCACTAAGTAAGTTGTTACTTGTTTTATCCTTTCTTGAAAACTATAGACTACATTGTAATGGAGACCCATTATTGTATTTTAAAATACACTAGTAGTCATTTTTTTTTTTTTTTGAGATAAGAATACAATATTAATCTATAATATGGTTGTACATTGGTAGAACTAGGGTGTTCTTAAGCTCACCAAGTCCCTTTGTGAGCTTAATTCGAAAACCTATTGAATTGACTTCAAACGACGATGCATCCAAACTATTGAAACCGATCTACTTCACGAGTGATGTGTTTACATGTCAAATTTATAAATTTTCTAACTAATTTAGTATAAAATCAAGAAAATATGGTTTATAAGTTAATTTTAATGTATTCATTTTTTCATCATTTTTAACCGCTTGATTTTATATTAAATTAATTTGAAAATTTATAAATTTGACATGTAAACTCATCACTCGTGAAGTACATCGGTTTCAACAGTTTGGATGTGTCACTTGAAGCCAATCCGATGGCTTTTTGAGTTAAGCTCACAAAGAAGCTTGGTGGCTTCTTTGTGAGCTTAAGAACACCCTAGTTCTACTCGTTGTACATTATTATCTAGTCACTCAGAACGAGAGAGCATTTACCTCTACCGGGATTATTAAGGGACCCGTAGGAGATTCCAGCAGAAGCAGCAGGTTGCATGGCCATAGCGCTGAGCAGCAAACAGAGAATCACTAATACACTCCTCATTTTGACTCCCAAAAAATCTACACGCTACCAGGAGCAGCGTCCCTTGATTTCTTCTATCTTCATTATTTTATACTGGTAAATTATAAGAAGACCAGTGCAAATCAACTCCCAAGTCAAGTCCCTCCCTGCCTCTGCTTTCCCAACTCTGAATTGATTTGTCTCGGTACAGAATAATACCTCTAACTTGATTAACATTTCCTGCACGAAAGCAATAATTACAAAATTCCGGTCAAGATACAACGCAAATGTCTAACTCTAATTACTTTTCACCGTGGAACATTCGGTTTACTGGATCTATGACCAACGATCGTTTCAACGGTCAAAGAGGGCCCATGCCAAAGGCAGGCCGCACGGCCCAGATTAACCATGGCCCATATTAACTTGTTCCATCTCTTATTTTTTTTACTCTTTTTGACATGAATTTCTTAATTTTAATTTGTTTGCTTGCTATTGTTTCAACATTCAATAAAATAAATCCAATATTTACATATTTCTTTTAGTGATTTTCCTAACTTGTAATCATGTATCCCAATTCATCAGTTACTTGAAACAGGATATGTACAAGAAAGTTTGTAATAGAGAATCTGAACTTGCTTTGAACAGTATATATATGTGTTCGTGGGCTTACTACAAGTCTATCATCAAAAATCAAAAAGGAAATTACTACAAGTCTGTTAAGCTTTTTTTTCTTTTTCTAGGTGAAATGCTTGTTACCCTTTCCCTTTTTTATCCTAAGGAAAATGCTTTTTCAGAAAGTGTTTTAATACCTCAGACAGAAACGATTCGAGGGAAATGATCGTGTCAAGTTTCGAGATTTCGTTAGATACGTACGTGCTACTTCGGTAATTTACTTTTTTGTAAATGCTAGAAATAAAAAAAAAATCTGAAAATAGTGTTTGGTGGTGGGCCCGGATAGTCGGATCTGAGATGTTAAAACCGATCTAATTATCGGTACAATCATGATCAATATTAATAAATTATATATAGCCAGTTCAATTTGTCTAGTCTAGCACTGTTAAATGATATATACAATACAGAAGCATGTCCCATTTTGTTAGTCCAAATATAAAAGTACTGCAGATATCATCTATATATAGTTACTTTACTAATACAAGCCGAAATAAGATGGATACAATAAGTAAAATGTACTTATGTTGTGCCTCATGCAACTTGGCTTTCAACTAGCTAGGTAATTACATAATAAATCATTCTTAATTGTTGCTATTAGTTTCCAGAAATCTCGCTTATTCATTCACCAACATCGATCGATCGCAAGCAGCACCTCTAACAACTTTTCTCCGTGCAGCGCTCGGAGGGGCCATAGATTCTAGAAGTTGCAGGTCTTCCAGTACCTCTAGTACATGGCTCTGAATATTGCTCTGAATTAAACAGTTAGAAAAATTTGCCAATATTTTAGGTTATTTTTTGCTATCTTTCATAAACCATAAAAAATAGATAAAAATTTCAAATATATAAAAAATTGGTATTCTACAAGTTCATTATATAAACAATTTACTGAGCTACCTAATCGAAATTTGAAGTTTACATAGTAGGTTTTTGAGGCTGTAGCATGGAAGGTCTTATGCTATCCATAGCACCTAAGCCTTACTCGTACTATAATATGGACTGTTACTGTGGGCTTGGCGATGAAGATTCATTATTTTTGGTTGTACATGATTAATTACTAAGTTACAAAGAATGAGATCGAGATAATACTTACGTCTTGGGATCAATCCTGGTTTACCAGCTGGTTGTGAGGAGTTGGCGTCAATAGCAGCAGTTTGCATGGCCCAAGTGCTGAGCAGCAAACAGATGATCATGAATTCACTCCTCATTGTTCTCCCAAAAAACTCTACACACTACCAGTACAAGTTTTCAATCTTCATCATTTTATACTGGTAATTTATAACAAGACTTGAGCAAATCAACTCCCAAGTCAAGTCCCTCCCCAACTCTGAATTGATTTGACTTCATCACTCCCAATTTGGTTAACATTTGCTACACGGAATGACTAATAACAGTATGAATTCATGTCACCTAAGGTAACTCAAATTTTAGTTGAATCCGGACCATCCAATCTACTTTGGGAAGGATATTTTTAAGGCATCCTGTGCATTCCATCTAGGATAAGATTGGTCCAGGTTCTGATCAGACGGTCCGAATTTAAATAAAAATTTTGCATTACTTTGTGGTACAAACTATAACAAGGTTAGGATCAAAGTAGAACGCAAATGCCTTAGTCTTACTTGGGTTGCTTTGTTGAATTACTGACCCCCACTATCAAGTTAATTTGAATTTGGAGTACTGGAGCTGTCTATTCCCTTGGACCATGTTCTATCTCTTTTTTAATTTTTTACTTGGGTTGCTTTGCTAAATTACTGACCTCCACTATCAAGTTAATTAATTTGAATTTGGAGGGGAGCTGTCTTTTCACTGTATAATTTCAGCACATATAAATGAAGTTCCCATGGAGAGAATTTTATATTTTTAGAAAATATTATAAATTACGAAAAGGAAAGAGAATCTTTAATTTCTGCTATAATTAGTATCATCCTTAATTTCTGCTATAATTAGTATCCAGAAATCTTTATCAGTCTTCTATCAGCATCTCTAGCAGCATCCATTACCACAACAACTATCCTGGCAGGCGCACCCGAAATGGATTGTAGATGTAGGGTCTTCTCCTTTGGTTAGACCAGCAGCCCGGTCTGAATCTGTGCGGAAGTTGAGAACATATGAATATGGTCTTATATTAAACACTCGTAATATTACGATCCAAACAGCCAAAATGTCATTCAGAATCTGTCACTATCCGCGAAGGTAAAACAAGTGCTTACTGCCGGTATCGTCGCGGATCCTCTCGTTGATAATAGTCACTTTTTACCCTCGCACAGATAGTGTCAATATTGTTTTTTCCGTACCCTCACGAATGAATACATTGTATTGGAGACACATGGCTTATCTATCGGTTTTCAAAATACTATAATATGGACTCTTACTGTGGACAAGGAGATGAAACTTAATTTTGGTTGTATATGATTATTAAATCACTCAGAACGAGAGAGAGCATTTACCTTCGAGGACCATTCTACGGCCTGGAACGTAAGCGGACACGCCTATAGAAGCAGTTTGCATGGCCATAGCGCTAAGAAGCAAACAGAGGATCATGAATTCAGTACTCCTCATTTTGTTTCTCTACTAGTAACAGCAGCAGTGGCAGTGTCCCTTGATTTCTTCCATCTTCATCAACAATTTCTGATCGAGTAGCAACGCTAGCAGCACCCCAATTCCCCAAACCACAACATCTCTCGCCGCAGCATGTGCTGGGTTGATGGATTCCTGGATCTGTAGCATGTGAAGATGGTATAGTATTTGGCCTTGAATTTGTGCAAAAGTAGAGAACAGATGAATATGGAGTCATATTAAACTCATCTCAAAAGAAACAAGGGGCATGCAACTCACTATGACCATATATATATAGGCCAATCCAGTTGAGAGAAATGGCTTCAATTGACTTCACTTCAATTCTGTGCCTTCAAGTCTGAATTGTCTTGACTTCATTTGTCCCGGTACAGAATAATACCTCTCACATGGTAATTTTTTCTACACGAAAATTGTTATAACCCGTAAAATTAATATTAGCTAATTAGGTTAATAATTAAGATTTGTGATAAATTAAAACTTAAATTAATTAGTTAGGTTAAATGAAGGATAAATAGTTATTAAGTAAATTTATAAATTAGGTTAAACAAGAAGTTAAAAATAAATTTATTTATGAACCGTCGTATATAAATATAATTAATTATTTAATCAAATTATTGTATTAGGAAATTACTAAATTAACGAACCGAATTATAATAGATTCGATGACATCCGAATAATTTCGTACGAATTTTATAAATGCCATTTTTCAATTTCTAAAATCAATTGACAATAAGAGAATTGCGATTTGATTATGAATTTCAAGATCGAAGACTTCGACTAATTAACGTGAAAAACTAAACGCAAAAGCTTCGTTGAATTAAACCTAGTGCAAACCTTTTTCTTTTTTTTTAGGAATTATTCACTTAAATTAACCCCTTTTTAATTATCATGAATTATAGCAACCGTTCCATTTAACTCTGCACGAATCTCGATGCCTTGGTTTTAAAGAGGAGACCCCTCCCTTCCTTTCTCCTCTCTCTCTGTATATTGGTGGCCGCCCCTTTTTCCCTTTGTGTGCCCTTCTTTTGCTGTTTTCGTCGGGAAGAAGAAAACGGAGGCGATCGCCTCTCTCTCTCCCGCGTGGTCGTCGTTCGAACCACCCCTGTTTCATCGCTGGTACGGCTTTGACGATTTGCGCTGAGGCACGTGGGTTCCTACCTGCTCTCTGAGGAGCGTTGAATTTGTGTGATTTTTATCTCCCGGGTTATATATGCCCCTCTATCTCTTTTGGATTTCGGTTTTACTCTCTCTCTCTCTCTGTTTCCTTCGCTCATGTGCTGAGAAAAATCTCTCTCCCTCTCGCTCCTTCTGTTTGCCTTGTTACTATAACAACGGAAACCCTAAAAATTCGGTTTTGTGTTTGAGCATTGCGATTTTGAGTTGATCCGGTGCCTTCCTTGTGCTGTACTGGTGCTCGAAGGTGCTTGTTCTGGTGGTGTTGCTTGCTGATTTTTCTTTAACGGCTGTGAAGCGAGGCTTTCCTTGGTGCCGGCCGTTCGCTTGCCTTGCGATTTCTTCTTTCGGGTAATTAAAGCACACCCTTTTATTTTGATGTTTGTGATGATGTTTCGATTTGGGAAGATTAAATTGTCTCACATGAGTTGTTGATTTTCTCGGTGAGACAGTGACATTGGGGCTTTGATCAATTGAGTGCGGGTTGTTGATTTTCCCGACTCAATTAAGAGATGAATTTAGGACTTGCTGGTTTGCGATTTGGTTATCTAGTGCAACAGCACTTTTGCTATTTTCTCCTTTGATCCGCTGCTTTTGTTGTATTTTCGTTGCTTGGCTGTGCCTGTTCCTTTTGCTTGCTTCGCGGTTGGGATTTTCTGGCACCACCGGTGCGCCAGTACCAGTAGTGTGACTGGTTGCTTTCGTTCCTTTTCTGCCCGCCTTGGTACTGCCTTTTTGTTCTTGTGACTAGGCTGATTCTTACTGGTACCGGTCATTTCTATTTCGGTGCTGGTAGGTTATGTTGGTGTGCCCTTTTCTGTTCCTGGTTCCTGTTCTGTGTTGGTTGCGATTGTGCTGTGATGTATTTGTGTGACTGGTATCAGCGGTACCAGCCCAGTGTTGCCACTGGTACCAACTCGAACTGACAGGGGCCAAATTGTAAAATTTAAAGTATTGAGGGTTGAATTGAAAATATTAAACCCTTGTGTGAAATGATTAAATTTAGGGGCCTAAATGCATAAATGTGGGATTTTGAATATTGGGCTTTCGGATTGGGCCTTGGCTAATTATTTGAGATTTGGGCCTTGGTTATTAAATGAGTTAAGGCCTTGGGCCCCTTTGTTATTAGGCCGTGGCTGTTGAACTACGTTATTGGGCTTAGCCCAATCTAAAATAAATGATGATGGATTAGAAATTCAATTGGGCTTTGGAAATTTAAATTAAATATGCTTGGCCCAATTTGAGTAATTAAAAAGAGGACGGATTAAAAATCGGCTTTCGGAAAAATAAGTGAAGTAAAAATTGGATAAATTTACTTAAGATCTCGAGCCTCCTTCGGGTTTGGCTCGATCTGAAGTTTTCACTTAAATACGGGAAGTGATTAGAAAAGTCCTGGATTGACGACTCATGACATATTATGAGCAGATACTAGATTATCCAGACAGGACACTATATGATCCCGAAACACACAAAATTAAAATAATTTAGTTACAACACATTTTCGATTAATTAGGATTTTAATTCATTAATAGATTAAGTAGTTAGGATTTTAAAATGTTAGTTAAGTAATTAAATAATTAGAATAAGTAAAATGTAGTTTTTAAACAAAGAAAATAATTTATAAATAAAATATGTTGTTAATTAATAAAGGACAATTAATTAACAACATATTAATATTTTCGAATCATTACGATTACAAAAATGTAGTTAACGGGATAATTAGATAATCACCTATTATTTTATACTTATAAGTTTATCGACTTGTACAGGTTATTAAAATAATTTCGTACGACTTTCGAAATATTATAATTAAATAGTTACGTACTTAGATTTAAATTTCAAAATTATTTGGGGAACGACTTTATATCGCAAGTAGTTAATTAGGAACTTAATAGTAGTAATTTAAATTACGAAGATCTTTCCTTAAGCAAATTAGCATAAAAACACGTAAATGACACTACTTGGGTATTTAACTAATTAGATAAGTAGTTTATCTTCAAATTAGAATATAACAAATGATTTAAGTACGTTAGATTAATTAAAGTTGGACCCAATATTATGCTCAATCGGAATCGAGTCAAACCGACCGAACCGATTGAGCAGATTCGAACCTTAGTTAATTAATTAATTAAATACGAACACTTAGTGAAAATAATCAAACGGGGTAATAAGGGTTACGAATACTTAGTTTAGACTCTAATTAAGTTACGTCTAAATTACAGATCAGCCGACCTACGTTGAGTCCGACCTGTGGTACGATCCTACTGACGGCTATACCGGAGCAGGAGAGGATCGTACGGATTACGATGATTGCTAGCGCTTGCGTACTACCCCTACAGCCATCAGGTGTGGGATATCTGTTTTATTCTTTCGTGGCGTACTCTTACCAGTCGACCACTTGACCTGTCATTTGTACCGTTAAATTTTGTAGTTTGCATTAGAGCATGTTTAATCATTTCTGAACTGTAATTAGGAAATTGCATAACCCCTTCTAAATTGAAATTTACTGTTTTCGTTGGAGTAGAGTAATTTAATAAATATATATTAATTTAGGATATTAGTTGTCCCCTTTTCGTAGAGGACAACATATTATCGTAGGTAGGCATATGCATTGGTGAGTGTGAGATAGAAGACCGAATGACTACTTTCCGTCCTCGTAGAGTGGGCTGCGAGGCGGTTCGCGGGTCATTGGGCTGAGGGATCACTTGATCCCTTAGAGGTCTTATTAGGAATACTATTATTATATGCATTGAGTTGATATTATATCATTTGTCGATCATTTTACATTTCGTGCGGACCGATCTCGAGTCCGGAGAGGATTCGGGAGCTACCCCCCTACATTAGGTGCTACAGGCCTAGTACGGCTGCCGAGGTTGTGGTGGCAGATTTTATTTTTGTTGTTATGGGCCGATCACGAGCCCGGGCCGCTCACGAGCCCTTGTCCCATTGGTCTGGCCGGACGGTGGAGTTCCGTCGTCTGCTCATGAGGAGACGGATTAACTTATTCTTACGACCTGCTTGTAGTTTTCTCCTACTTTATATGTTTGGATGAAGAATCGTCTAGAGTAAGGAAAATACACGAATTTTTGGTATAACCATCGGCTAGAGTGCACCAGCCTACGGGTTGAAGTCTTTGGGGCAATGCTCGATGCTTTTAGGCATCGGGTATCATTGCACCCCCTGATCACAGTCCTTGTGTTATATCGCTTTGGAATTATCAATTTAAATTGGCACAGGGTGAAAAACTTATCCGTATTATTATTATATTAGTTGTACACACAGTACCTATTGTACTGGACCCCGATTGATTATAATATACGTTCGCTTGTATTTTATTTTGGGAATTTCATCATTTTGGCATAATAGGATAAACACATCATGTCATCTACTATATGTATATTTTTCTTTTGTAGTATTACGATAGGTTTTAATTTTCACAGCATATGCATTAAAAGTGAACAATTACCGACTTTACGTATATTTCAAATTAAAATGTGCTTTGACTTAAGAGGATCCCTGAAGAGATAATACTGGGTGACATACTGGGCGATCATTCGCTCACCTACCTTTTTAGATGTGGGCAGGTACAGAGTCTGACGGTCCGCAGCAGGAGACGTCAGGAGCTGTCCCCGACGGCCACACTGCCTGATTAGATTAGGGTCTTTTGTATAGGGTTTTGCGAGTCCGATGTTTTTGTTATACACATTGGACTGGATAGATTATGTACTCTTTTGACTAGATTATGTATATTTGATCCCGGTGGGGATTTGTATGGATGATGTGATGTATATTATGTTATGTTTATTTTATATTTATGACTTTGGCTTTATGGATTTATATTTTCGCTTCCGCTGTGAATATTTATTTTATTATTAGTCTTGCGTGTCTTTCCGATCATTAGACACGGGACGGGGATTAATCACACCTTAATCCGAAAATCCTGGTTTGGGGTGTGACATCCTTTGGGTGGTATCAGAGCACAGGTTTACCGTAATCCTTCGTACGATAAATCAAATACTATTCAATAAACAAATAGGAAGTAAAGTCATAAATTGATAAATATTAATATATATGTATACGAGTCAAAGCACTTGATCGAAACTTAGAATGATATCTCACGTAGACATCGACAAACGAATTATTCTTCTTATCGTACGTCTCTCTTTGACGTATCTTGATTATATCCTGTTTCTATTTGCAATTATGCGATGGTACGGTATTTATATCCGGATGTCCGGCTTACGCACTTGTTGACACGGGAGCTGCTGTCACACTCCAGTGGCCCTTAGAGCATCTCCATTCCAGTAAACATTTAGCAATTAATTTGGACCACGTCACTGAGTTTAGCAATTAAAGAGATTCATAGAAATTTAATTAGAGTCGTTTATTTAATTAGAGTTGCTTTTAAAACAAACTTGCTAATTTAAAAACTGTGGTACATTCCAGCAATTTAAAAGAAATCACTATTGTAGATGTTCTAAAGAGTTGATTTTCAAGCAAACTTGCTAATTTAAAAATTATGGTACATCCCAGCAATTATATTAGCAATTAACACATCAAATTAGTAATTTAAAAGAAATCACCGTTGTAGATGCTCTTATTATTTCCTTCATGACTTGTATTGTTTCTTATTGGGAGAACCTTATGTATACCCCTGAAATTTTTTACAATTACGTATTTCCCCCTGTAAAATTCATAATATCATATTTACTCTTCGAAACTTCAAAAACTAGTAAATTTATCCATTTTATTGTCTTTTCTATTAAAACTCATTATGAATTTTATGAAGTACCCATTTACCATTCATTAAGAAATAAAAACTAGTAGCATGTTTTAGAAAAATTTCAATGTTCTAATTGGTTGGTTTTCAAGGGCAAATGGGTCAGACGTAGATAAATGACTCATTTGCCCTCAGAAACAGTACAATTAGATGACTGAAAGTATCATACTTTTTTAATGAAGGGTAAAATAGATACTTCATAAATTTAAAATGAATTTTTATAAAAAAATGTATTAATATGGGTAAATTTGTGAGTTTTTGAACTTTAGAAGGGTAAATATGATATTATAAATTTCAGAAGGAGAAATACGTAATTTCAAAATATTTTATGGGTATTCAATAAATTCTCCGTTTCTTATTTGTCTCTACAGGATTAAATTTATCTTATTTATTCCCTAACTTTCTCTAATTTGTCCCTCATATAATTAATGTAATGTTAACTCTAATTAAATTATTAAAAGACCATAGTTTACCTCTAAATAGGAATTATAAAATTAAAATTATGCACTTAATGCTTACACAATATTGTTAACAGTATAATTTTACTAAAAAAATTTGGCATTTGGTTATACATCAGGTGGAAACGTATGATTCAGAATAATGCAAGGAAGCAAGAAGAAAAGGTTACAAATTACTGATAAAGAAACAGGAAAAAGATGTCATTGGCTGAAATTTTTATTTATAGTACAGCTTCAAAAAAAGTAAGTCAAAAAACCACCATTTTTGGAAATTTCGAAATTCACCATGGCCGCACCGGTGTTGTGCGGACCCATTTCAGGAGACCGCACAATGCGGTGCGGACCCTAAAATGGGCCCGCACAACACCGGAGTGGACCCTCTTCTTTTATATTTTTTTTATCAGAAATATTTATTTGTTTGGTTAGGGTTTTGTTTTTAAAGTTGTTTAATTGTTTTTATTTTAAATGTCGTTTAATCTAAAATTTTTGTTCGTTTGTCTGATCAAATATAAAGAAGCACTACTAATAAATATAAATGAGTCATATAAAGAAGCATACAATAAATAATATAATGCTAATGTTCTCACGAGTACATTAAAAATACGTCTCATAAACCGAAAATAAACAATGTTCTTACGAATACAATTAAAACTAGATAAACATCCAATCGATTGATATACTCTGTAAAATTTCAAAAACGGTAGTTTTTTTGTTTAGTTTTTTTAAAGCTGTGCTATAAAAATTTCGAAAGTACGGTGCAAATTAAGAAAATATAAGATAATTTAGTGTTCCTTATTTTGTATTTATTGTCATTCTCTCTTTTTTTTTCTTTTTTTTCTTTTTTTCTAATTGGGGGTGCTATTTTATAGCATGAAAATTGCTTCATTCAGATCAGAGAGAAACTTTTTGAGTATATTTTCAATTAAATTATATTTCGAGTTTATTTATTTCTCTACTGATCAACAAGATGCATCATCTATATGGATTGATCAAATTAAGTGTTATAGTCCGAGAAATTTAAAATTATTAATTAACTAACAAATTACAATTTAGACTAATTAAAAAATTTAGTTAATTAACAAACGAATTAAAATTTTATAACAACAATTTTAAACTAACATAAAAATTTCAAATTCATGAATTAAACTTTAAAAATCTAATTCAAGACGTTAGATTCGAAATGAATAAAAGGGTACGAGGGGATTCTAATATTACGTAATTTAAAATACGAATTTTGTGACACGATTATGATTATGAAATTATAATAATAATAATAATGTTATTAAAAATTTAGATGAAGTTTATAAGAAATTTGTAATAAAATTATAAATTAAAAACAATGAACAATCGAAAATTTTGTACTAATTTCTAAATGTCAATTTTCGTTGATTTGATTAACTTATATATTTTATTCTACTAAATATTGTAAAACCGAATACTTTGATTTTTGGAGAAGTATCAACCGTTGAAATACATTCAGCACAAATCTGAAAATTGTCGGACTATAACCTTGTAAAACACTTGAAAATCTGGAAATTTTGAGTTGAGTTTATGAAATAGATTCATGCCATTAAGGTTTTTTGATGAAATGCTCAAATCAAAATTGGATTCATTTTTTGATAGAGTACTTATACAGCCAATACCATTTTCTTTTCTACTCGGATAGTTTGTATTGTATGAGAGGAACAATGCACATCACAGTTCACAAGACATTCATTGGATGATTTGAACACAATTTATTCAAAAAATTTATAGTACAAGTACAGCCAATTAAATCATATAAAATTACTTTAATTTATTAGTAAAATCCACAATTATGTTGTCTCTCAAAACTTGCTTTAATTAAAGTTGGTAATTACATAATTGATCATCCTTAATTTTTACTATTAGTTTTCAGAAATCTCCATCATTCTTTAAGCACCAGGAGGGCTAGCAGCATGCAACTCTGGGCAGCACTTGCGTCCTCCATGAATTGGAGATGTTTTAGGTCCTCCAATACCGGGCGCTGAATTTGTGCAAAAGTTGAGAACATATTAATGAATATTTATGGAGTTAGATTAATTAAACAGCGATAAAAAAAAAAAACCACGATGTTATTCATTATTAATTTTGGTTGAACATGATCATTAAGTCACTCAGAACGAGAGAGCATTTACCGCAAGGGGTTGGTTTAATAACAAGGGACCTGTAGGGGTTTCCAGCAGAAGCAGCAGGTTGCATGGCCATAGCGCTGAGCAGCAAACAGAGAATCACTAATACACTCTTCATTTAATTTTGCTCCCTAAAAACTCTACACACTACCAGTAGCAGTAGCAGTAGCAGTGTCCCTTGATTTCTTCCATCTTCATCATTTTATAATGAAAATTATAACAAGACTTGTGCAAATCAACTCCCAAGTCAAGTCCCTCCCTGCCTCTGCTTTCCCAAGTCTGAATTGATTTGTCTCGGTACAGAATAATACCTCTAACTTGATTAACATTTCCTGCACGAAAGCAATAATTACAAAATTCCGGTCAAGATACAATGCAAATGTCTAACTCTTACTTGGGCTGCTTTCACCGTGGAACATTCGGTTTACTGGATCTACGACCAACGATAGTTTCAACTTTCCACGGTCAAAGAGGGCCCATGCCAAAGGCAGGCCGCACGGCCCATATTAACATGTTCCATCTCTTATTTTATTTTTACTTTTTTTGACATGAATTTCTTAATTTTAATTTGTTTGCTTGCTATTGTTTCAACATTCAATAAAATAAATCTAATATTTACATATTTCTTTAGTGCTTTTCCTATCTTGTGATGCGGGGATTCTCCGTCAGCACTTAATTCAAGCGGATACGTAGAAGAAAGTTTGTAATAGAGAATCTGACCGACATTTTTATTAATATCCAATGTTTAATACAAATTATTAATTCTGCCCAGAATTCGACTCAATATCGAGAAATGCCCAAGCCGGCCAGAAAATGGCCGGCTTACTCCATTTTTTTTTTTTTTTTTTTTTAGAGAGAGAGACACTATGAAGATCAAAATATTGAAATCTAACTCTGAAAATTTGAAAATTTTGTTTAAATTATTTGTTATATTACTTATTTTGATGTATAATTAGCATATTTATACTAAAATACGCTAGATTACATGAAATTATGTTGAATAACACTAAATTATGTTCAATTATGTTCAATTATACTAAATTACGTTAAATTACAATAACTTCGCTAATTATGCTGAAATATAGTAAATTATGGTAAACTACGGAAAATTACGCTAAAGTAGACCGATTCTGTGCCAACTTTCATGAATCATAAAAAATAGTAAAAAAATTCCAAAAATAGTAAAAATTGGTACTGCAAGTTCATTATGTAACTAATTTACTGAGCTACTTGGATTGAATGATAGAAATGAAAATCTTAATCGGAAACTTCAACTCAAGTTTTGAGGCTCTTCCCTTTGTTTTTTGGCAATTCTGAATTTCGAAATCTAGCGTAGCGGGCACGAACGCATGCGCATTTTCGTAAGCTATCCGAAAAGTGGTAATTTGCTGAAATCGGACACTCGAGCGCCGTTTTATGACCGTTTGAAGTTTCATCGTCGTTTTTCGTTTTTTCAGTGAAGATATCGTCCATATTCATTTGTAATTTATCGTAATTTACCGTATTTTAGCGTAATTTAGTGTAAGTTAGCGTAATTTAACATAATTTAGTGTTATTCAACATAATTTCAATTAATCTATCGTATTTTTGTATAAATATGTTAATTATACATTAAAAGAAGTAATATAACAAATAATTTAAACAAAAATTTCAAATTTAGATTTCAATATTTTGATCTTCATAGTGTCTCTCTCTCTCTAAAAAAAAAAAATGGAGTAAGCCGGCCAGAAAATGGCCGGTTTACTCTGGTACCTAAGCCGGCCATTTTCTGGCCGGCTTGGGCATTTTTCGATATTAGATCGAATTCTGGGCAGAATTAATAATTTGTATCAAACTTTGGATATTAATAAAAATGTCGGAGAATCTGAACTTGCTTTGAGCATTATATATATGTGCTCGTGGGCTTACTACAAGTCTATCATCAAAAATCAAAAAGGAAATTGCTACAAGTCTGTTAAGCTTTTTTTTCTCTTTTTCTAGGTGAAATGCTTGTTACCCTTTCCCTTTTTTATCCTAAGGAAAATGCTTTTTCAGAAAGTGTTTTAATACCTCAGACAGAAACGATTCGAGGGAAATGATCGTGTCAAGTTTTGAGATTTCGTTAGATACGTACGTGCTACTTCGTTAATTTACTTTTTTGTAAATTCTAGAAATAAAAAAAAATCTGAAAATAGTGTTTGGTGGTGGGCCGGATAGTCGAATCTAAGATGTTAAAACCGATCTAATTATCGGTACAATCATGATCAATATTAAATTGTATATAGCCAGTTCAATTTGTCTAGTCTAGCACTGTTAAATGATATATACAATACAGAAGTATGTCCCATTTTGTTAGTTCAAATATAAAAGTACTGCAGATATATATCATCTAGAGTGAGGCTATGGTGCTATGCATAGCACGGATTGGGTTCGTGCTACGGCTCAAAATTTGAATTTTCAAAATTCTAACGGTCGATCCGAACCGTTCAACATGATTATAAAATGAATATGTACTTGCAAACCAAATTTTACATTTTTTCGAATTTTTTTACTATTTCATGTGTAGACAGCATTAAACAATGGAAAACAGCCACCAATGAGGGCACTTTTCATCCATCTTCATTGTGCTAAAGAAAATGACAAATCACCAATTGTTGCCAAAATGGAAGCTGCCGCCGCTGCCGCCGCCGCGGTGGAGTCTGGACCAGCAGATCTCAATGATGCTAATGGGATAATTGATCCAAGTACAAACGAGGCTAACACACAGCTTGAAGCTTTGGATATCGACACCTTGCAGTTTACAAATGATCAAACACAATCAGTCTATGTAAGTGGTAATATGTACATATATTTGCTGAAATGTCATACCTTAGTACATTATTTGAAGCAATCTATTATATCAATATTGGATGACTAAAAAGGGTACCACAACCAGGTATGTAATGTTCAATGTAAACCATTAAGCTTGCTAAATAGTTACTGACAAAAACCACAACAACCAGAACAAGAAAGAAAGAATAATTGGAAGAAAAACAAAAGGGAGGTACCTCAATACTCTTGTGCACACTATGAATTATCATAACATATATAGTAGCTTTTTTAACGGAATTTGACAATATTCCATATTTCCCGTATGTTGCAAATCATAGCAAAAAGTAAACGACATGATGACTGATGAGGCCAATTCCAGCATGGACGAGAGCACCATCTTCTTGTCAGCTGTAGGCGGAGCAAGCCATGGTAGGGTGCCAGGATTTGGAAGCATGCTTGATGATAAGGTGCAAAAAGCAAACAAAAGAACCAGGCCCAACCACACACCATGTTCTGTTTCAGGCCTGACAAATGCTAGAGAGGAGACAAACTTATCTCGCGCTGAATTACAAGCGCTCTTGGCTGACAGCGATCATCGTCAGGCCGAGGAAAGGGCCGAGCGGAAAAGAGAACTAGCACAATATGACTTCTACATCAAAAAATTATTCACCATGATGGGGACACAAGTGCCCACTGAACAAGTAATTAAGACAAATTTTCTGAGCAATTTATTGATTTGAATTTAGGTTGTTGTGTTGACAGATTCTAATATGACACTTTGGTTATAAGTTGCTTGTTAAAAACATCATATCATCTATCTGATACCTGTGTTGTGTAGCAAATTAAGTAAGGTTTGTGTGGTACTGAGATATAGTGGCATAGTGGCATAGTGGCATAGTGGCATTCTATACTAAATAATTTTCTTTTTGTTGTTCATCTTAGGCTCAAGTACACAATTTAACTACTTTTCAAGTGCCATTTTTTACTTAAGAATGAATGTTTTAACTGTTATAAATCAGATCGTACTTCTGTCATTTCCAAATTATAACACACGTGCTTGCATTTTCAATGCTTAGGGTCAGGGTTCTACCTCTCAACCATCTCATGAACGAGCTTCACACACTCAGCCGGGCATCTCCCAGGTAAAGAGTTTTACAAGGGGATCTTTAATTTCTTATGAAAAATTAATTGAGGGAGGGGGGTTATAAATAAGAAAAGGTGAATTATAACCACATTGAGGGTTTTTCTTGCTGTTGTTGTTATTTGTGAATCACTTATCTAAAAATTTACAAGTAGTAAATCACTTATCTAAAAATTGCACATGTACTGTGGGAGGAGGTTGTCAAAGGAGAAGATAAGCGAGGCCGGCTATTCGGCTTTGGCAACCCCCCTCACTATTTGCCAAAGCACAGTACATAGTTGATGGATCAGTTCATAAGAAATAGTATAAGAAATAGTGAGGGGGGTCATAAGAACACATGTAGATCAAAACCATCTTATGAAAAATTAATTGAGGGAGGGGGTTATAAATAAGAAAAGGTGAATTATAACCACATTGAGGGTTTCTCTTGCTGTTGTTGTTATTTGTGATTCCAATTACCAAGTTCAGTGCAAACTTTTGTTTTTTAGGGTTAAGTTCACTCAAAAATTATTTTCATATAAAATAGCATGTTCTCTCCATATCATGTACATAGGGTCTGCCATGTCTTACACCAGAAAATCAGGGAGGGTCTTTCACTGCACTGTTAAATCAAGATGGAAACGATGAACTTGCCACAGATGGAGATGGGATGAACCAATGGTTCGGTCAGTCTAGCTTCAACGTGAACCCGCCCCTCTAGAGTGCAAATGTGTGCATGTTAGGACTTAATATATATCTTAGTTCTAACAAATGACCCGCATAGCTAGGGTAACATATTTTGTGACTTTTTGTTAATAGGTGGGGGTATATTTTGTTATATTTACAAGGGGTATATTTTGGTATATTTACAAGTGCAATGTAGAGATGTTTTAGTAAAGTGTTTTGCACATATTTTGGTACTACAATGTATGATGACTGTGTTAATGTTAAATTATATGCTTTCGATCGAATTAGATATCAATGTGTTTGTGTTTATTTGGTTTAATGGGAAATGGGGAATATGGAACAGTATCGGGTTGGTACAGGGAGAATTGCATAATGGGGGCAAACTGATACAGTACCAGTTAGTATGGCATTTCCATGGATAGGAACAACATTCCATGGAAATACTCACGCATGGAATAAGTCAAGTGGGTCCCACGTGTCCTTGGAAATAACCAAATGGGTCCCACGTTATATGCCCTTGGAAATAACTAGATCTACCGCTTGGAAATACTCCGTGGGTCCCAGGTTCACTACCCTTGGAAATAACTCGGTGGGACCCACCTTACCCAGCCTTGGAAATACTCAGCGGGGCCCACCTCAGTCCTCCTTGGAAATAATCAAGTGGGGCCCACCTCAGTTTTCCTTGGAAATACTCAAGTGGGGCCCACCTCAGTCATCCTTGGAAATACTGAGTGGGGACCACCCCAGTTATCCTTGGAAATACTCAGTGGGGCCCACCTCACTCTTCCTTGGAAATACTCAGCGGGGCCCACCTCAGTCATCCTTGGAAATACTCAAGTGGGCCCCGTTCAAATGCTCATGGAAATAATCCAGACAAGGGCCAGATGTGAAACTATTTCCATGCGTACCTTTTCCAAGGGGATGCGCATGGAAATAGGAAAAAAATATTATTTCCAACGGTAACGCATGGAAATGCCAATTTTTTTGGGTATTTCCATGGAGGCTTCTTGCGACGGTAGAATTTCCAACGGCGACCGTTGGAAATGACGTTTTTTGGGCTTATTTCAACGGTAAGCCGTTGGAACAAGCCCTTTTTCTCCCCTTGCTAAAAACGGAGATTCTAGTAGTGTACTGTATTAATACAAGCTAGCCGAAGTAAAATGGATACAACAACAATTTGTAAAATGTGAAAACCGATCATGAAATCATTATTTATTTAACTACTTCTCTCAACGTGCTTTGATAATTACATAATATATCATTCTTTAAGCACCAGCATGGCTAGCAACAACCCCTACCACAACATAGGTCTCCGCAGCAAGGTCTGGGTGGATAGGGTCTAGGAGTTGGTGGTCTACGATTACCAGTTGGACGGAGATAGGGTCTAGGAGTTGGTGGTCTACGATTACCAGTTGGATGGAGTCTAGGAGTTGGTGGTCGATTAACAGGTGGATCTGAAATGTGAAAAAGTTGAAAATATATATGAATATGGAGTTATACTAAACATCGTATATATAAAGAAACAACGAATTTTTTTATAATGAAATATTGGTAATTTTTTATTTAAACCATTTTTTGCCATTTTCATAAATAATAAAAAATAGTACAAAAATTCTAAAAATAGTAAAAATTGGTATTCTACAAGTTCATTATATAACCAATTTACTGAGCTACCTAATCAAAGTTTGAAGTAAAATAATATATTTTTGAGACTGTAGCACGGAAGGTCTTATATTATCCATAGCACCTAAGCCTTACTCGTACTATAATATGGACTGTTACTGTGGACTTGGCGATGAAGATTAATTTAGGTTGTACATGATTAATTATTAAGTTACAAAGAACGAGATCGAGATAATACTTAACGTCTTGGGATCAATCCTGGTTTACCAGCTGGGTGGATAGGGTCTAGGAGTTGGTCAATAGCAGCAGTTTGCATGACCAAAGTGCTGAGCAGCAAACAGATGATCATGAATAAACTCCTCATTGTTCTCCCAAAAAACTCTACACACTAGCAGTACAAGTACAAGTAGCAGTGTCCATTACTTTTTTCAATCTTCATGATTTTATACTGGTAATTTATAACAAGACTTGAGCAAATCAACTCCCAAGTCAAGTCCCTCCCTGCCTCTGCTTTCCCAAGTCTGAATTAATTTGTCTCGGTACAGAATAATACCTCTAACTTGATTAACATTTCCTGCACGAAAGCAATAATTACAAAATTCCGGTCAAGGTACAACGCAAATGTCAAACTCTTACTTGGGCTGCTTTCACCGTGGAACATTCGGTTTACTGGATCTACGACCAACGATCGTTTCAACGGTCAAAGAGGGCCCATGCCAAAGGCAGGCCGCACGGCCCATATTAACTTGTTCCATCTCTTATTTTTTTTTTTACATTTTTTGACATGAATTTCTTAATTTTAATTTGTTTGCTTGCTATTGTTTGAACATTCAATAAAATTAATCTAATATTTACATATTTCTTTAGTGCTTTTCCTATCTTGTGATGCGGGGATTCTCCGTCAGCACTTAATTTAAGCGGACCCCATATATAAAGAACAATAATAATCATGGAGCCCAATTCATCAGTTACTTGAAACAGGATATCTACAAGAAAGTTTGTAATTAGAGAATCTGAACTTGCTTTGAGCAGTATATGTGCTCCTGGGCTTACTACAAGTCTATCATCAAAAATCAAAAAGGAAATTAATACAAATTTGTTAAGCTTTTTTTTTTTTTTCTAGGTGAAATGCTTGTTACCCTTTCCCTTTTTTATCCTAAGGAAAATGCTTTTTCAGAAAGTGTTTTAATACCTCAGACAGAAACGATTCGAGGGAAATGATCGTGTCAAGTTTCGAGATTTCGTTAGATACGTACGTGCTACTTCGTTAATTTACTTTTTTGTAAATGCTAGAAATAAAAAAAAATCTGAAAATAGTGTTTGGTGGTGGGTCCGGATAGTCGAATCTAAGATGTTAAAACCGATCTAATTATCGGTACAATCATGATCAATATTAAATTGTATATAGCCAGTTCAATTTGTCTAGTCTAGCACTGTTAAATGATATATACAATACAGAAGTATGTCCCATTTTGTTAGTCCAAATATAAAAGTACTGCAGATATATATCATCTATATATAGTTACTTTACTAATACAAGCCGAAATAAAATGGATACAATATGTAAAATGTACTTATGTTGTGCCTCATGCAACTTGGCTTTCAACTAGGTAATTACATAATAAATCGTTCTTAATTGTTGCTATTAGTTTCCAGAAATCTCGCTTATTCATTCACCAACATCGATCGCAAGCAGCACCTCTAACAATGCTTCTCCGTGCAGCGCATGGAGGGGCCATAGATTCTAGAAGTTGCAGGTCTTTCAGTACCTCTAGTACATGGCTCTGAATTTGGCTCTGAATTAAACAGTTAGAAAAACTTGAGTAAGGCTAAGGTGCTATGGATAGCATAAGGTTTTCCGTGCTACGGTCTAAAAAACCTATCGTATAAATTTTAAACTTCGATTTAAGTAGCTCAGTAAATTGTTTATATAATGAACTTGTAGAATACCAAGTTTTACTATTTTTGAAATTTTTATTTATTTTTTATGATTTATGAAAGATAGCAAAAAATAACCTAAAATATTGACAATTTTTTTTTAAATCATTTTTTGCCATCTTTCATAAATAATAAAAAATAGTAAAAAAATTCTAAAATAGTAAAAATTGATATTTTACAAGTTCATTATATAACCAATTTATTGAGCTACCTAATCGAAGTTTGAAGTTTATATAATAGGTTTTTGAGGTTGTAGCTGTTGGGTTATGGGAGAATTAACAGCAGTAAAAGAACACAAGGTTTGTTGCTAATTGATAGAGGAATAGATCATAACAGTGAAAAAATAAACTGTGCTGCTGTGCCAGTATTTTTCAGAGACAGAGAGATTTTTCAGAATAGAAGCAACATCTATTTCAAACGCATACTGAAAATACATAGTCTACAGAATTTATAAAGTACAACAATTATCTAAAAATAACTACCCACTAATAACTACCCACTACAGAACATGTACTAAAAATAATAACTATACTAAAATAACTTGCAGCACTCATAGCAGTTTTACACGTCAGAAAACTGCTTTCTAACCAACTTAATTTCTGCAGATTTTCTAGAACCAATTCTGAATTAATTCTCAACACTCCCCCTTGATTCAAAATTGGTTACTCCAAGTTTCTTCCGCAAATTTTCAAATGTGCTTAGTGCCAACGCCTTGGTTAGAATATCTGCCTTTTGATTTTCTGAAGTAACAAACTTGAGCTCAACTATCTTCTCTGCCACTAGATCTCTGATGAAATGAACTCGAATGTCGATGTGCTTTGACCTTCCATGGAACACCGGGTTCTTTGTCATTGCTATGGCTGATTGATTGTCGCAGAAAATCTGTGTAGGTTGCTGCTGCACCTGTCCAACATCTTCAAGAATTCTTCTAAGCCAAACTGCTTGACAAGCTGCTGAATTGACTGCAACATACTCAGCTTCTGAAGAGGATAATGCCACTGTTGCCTGCTTCTTCGAACTCCAACTAATCGGACTGAATCCAAATGAGAACATGTAACCTGAGGTGCTTCTTCTGTCTTCTGCACATCCAGCCCAGTCACTGTCGCTGTAACCAATCAAGTTAAATGCATTTGTGCTGCCATACCATAGCCCATAATCGGTTGTGCCAGAGATATACTTCAACACTCTTTTTGCTGCACCAAAATGATGTTTGGTTGGATTCTGCATGTGTCTAGAGATCACTCCTACTGCGTATGAGATGTCAGGCCTTGTGTGTGTCAGATAAATCAAACCTCCAACCAAACTTCTAAACCTTGTTGCATCAGCAGCTCCTGTACCATCATCTTTCACCAACTTCTCATTGACATTTATGGGTGTTGATGCAACCTTGCAATTATGCATTCCAAACTTCTTAACTAAATCTCTAGCATACTTCCTTTGCGTTACAAATATGCTACCACTTTCCTGCTCTACTTCCAACCCGAGAAAGTAGTGTAACAAACCCAAATCTGACATTTCGAACTGCTGCTTCATGCTACTTCTAAATTGTCCCAGCAGTTCTTCACTAGTGCCCATGTAAATCATATCATCAACATACAAACATACAACTAACAACTCACCTTTTCCTTGTCTTTTGATGTACAGATTAGGCTCACTTTTGCTTTTCTGAAATCCAGAATTTAAGAAGTATGCATCAATCTTACTGTACCAGGCTCTAGGTGCTTGTTTCAGCCCATACAGCGCCTTTATCAGCTTGTACACCCATTGTTCTCTGCCCTTCACTTCAAAACCTTCAGGTTGCTCAACATACACTTCTTCTAATAGTTCTCCATTGAGAAAAGCTGATTTAACATCAAACTGGTAGATTGGCTTCTTCAATTGAGCTGCTAACGCCAACAATAACCTTACTGTCTCAAATCGGGCCACAGGAGAGAAAGTTTCTTCGTAGTCTACACCATATTTCTGAGCATAACCCTTGGCTACTAATCTTGCTTTGTACTTCTGCACACTTCCATCTGCACCAAATTTTGTTTTGAACACCCATTTTACCCCTATTGCATGCTTGCCTTCAGGAAGTTTCACCAACTGCCATGTATTATTCTTCTCAATTGCTGCTAGTTCTTCTTGCATTGCTTGACACCATTCTTCCTTTTCTGCTGCTTCTTCATAAGTTGTGGGGTCTGCAACAAAAAGTACCTGTGTAGTTTCGTACAATTCTTGCAAGGATTTCAATTTTCTTACGGGTGTGTCAGAACCAAAATTACGCCTGCTGTAAACTCTGACTGTTGGTGTATTTGTGTCAGGGTTTTGGACTATGTTAGGTCTGTTTGTTGTGCTATTGCTTGCTGGTGTTGTGCTACCGATTGGGTTGGTTGGTTGTTGCACAGTATCAATGCCTTCTACATCATCTTCTGCTGGTTTTGCATCATCTTCTACATTATCTGCTGCTGGTTCTACAATCTCTACTCCTTGTACTGTTTCTTTCCACTGCCAACTTGCATTTTCATCAAACAAAACATTTCTACTCACCACAATTTTACCACTGTTTGGATTGTACAGTCTATAACCTTTAGACTGTGTGCAGTAACCAATGAATATGCACTTTTCAGATTTTTCATCCAGTTTTGTTCTTCTTTGTGAGGGTATTAAGGTATATGCAATACAACCAAACACTTTCAAATGTCCAACTCCAGGTTTTCTCTCAAACCAAGCCTCAAAAGGGGTTTTGTTCATCACTGCTTTAGTTGGTGACAAGTTCAACAAATAAACAGCGGTTGCTACTGCTTCAGCCCAGAACAGATTCGGCAAACCTTTACATTTTAGCATACTTCTAGCCAATTCTACCACCGTTCTATTTTTTCTCTCTGCAACCCCATTCTGTTCAGGTGTGTAAGGTGCGGTTAATTCATGGTGTATGCCCTCATTTTCACAATATTTCTTAAATTCTGTAGATTGGAACTCTCCTCCTCTATCTGACCTTAACACCTTCAAACTCTTTTCAGTTTGCTTTTCTACAAAGGCCTTAAACTTCTTAAAATTTTCAAATGTTTCTCCCTTCTTTTGCAAGAAGTAAACCCAACTCATTCTACTAAAATCATCGGTAAAAAGGAGAAAATATCTGCTGCCACCCAATGATGCAGTTTGCATTGGTCCACATAGGTCTGTATGAACTATTTCGAGGATTTGTGTTGCTCTATTAGACTGGCCTTTGGGAAAGGGTAATTTGGCTTGTTTCCCATAGATACACCCTTCACACACACCTATTTGATTAATCTCAGGCAGCCCATAAACCATTTGTTTTAGATTCAATAATTTCAACCCATTGATATTCAAATGCCCATATCTAAGATGCCATAACTCAGATTGGTTTAATTCTTTTACTGTCATTACTCTCTCTCTAACACCTGAAATTTCAAGTGGAAACAACTTGTTGGTTGCCATTCTTACTTCTACTAACGATTGATTTGTGGTTTTATCCTTGATTGCACAACAATTTCCTTCAAACAAGATTGAATACCCACTCTCCATCAATTGCCCGATGCTGAGCAGGTTTTGTGACAACTCTGGAATGAAATAAACATTGTGCAAATATTTCATGCCATTGTCATTGGTGTGCACTGCAACTGTGCCCTTGCCTTCCACTTGAATCAGTTTGTCATCACCAAGTTTGACCTTCAATTTGTGGGTTTGATCTAATTCTTCAAACAAATGCTTGTAACCAGTCATGTGATTGGAACAACCACTGTCAAGAAACCAGATTGTGCTTGCATCAACTTCACCTTTTGTACTTGCCATGAAAAGCATCGGTTGCTCTGTGTTCTCTTCTACATAGCTTGCTTGATTCTCCTCCCTTTGCTTCTCATAGCACTCAGATTGATAGTGCCCAAATTTGTTGCAGTAGTAGCACTGGATCTGTTTTCTGTCGCGCTGGAACTGAAGTTCACCACCAGTTCTACCACGGCCACGGCCACGTCCTCCTCTACCTCGGCCTCTCCCATGACCTCTGCCTCGAGAGGACTCTCCCTTTGTGTAAAACACCTTTTCATCGCCCTTCTCCTCTGATCTGGACAGCCTTGCTTCATGGGTCTGCAGTGATCCCATTAGTTCATCAAAGGTATAGGTTGAGAGATCTTTTGACTCTTCAATTGCTGCGACAACATGATCAAATTTTGTTGTTAGGCTTCTCAGCACCTTGGCCACCACGGTTTGCTCTGTGAGATTGTCTCCATATGCTCGAATTTGGTTGACAACGGTTGTGACTCTTGAAAGAAAAATCTGCACTGATTCTTCTGTATTCATCTGCAGTGTCTCGAAATCTCGACGTAGCCCTTGCAATTTCATGGCAATAACTCGTGAACTTCCTTGAAATGCAGTCTTCAAGGTTGTCCATGCTTCTTTAGCCGAGGTTGCTGCAGCAATCTTGGAGAAGATCGTATCATGCATGGATTGTTGGATAAAAAACAGCGCTCGCGCATCCTTCCTCTGACTTTCTTGCAAATTGGGATCTGGATCAGGGACTCCATTCTCAACTAAATCCCACAAACCATGTGACTTGAACAGGGTTTTCATCTTGATGCTCCAAAATTCGTAATTTTCACCTTTGAATAATGGAATTGCTGGTTGGGTCACATTCACCGTGTTGTTCCCAGTTTCAGCCATCGAATCGTCCAATCAGATCTTGTGGCTCTGATACCAGATTGTTGGGTTATGGGAGAATTAACAGCAGTAAAAGAACACAAGGTTTGTTGCTAATTGATAGAGGAATAGATCATAACAGTGAAAAAATAAACTGTGCTGCTGTGCCAGTATTTTTCAGAGACAGAGAGATTTTTCAGAATAGAAGCAACATCTATTTCAAACGCATACTGAAAATACATAGTCTACAGAATTTATAAAGTACAACAATTATCTAAAAATAACTACCCACTAATAACTACCCACTACAGAACATGTACTAAAAATAATAACTATACTAAAATAACTTGCAGCACTCATAGCAGTTTTACACGTCAGAAAACTGCTTTCTAACCAACTTAATTTCTGCAGATTTTCTAGAACCAATTCTGAATTAATTCTCAATAGTAGCATGGAAGGTCTTACTCGTACTATAATATGGACTGTTACTGTGGGCTTGGCGATGAAGATTAATTTTGGTTGTACATGATTAATTATTAAGTTACAAAGAATGAGATCGAGATAATACTTACGTCTTGGGATCAATCCTGGTTTACCAGCTGGTTGTGAGGAGTTGGCGTCAATAGCAGCAGTTTGCATGGCCAAAGTGCTGAGCAGCAAACAGATGATCAGGAATTCACTCCTCATTTTTCTCTAAAAAACTCTACACACTACCAGTACAAGTTTTCAATCTTCATCATTTTATACTGGTAATTTATAACAAGACTTGAGCAAATCAACTCCCAAGTCAAGTCCCTTCCTGCCTCTGAATTGATTTGACTTCATCACTCCCAATTTGGTTAACATTTGCTACACGGAATGACTAATAACAGTATGCATTCATGTCACCTAAGGTAACTCAAATTTTGTGTTTAAATCCGGACCATCCGGTCTACTTCGGGACAGATTAATGGGACCCTGTGCATTCCATCTAGGATCAGATTGGTCCAGGTTCTGATCAGACGGTCCGAATTTAAATAAAAATTTTGAGTTACTTTGTGATACAAACTATAACAATATTACTTGGGTTGCTTTGCTGAGTTACTGACCTCCACTATCAAGTTAATTTGAATTTGGAGTGAAGCTGTCTATTCCCTTGGACCATGTTCTATCTCTTTTTTAATTTTTTACTTGGGTTGCTTTGCTAAATTACTGACCTCCACTATCAAGTTAATTAATTTGAATTTGGAGGGGAGCTGTCTTTTCACTGTATAATTTCAGCACATATAAATGAGGTTCCCATGGAGAGAATTTTATATTTTTACAAAATATTATAAATTATGAAAGGAATGTAATATTCCGTCACGTCAATTTTTATTATTATTTATCAATAAACCTAGAAGCGAATAATCCTCATACTTTATATAGATGTAACGTTCAGTTACATTCGGAAAAATTGAGTCATTATTGAATATTAATCATGGTTACAAGATTTTTCATAATATAATAAATATTATGTGTCTTTCGTAGCCTATTTTGTTTATATTGGTAACACTAGTATATCTCTTAACAAAAATGTTTCTAAACCAATACAATTGTTAATAATAATAAAAAAATGAAATAGTTGAGTTGTTATTTTTCATTGATTCCCTGAATCATGGATTTGGCAGCATTTTCCATATATTAAAATTATAGATCAAAAATATATATTAATTGCATAATAACCAAATATTAATTTCTATGTCAATTTTATCGAATTAAACGAAAACATTGTTAACTCGGCACTAGTGGAAAAACGCACATCAGGGTCGGTTAAAAACGCACATCAGGAACGGACTACAGGGCGACACTGACCCAGCTGTTACAGATAGTTGGACTAATCAGTGTCGGCTAAATAACCGATACTAATACTCCTCAATCAGGATCGGTTACCGTCAGCCGATACTAAATACCTCAATCTGGATCGGTATTTATATTTAGCCGTTACTAATTGTACTAAATCAGTAGCGGTTCTTATAAAAAGGCGATACAAATTGTACTAAATCAGTATCGGTTGTTAAATAGGCGATACAAATTGTTCTAAATTAGTAACTGTTCTTATTAAAAGGCGATACAAATTGTACTAAATCAGTAACGGTTCTTATTAAAAGGCGATACAAATTGTACTAAATCTGGAACTGTTAATGAAGAAAGGCGATACAAATTATACTAAATCAGTAACGGTTGAAGTAAACAGGTGTTCCTAATTGTGTGAATCAAGATCAGATTTTGTAATAACCGTTCCTGATTGTGTGAATTTATTTAAAAAAAATATTTTTTATATTTTGGCCGGCTACCATATTTTTGCCGGCCTATATGCGAGGCATAAATTATAACAACCAGAAAGCAGAAAATTGTTGGCCTATATTTTGGCCGGCTACCATATTTTCACATTAGACATAAATTAAAATCAGAAAGCATTAGACATATATAAAAATTATTACAAATCAACACACTGTGCAAATTATTACAAATCAACAGACAAGAAAGCATTAGACAGAAAATTGCAGTTTTCACATCCTAAATTAAAACATGTTGTTCACACCCTAAATTTTGAACAAAAAAAACATACTAAATTGATTTACTTTTTTCATCTAATACTTCCTTCAAGAAAAATTTACCCCACACTGTGCGAATGTTGTCGATGCTTGTTGCGTTATAACTAACGGGGAAATCCTGCATTTTTTAGAGCATATAAGAGCACGATTAATTGCATATTTTTGAAGCAACTATGCATACCTTTGGAAAGACAATATGTATATATATATACCTTCAAGTTTGGAAAAATATCGAGGAAACGATTTATTATGTCATGCACGAACAACATGACATAATATCCACATTCCCAACCATCGCGTTGTTGTGGGCACTATATTAAACAACAAGATATATAGTTTATTTGGATAGACAAATATATAATTAGAAAATTAAAAAACAGCATACTTTAAAAACTCTGAATTTCATGTTGTCATTTTTTTGCTTATAATTTCAAGAGTCGGAAGGTCCAAAGAGATAAAAAACATGGCTAAATTCAAAATGAAAGTTCCCAGCTGAGCAGATTTCACACAATATCAGCAGTCTGCTCTCTGCTTTATAAGTGGGGGAGGGAGGGTATTAATTTTTGACATGATTTATGATATAGTAATTAATAGTATGCAAGCCAGATTCCTTTATGCAAAAATTAAACAGAATAACCTGTCAGTTGCTAGGGTATGGAATAAAAGTGATTTTCAATCTAATGTCTAACAAAGGGGCCAGTAGAGAGTAGGGCTTTGAGAGATGAGAAGAGGGTTCTTTTGGGAATAATGCAAATTTGCAATATCACATAAGAAGATGACAGTGCAATTTGCAATTTTCTTGAAAGGAATTTTTTTTGTTGGCTTATCGGTTATGGTTATGGTTATGGTTATGGGTACTTACCAAACAGAATACCTTGCAAAATACATTAATTTTACTCCGTGTTCACTAGTACTTACCAACCAGAAATTTATTTTGCTATTTAATTTGTTGTCCCTTTCAAGTCTAAAATAATGTTTTTGAACTATTAAGAAGTCAAATATTATTCAAAAAAATACTGTTTAACCATCAGATAAGTTGGTACAAATGGAATCGAAATTTTGTTTTTTTATGATTAAGATCAAATTAGTTACAAGAAAATCAATCTGGTGCAAATGTTGAAAGTTTAATTGAAGTCCAAATTGTATTTTTTTTTTTAAATAAACAAAATATGTAGATACATTCAAGGATTAAAAAACTGAAAATTTTATAAGTTATATGAATATTGTTGTTGAACGGAATTACCTGATGAATGCAAAATTGCTGGTATAACCAATTCTCACGAATTGAACGGGAGTAGTACTATGACAGGTGATTTCCTAAAAAGTCTCTAAATTGCTGATTCTGGTTAAATTTTATTTCTAATCTATTCTAATTTATTTGAAAACAAAGATTTTGAAGAAAAAGAAGAATGAACCAATGGTCAACAGCAAGTTATATTGATGCAAATAGCATATATCCAAATCATGTCTGCCAAAAATAGGAAATTCAAGTTATTATAGTAGCACAAAAAAATCTTGCTTGTGCTGTCTGGAGATTGCATGGGAATTTGGAAAATGGGAGATATAAAAATTTAAAATTAAATTAATACCAATAAAAAAAACCAATCAAAGATGTGTAATTCTGGAAATATGAATACCTTGCAATATGTAACCTTCAAATTAGCATTTTTTCCTAATCCTCCAATACACCTATTCATTCGGTAGGGGCTGTTATAATATGAATACATTGAACAATCAGAAAACAATTATGATATTTAAGCATGATTACAACATTCAAGTTTGAAAAACTTACTCCGCAAGTGCATCGATGATCTTCAACTTTTTTTGATGTTTCTTATTGGACTCGAACACGTACAACTCGCTCTCACTTGCCATAAGCACAACCAATACCCAATGATCCCTGCATGTTAGGTACAACATGTTATATTTTTTAGTTTCTATGAAATGAAATAAATTGAAATAAATTAGGATATATGAACTAACTCCTGATGATACGGTATAAATATCATTTTCTTGTCCCGATTTTCTTTCAATGCTTTCCTTATGTATTTATCGGCATATTCTCGGCCGTGATCATCATCTTTCAGGTGCATGTAACATGTTTTTTCAGGGTCCATAAAACCAACACTACAAGTAGGAAATTCCTCCTTGTAATATTTGTGCGCATACCTGCAAATAATGGCAGAAATGTTGTCATTACTATAAAATCAGAATTAAAAGTACTTAATTTTGGCATTATATTTTAACTCACATCATGAAGATCTGGATAATTGGTCCAGTGAGCCACGTCTTTGGTGTAATCAAATCTCTCAAATCATCTGCATGAACGGTTATGAAGTCATCGCTATGGAAAAGGTCAAGTGGAGTATCGATCTGAAATTCATTGTTGTCTTTCTTCAAAAACCGATCACGCAAATGCTTGAAAATTGGACCCAGCTTGTCAAAATTGAGACCATCAAACTCCTTGTATCGCTTTGGTGCAAACGCATCACTACGAACTGAGTTCCCACTTGTAGGAACTTGTAACTCTTTGCGTGGTTCCTGCAATTGGTCCAATGAAAAGTCAACGCATGACTACTAGTTAAGAAATTATTTCAAGAGGACGTGAAATGACAAATAATCAAATTCAGCTGTGATATTTGAAACGGAGAAAAAGAAGGGAACCAATCAATCAATACAAATGCACCTGCAGTTGAAACAAGAAGATGGCAGTTGCCATGTAACCATCCCTGTCTGCTGGATTTGGACTTATGCTTACCAACTTACAAATAATCAAATTCAGTTCCTTATGGTTTATGTTGTTAATTCTGTCTAATTGCAGTTCAGAATTGTCATTAATTTTGTAAAAACCAAAGGAATTTTGTACATTGTGCAAAAGCGGGCCTTGGATAACCCTAAGATAGAGGTGTGAATTTTGTTCTTGCTTTGTGTTGAGAAATTTGAATATAAACATTGTCAATAACAGAAAAAAGCAAAAAAAATAAAGGTACCTTTACTATTTACAAAAGAGCCTTGTGTTTGTTGAATAACTAAAAAAATGCTTTTCCAATTGGATAGGGCATGACACTGTTAGTCTTATTCATTAATAAAGGTAGTAGGAATGCAATTGCAAAGAATACCATAGTAATAGCCAGTATACCTTCTATCATTGTGATAGCTTATTGACAAAATTAGATTAGATTATTTATTGTAGCTTTATTAATTGCATTGATGAACCATTACACAAGGTTTGCAGCTCTCATAAGATTGTCTACAAACAGTCATATTTAAGCATAACATAGGCATTTTGAATGCTTGGGCCAGGAAATTTTTTCCCCAAACAATGGTTTGAAAAATACTAGAAAGGTAGAGCTTTTTAAGCATTCTTTTTACTCCTAACAATTAGCAACTGTGCTCTATTAAAACCAGACAAACTTCCCAGGAAATATGCCTATATCAATTCATATTTTTTTGTATCAAATTCATTGTAATCAGGCCATGACACGAAAGATAAATTAAAAAAAAAACATAGGAAGCTCATAGGTCAAAATCAATTTCCTCTTTTCTTCAGGTTTTGTGGAATTCTGAGGTGGTGGAGGCATATGGTGAAGGAGAGAAGGACCCACTTGCAGGGGTAAAGGTGAAAAACGTGGTCACAGGAGAGGTGTCAGATGTGAAGGTTTCAGGTCTGTTTTTTGCTATCGGGTCTGTTTTTTCAGATGTGAAGGTGTCAGATGTGAAGGTTTCAGGTCTGTTTTTCGGATGTGAAGGTTTCAGATGTGAAGGTTTCAGGTCTGTTTTTCGGATAAGAATGAATGTTAACTAGGTAACCCTTTGCTTAGATAAGATGCTTTGTCTAATATTAACTAGGTAACCCTTTTCTATTTAAAATGGTCATAGTTGATAATTTAATATCGCAAACAAAATTTCTTTTGTTGATTTTTTACTTAGCTTTGTGCTGACCATTTGGCATGTAATGGTATTGATTTAGTTAATTAAGACTACTTGATCTTATAATAATACTGTCTGATTTATTCCCCTCTATGCTGGAATTATTAATGTCAACTAGTGTCCCACAATAATAATATTTAAAAAAGTGAGATATATATAGATTGATATAATATAGGCAGTATTAAGGTGACTTTATATTTTTAAATAGACAACTCTACGAATATTTGAAAGTGTCCCTCCAATCCATTTCCTAATTTGAATAAATTGCTTCACATAATAGGTTGCATGGCAGCATTGGATGCAGAGCACTATTTGCATGATCTTAGCTATCATTGTCATTAATTTTGCATGATCTTAGCTATCACAATGACATAGCAGGTTGTAAAAATTGTTGATTGTGACTCCTTATAAAAAATCCAGTACATTGTGCTTAATCCAGTACCTTATAAAAAAAAGCTACATAATTTTTTCAATGACATAGCAGGTTGTACATTGTGCTTAATCCAAAAATCCAGTACAAATTTGTTCTGTCAAGTGGAAACTATGTGCAAATTAAACTTGAAGCCTATGTAAGTTGTGCTTAGTCAAGTATGACCTTTGTACAAAATTTATTGTATTTTACTGTAAAACTACTTTTATTATGAATTAAATCAAAATAAATAATAATACAACAGAAAACAAATCTTTGAGAATCAGATAATTTGTAATTTAATTTTTTTTACCTCATCTAAAGATATCAAATCTTTAGGCCATGCCGTGAAACTAGAGCGGGCTGAGCGAAGAGTTTCCACCTCGCCATTTGGTACGGGTACAGGGGTATCATCTTCACCAGCAACATAGTCATCCACCATTACTTTCGCATGGCCGGCCGGCATAAGTCTACCGTGAAAAGATGTGCCTTGTAGTGATGGATTTATCGTCCCTACGCCCACTTGAATCTTCTTCCCTTCTCGGACCAAATAGAGTTTGCATCTGCATTCTCCCTTTGATGACAAATAAATAAACTAAGTCATGTAGTGGTATTCTTCTTGTTGTTCACATGAAATAATAGGTATTTGTATTACCTCAATCGAATCGAGAACGTGTAGTGGTTGGACTGACTGGCAGCTGCTCGTGCCGACTCTTGGGCTACCTATATCCATGTCCATTTTCTGTTGGCCCATCAACATGGCCATTTGCTTCATGAGAGCCTCTTGCTGCTCGTAAAAAGGTTTCATTCTCTCCTCTACCTTCTCCTCTAACTTCTCATCTACCTCTCTCTTTACTCTCTCATCTACCTCCGTCTGTATTCTATGTTGAATAAAGTCCTCATACTCTGAAGAAGTGTGTCTCTTTCTTTTTCCGCAATATTCATAAGTTTTTTCTATACCCACACGAGATCCAATACCTCTCACCCTCCCAGGATGTTCTCGATTTGGTAGAGAATTGCCTAGAATATCGTCGTATCGGTCGATGGTCATCATGCCTGAGTCGAAAGCCTTTTCTTGTTCGTCCTGATATAAAAAGCCAACAACAATGGGTTATATAACATATTAAATTCAAATTGAATTTAAACTAAAGACAATTTAAAAAATGTACTTTAAATCCTCACAATTATCTCGATCATTGCTTTTGTTTCCGGGTTCGGATAGACATCATCCCCATTTACCACCTTGTGCCTTCCGAGTTTCCATGGGACATGCCTATGTTGAATCGACATATCAACAAGCTGGTCTTGTGACAACTCACTAGTTGACCCTTGAGATGACAAATCACAACTTGACCCTTCCTTCGAAGCAATCTCTGCAAAAGCTTCTTTAAGTCTCTTCTGGAATTTCTCACCACTGTAACCTCTGGATCCCAAGAAATGCGGGTACATGTTTTTCTCTTGATTCGCCTTCCCTATTTTACTTAGTTCCTACAAGTGTAGCAAGAAAACAATTTGCCTTAAGAAAACCAAAGGAATTTGTTTGGTGAAATTACCACTCAACTCTGCTAGAGGGAAAAAAAAACATGTATCTGTTTGGTGAAATTACTAGTTTGCTGTCCAAAAGTTTGAAATTTTCATAGTTACCTCTAATTCATTTTTATAACAGTAGTAGTTCATTTTTATTAATTTGTTGCTGGTTTATAAATTTCTACTGTTTTATAGGTATGGGATACCCGACAGCATGCTTGTTGCAACTCCTTTAATGCCCATGAAGATTATGTCTCTGACCTGACCTATATGCCATATACCAAGGAAATCTTGGGTACCAGGTACTACCTTTTTCAGCCCTTCAAATTATTTACTTGCAGTTATTTTCCTATCAGTCTAAGGAATCACAAAACAGTTGACCAGATTGTGTCTAAAGAAAATTGATCAGGGCAATGTTGTGAGATTTTCTTTATTTATTAACCCCTAACCCTAAAAAAGAGTGGCGAGGTAGTTGCCATTAAGGAAAAAAAATACCTCGAATTCATCCGATGCATGGTACTTGACAAATATGTCCCAATCTTCCTGTGTAATCGCGGTATACAAACTGAAGGGCGTCTTATCCTCCTTCATAAACTTGTTGTACAATTCATGCCTGAACTTCCTAAATGCTACAGCCATGCGCATGTACACATCCTTCTTCATGACTTCGTTGTCAGGTAACTTCCAGGCCAACTGCGAAATAAAGCACATCAAGTTTTGAAGTTAGCCAAAATAAAATGAAGCTGCTGAATTTGGTTTCATGTTATTTACCTTCATTTCATGCCAAATCTTTTTCTTAACATCATCTGGTACTTCAGACCAATCCTTGTAGCGTACTGAAACTTGGGCTCTCACTAAAATCCCAAGTTGCGTCGGAAAACTTGTTGTTTCTTCGTTTATAATAACCCTCCCAAGTTTATCAAATTGAACCTCCTTGTTGGACTTATTAACCACACGATTAATTTTTGTAGGACCTCTTCCTGGTTTCTTCGTCTTCGCCGGCTCACTACCATCACCACCACTGGACATGACTAGAACTGAAAACAAAAATTTGGGACCATAAAAAGTTATCCAGTATACAAGTTTTGTTCCTTCAGTTTAGTTCAAGTATGCATGATATATATGATATGGTCAGGTCAATCATAGAATATACAAGTTTTGTTCCTTCAGTTTAGATCAAGTATGCATGATATATATATATATATATATATATATATATATATATATATATATATATATGTACAAGTTCACCCATCACAGAATCTACCAGTTTCATTCTTTCCGGTTAACATATAAATTCAGATCCATAAACTACAAATTTCTAAGCTGGGTTTAGGTTTTGGATTGGCAACCAAGTTTAGTTAAATCAAAATGCAACTGCTGTACTTATATAAATCAAAATGCAACAGGTACTGCTGGCCAGCAGCACTTAAAAAAATGATTAAAAAAAAAAAAGCAAATTTATCATGAAAACAAATTTCACATGATACAGAGATATAGATAGAGAAAGAAAGAGAGCGAATTGAACCTCAACTTGACCGTGAAGGAATCTGATGTAGCCAATAGCTTCTAGCAGTACAGACGCAGTGTCAGTCTGAGAAAGAGAGGCACCAAAATAAAAAGCAAAAGACATATCACACATATATATATAAAAACACAGGCAGTTCAATCACTGTATGTATGTATACATGTATACTACCTTCTGTAAAGAGATGGTATATATATACATACATGTGATGTACATGTAACTCAATAAAACTTAGAATGAATTATATAAAACCATCGAATCAACTATACACTTCTGATAGAAAAAAGGCATCTAGCTCGACCATACATCTTAATACAGGATTCTACCAAAGACCTGCCAAAAATTTGAAAAATAAGAAGGATAAATCCAAAATACTTCATAAAATGAGAACCTGATAGAGAAGGAGTGGCTCCAGGCCTTCAGCCGAATACTGATTGATTGTTATGACTTATGAAGCTTCCTCTATTCTGCCTCCTTGACAGGCTTCTATTAAATTTTTCCAAAAACAAGAAGCTTTAGAAGCTCAATAAAATGTACTTTCTTATCGAAATAAACATTAATCTGTGTCAGAATTAGCATTGGGATCAACTTACCAACATATTGAACGATTCAATCTTAACGTGAGTTATCAGTAGCTTACTTGGGCAAAATTTAGACTAAAATGGGGCTGATCTGGTCTGAGAAACCTAATATTTTGGCATGCAAATGATTTCCAACTTTTATAAAGCTAATATACAAAACACGGAAAGGAAAAAAAAAAAAAGCATGTCAAGGAGACTGTGAATTCCCTCTCTGAAGTTCTACAGGCACCAGATCCAGCCAACCTGAACAAGTTTTTCAGTAGAATCCCTACTATTTTCAATATTGTCATATTTTCTCCGCATGGTTACTTTGGTCAAGAGAATGTTCTCGGCATGCCCGACACCGGTGGTCAGGTACAAAAGCATGAAGATTTTGAACTTTACTAATAAAAGCTCTACTTTAGTTCATTTAAATTACTGAAAAAATCCAACTGAAATCTTTTGTCGAACCAGGTGGTGTACATTCTCGATCAAGTAAGAGCATTTGAAGAAGAAATTCTTCAAAGAATCAAGCTTATGGGTCTTTCTATAAAACCGCAAATCCTCGTGGTAAACATCTATCTACCAAAAGAATAGATAGAATAATTTGATGATCCATAAGCTTTAGCTAGGGATCAAATTGAGGTTTGACACAACTAATTCATCCAGAATCAAATTGAGGTTTGACACAACTAATTCATCCACAACTAATGAAATCATGAGAATTAACTAATGAAATCTTTCTTTCAATTTCATCATAATTTCTAAAGATACCAAACAGGTTTGACACACAAAAAAGACCTTGTAAAAAAATTACCTTTTGTTTTGGGTGCCAATTTCATGGCATCGGCACCACTGAAGATCGGTTCACCCTCTTTCTTAACAATTGCAATCTCCTTCTCAATCTGAACCAAATTCAAAGAATCAAACACCAACCAAACTAAAAAAAAACAATAAATAAAAGAAACAATTTATGAAAATAACCTTGGATACAGGGATGCAGTACTGATCGATGGTACTGATCGATGGTCTTCAGCCGGTACTGATCGATGGTCTTCAGTCGAATACTGATTGATTTGATGTTCTATTAAGCACCGCCGAATGCTGTTATTGGCTCCAACAAAGTACTGATCGATGGTCTTCAGCCATCCCAGGTACTAGAGTGAGGTGCGGCGGAGAGAAGCGGTACCCTAGCTTGGCGGAGAGGTGCACTAGAGTGAGGTGCGGCGGAGAGGTGCGGCGGAGAGAAGCGGAGAGGTGCGGCGGAGAGGTGCACTAGAGAGAGCACTAGAGTGAGGTGCGGCGGAGAGAAGCGGAGTGAGGTGCTCTAGCTTGGCGCAGAGAGAGAGAGCCCGCGAGAGAGAGAGAGCCGCGGGTCTGAGTCAGAGATTTCAAAATGAGCCTGAACCCTAGCTTGGCGCAGAATGAAGCACTAAGTAGCGCGAAATTAAAAACTTAGCAGCGCGAAATTTTCAATGAAAATGACTCTGTAGAACAGCGCGAAATTTTCAATGAAAATGACTCTGTAGAACAGAAGGGCGAAATTAAAATTAGTTTCCAACAAAAGAAAAAAAAAGACTACTAAATAAATATCTAATATTTTGAAAATAATTAAAAAATGATTAAACCTATTTTTATATTAAACCTATTTTGAAAATGATTAAAAAATGATTAAGAAATAGTAAACCTATTTTTATATTTTGAAAATGATTAAAAAATTATATATATGACATACCAATAAAAATTTAGTAGCCTTTTATTCAATCCATTCTCCTTCGTTATGATCGTGCCGCACGTGACTTGTTTCATTATCCTCACCAGTTGGTAAAGATGCCATGCCAATTGAAAACAGAGGTATCTCATCAAAATGATCGTATGCTTCTTCGTCATCTACATTATCAATCCCGATGATACATCTTTTTCCGGATAGAACAACATGTCTTGAATGATCAGTAGGATCAATTATGTAGAACACTTGTGTGGCTTGTCTTGCAAGTATGAATGGATCATCCTTATATCCAACCTTATTGAAATCCACCAAAATGAAACCGTCGTTATCAACTTTAACCCCCTTACAGTTATCGACCCATCTACACTGAAATAACGGGATCTTAAATTTTCTGTAATCTAGTTCCCAAATTTCTTCAATAAACCCGTAATATGACATCGATGCATGCGATGGCCCGGCACCTTTACCTCCTGAAAAATCACTCGACACGGCTACTAACGTCACCCCATTGTTTTGCACGGTATTCTTGAGATCTTGACTTCTTGTGTAAAATGTATACCCGTTGATGTCAAATCCCTGGAATGACCTCACAACATGGACTGGACCAAGAGCCAATAATTTGACAATTTCTTTAATGTTTTCTTCTTCCGGATCTTCCATGACTCTACGTGTAAACCAACCTTCAAACTTTTCATTGTGTTCACCAATCAACCACTTATCGGATTTCTTAGGATTCTGTTGCCGCAATATGGTCATGTGCTCGTCCAAATATGGATGAACGTCGGTGAGGTGTTGCAAAACATGAAGATGTGCTCGTGCCATCATTTTCTGCTCGGGCACGATTAATTTTGAACCAATTGTGCCTACACCGTGAAGTCTTCCCTCGTGCCGAGATTTAGGGATGCCGATAGCTTGCAAATCATCCAGATAATTAGAACAATACTCAATAACCTCTTCGGCAGCATATGCTCTTATCATGCTGCCCTCAGGACGATATCGGTTTCTGACATATCCCTTTAAAATTCCCATGTATCTCTCGAACGGATATATGTAACGCAAGAAAACTGGTCCACACATCTTAATTTCTCTAACTAGATGAATAATTAAATGAACCATGATATCAAAAAAAGACGGCGGAAAATACATTCAAGGTGACAAAGAGTGACGACAACCTCCTTTTGCAAATCATCCAATGTATCAGGATCAGTTACTTTGCAACAAATGGCGTTAAAGAAAAAACAGAGCCTAGTGATGGTCTGCCTAACACACGGTGGCAATATACCTCGAATTGCAACAGGTAGAAGCTGTGTTATTAAAACATGACAGTCGTGGGACTTCATACCTGTCAATTTTAAATCTTCCAGTGAAACCAGGTTTTTAAAATTTGAAGAATATCCAAATGGAACTTTGACACCATGAAGGCATTCACATAAACTTGTTTTTTCAATTTTCGACAACGTATGCATGGCGGGTTTTAGATATGTGCAAATTTTACCATTTGAATTTTTCTTCTCGACTGGTTGTAGATCCGGTCGTATGTTCATTATTTGCATGTCTTTCCGAACATTGATACCGTCCTTAGTCTTTCCCGGAATATTCAACAATGTTCCAACCAAGCTATCGCAGATGTTTTTCACCACATGCATCACATCGAGACAGTGTCGAACCTCTAAGTGCTCCCAGTATGGTAAATCCCAAAATATTGATCTCTTATTCCAACAAATTTTCGGAGCCCCTTTCTTTCTCCCCCTCTTTTTCTTATATTTCCCCAATTCGACCTTGATATCCCTCACTCGCGAATAAACTTCTTGACCGGTCAATGGATAACGCACTTTGTTATTCTCGGTCTTTCCATTGAATGATTTCTTCCTCTTTCGATGTGCGTGATTGACAGGAAGAAACCTACGATGACCCATGTACACATTTTTAGAGCAATTAGGTAACCACATATCGACTGTATCGTCTTGACAAATAGGGCACGCTTTTTCTCCTTTAACACTATAACCCGACAAATTACCATACGCCGGAAAATCATTAATGGTGCAGAATATCATAGCCCGTAAAGTGAAATTCTCCTTGTTATATGCATCAAACAACTGCACTCCTGGACACCACAATTTTTTTAAGTCCTCTATTAATGGCGCTAAGTACACATCTATGTCATTTCCGGGTTGTTTGGGTCCTGATATCAGTAATGTCATCATGATGTACTTGCGTTTCATACATAACCAAGACGGAAGATTATAAATGCACAATAGAACCGGCCAACTGCTGTGTTTACTGCTCATGCTACTGTGCGGATTCATTCCATCTGTACTCAACCCAAGCCTTAGGTTTCTGAAATCACCGCCAAAATCAGGAAACTTTCTGTCAATATTCCTCCACTCAGGAGAATCAGCGGGGTGCCGTAATTTTCCATCTTTTTCCGGTCTTCGGCGTGCCAACGCAATAATTTCGCATCTTTAGCATTTGCAAACAAACATTTGAATCTGGGTATCACGGGGAGGTACCACAATACTTTTGCCGGAGGCCCTTCTTTCAATTTAGAATCACCACTGTTATCGTTGGTTACCTTCTTTCTTATGTAACGTGATGCACCACATTTTGGACAATCGTGAAAATCTGCATACTCATTTCGGTATAAAATACAATCATTTGGGCACGCATGTATTTTTTGAACTTCTAAATCCACTGGACACAATATTTTCTTCGCTTCATAAAAATTACATGGTATCTCGTTTCCATCAGGTAGAATTTCTCTTAATACTCCTAATAATTCAGTAAAACTTTTATCAGTCCAACCATTAGATGCTTTTAGGTTATACAATTTTAATACACCTTGCAATTTTGTAAATTTACAACCGGGATACAAATTCATTTTAGAATCTTCGTACAAATTTTCAAATACACAATATTGCTTATCAGTACCAAAATCCTCTTCTAAATCACGTAACATTTGATCAAAATTAACACCTTCATTTACCACCAGATCATCATTTTCATCGCCTTGCACATCACTTCCGCTATTGTAATTATGATCTTCCTGATCATGCCCAGTACCAGTATCTATGCCGGTTTCCAAACTCTCGCCATGCCATATCCAATGGGTATAATGTTCCTTGAACCCACGACGGATTAAATGATTCCTCACTTGGAGGGGGTTTGAAAATTTCTTGATATTGTTACAATCACGACATGGACACGACATCACCCCATTCTCATTGTTCGCCATGTCTTCCATAGCAACTTTCATAAATTCATCAACACCTGCCAAATATTCATCTGAAACACGCGAGGTTCCATACATCCAACTGCGGTCCATCTGCAATTATAAGACAACTCAATTAAGTACATGCTTATGGTCAAATGTTGAATTTAGGGCTTACACGGGGCCGGTTTACAATCCTATCCCACTCTTTGAATACTTTGTCTCCGTAGTGAGCACATATTAGTCGTGTTTTAGTATTTAAGAAAATTTCGGCAGCATTTCTCCTTAATTCCCCAGGTATCCGGGGAACTAATAAGAGGAAATACTGTCGAAATTCTCTTAAATACTAAAACACGACTAATATGTGCTCACATCCTAATTGAGACAAAGTATTCAAAGAGCAGTCCCAAACCGGGGACTATTCAAAATTAACCCCTATTGGATTAATTTTGAACGGGTATCATGACCTAAAGGCATAAATAATTCGGTTGTGGCTCATAGACAATACTCTAGCTAGTTAGATACCTACCAACCGTAAATACATTTAATTAACTACATACATTTATCATAATACACATCCAAGCATAAAATTAAACATGAGTTTTTATATTATATATACTTACAATTTTTTGGAATCGATTACGCACGGATCGAGTGATCTGAAGAGATTGTAGCACCAAATCCCTCAATTATAGCCAATCTACAAAACCAGATTTTTGTTTTTTCATATAAGTTCAAGCTAAGAAATTTCCAAGCATGCCATGAGTATTTCATGAAAAAAACTAAAAAATGTTGGAACTAAAAAAACTATAGCAAGCACTTGTCCTACCTGTTGATTTTTCATTTATTAAAAGTATACATAGGTAGTAACTGTTATCTGTTTGATTAATTGGTTCAAGGTATTACAAGTACAACAATACAAAAGGACCCTGTTGAAATTACATAACAAAAAATCTACACTGTGGAGATACACAAGGTGGAGACAATTAGCATATCCTTGAGATGCACTTTTACAGATTTTACCTTTCCTTTTCTTTTTATGGCAATAAAGGCATTATTCTTATTTCCATTCTTAGGCTAGATCTCAATGGCTCTTTAAAAAAGTATCTCTACTGGCTTGGCCTCGGGATTTACCATTCTGGCATTCAAGGTAACAAACAGTTAATTCAACTACTTGTCACCTGCTCTACCCTTTTCTGTTCTTTCTTTCTTTCTTCTATTTTGCTTCAATTCCAACTTTGGGTAACCATATCTACTTCTAGTGGGATTATTTGTATTTTGCTGCTTTTTCTGCCTTCCATCTAGAGTAGGAATACGAGTTTAACCAAATATGAATATCAATTACAACTAGATTCTTTTGTAATAAGTGGGAACACTCATTCTGTATTATTATGATTCATCATAGAATCAGAATTTCAAACCAGAGTGTTGTTATTTGGTAACCAGAAAATTCTAAGGTTGCTTAGGGCAATCTTACTGATGTTTATACATGAAATTTCATTTGAACCCATCCCTGAGTCTGAGCGTAAGAAATACTCATATATTTTATTCTTTCTGTTATTTTCGGGATGCCCACTGAATCTCCCAATATTTTCGGAGTTATTGCAATTAGCCCCTGAGCTTCTAAGATTGACAATCAACCCCTGAAACTTTGGTTTTTATTACCATCAAGTCATCAACTCTCTCCATCAAATTATTCTAGTGTACATCCATTAGGAAAGTTTGACAATATTGTACAAATCAAATATTAAAATCGTACACGTGTTTTTCATCATGTAGATAGGGTGTGTATCAAATTTGGTATATTTTATTCCAATATAGGAGCTTTAACGTCTTTTCATAGATGACCGAACAAATTTCAAATTGGTCAAATATTGACATACACCATATTTAGATCATGTCCACTAGAACCCAAAGATTTTAAAAACGGCCACTGAATTGCTACATGCTCTAAGATTGAAATGAAGGGAAAAGATTAATTTATATTACCTCAATCAACAGTTTTTCGCGTAGAGTAAGATAAATGCGACAGACAAATGTAGTTTTTCGCGCAGGGACATAAGAGAAAAGCTTGGAAATTTGGTTTGCGAAACCTAGTCTTAATTCGCTCAGGGCAGGGTTGAATGGGGAGGGAGAGTTATTAGGATTGGTTTTTAAATAACAGTTCCTAATACCTATCAGGAACGCCCCTAAAACAACCGATACAAAATACAACTAATCAGGAACGCACCTAAACAACCGATACAAAATACTAATAATCAGGAACGCACCTAAACAACCGATACAAAATACTACTAATCAGGAACGCACCTAAACAACCGATACAAAAAACTACTAATCAGGAACGCACCTAAAACAACCGATACAAATACTACCTATCAGGAACGCACCTAAACAACCGATACAAAAAACTACTAATCAGGAACGCACCTAAAACAACCGATACAAAATACTACCTATCAGGAACGCCTCTTTATAAAGGGCCGTTCCTGATTTGGCCAGCACTATCAAGAACGCATTATTATATACAACCGTTCCTGATATGTGAAATCAAGGTCGGCTTCGTAATGTGCCCGTTGCTGATCTATATCCGTATCGGGTATGACTTAAATCCGACACTGATGGGGCGACACTAATTGTACTTTTTCCACTAGTGCGGATTGATTATTTTCTGATAGAAGGTAATGATTAAATTCTACGATCGATTTAAGTTTTGTTAAATGCAGAATTGATATTATATTTTTCTGATGGTCTGAGAGTAGTGTATTCTAATTATTTCCTTTCTCTCATGTCTCATCTAGTAATTGAAGAGAGATATGTGCAACTTAATTAAAGGATTAATTGGTTGTTATTTAAATATTGCACTACATTTAGAGAAAGAACCATTCACACGTATATGAAGGAATTTATTAATTATCATTATTGGAACAGAGAAGTAAATGCATTTTTTTTTCCATTATGCACAAGATTCGAAAATTCCTTTTCTGACATTTCTTGATCCCATACAGCAAGCTATTTCCTAAATCTCTAATTTTGCATTAAAACCTAAATTACAGTTCCTTAGCGCATGAACAACTGGATTGAAGAATTGATTTCATTCCATTTTGACCTAATTGTCATTTTTTTTTCTAAGGAGCCGTCCAAATAATATAAAGATGTGTTCTGAATAAAGGAAATGCTCATTATTCATTCTATCGTACAACTCTCTCTCTCTGTAAATAAAATTTGCGGCAGCCACCAAACAAGGCCAGCAGCCCACCGCAGCCCCAGCAGCCACCATGACCCTGTGCGCGCATCCCAGCCCAAAACGTTGACTGCAAGGTGCTGCTCCGCTGTACATGACCTGAGGCCGCTGCTTCTACTCCAACCCACAGCCGCCATCCTCTTTCATGTGCGTTTCAAGCTCTCGAGGTAACCCAAGACCGCTAATTAGATTCAAACGTTTAAGTTAGTGTAGTGATTCAATTCTACTCAAATAGTGAATATAAACTATAGTTTGAATTGTGAGAACTAGTAAAATTGTGTATTTATTATAATATTTTGCTCAAGACCCATAATCAGTGAATGGACTATTTTAACTGCATAAAAATAGTTTGAGTCATTTCTATAGAAATTATAATCTAGTGAATGAATAATTATATTTATGAATAATATAGTAGATCTTGAAAAAAAACCTGTAATGTCATCTATTCTTTAAACACGTGTATTTGTGTTAATATGCATATGCTTTAAAGTATTTACTTTAATATTCAGACTTTCATAATACCTTTTCAAATAAAAATGTGTTATAAATTGGATAAAGTATGTTCCGTAAGTACAATGAATGACATGCTATAGTATTGAGAATTCATAACTATTTACTTGTTTATTTTGGATTATGTACCTTTGTTTAATTTATCCTTCTTTATTTTACTATAGATGTTTAAATATTAAGTTTCGGCAACAGATGAATAATAGACTTAATATTTTTCTATCATAAATCTTGTAGATTAATTATTAAGTTGTGACAAATATAAGTTAGAGAATTCTTTCTATAATTTACAGTAGATTAAAAGATTATTTTCATATATATAATTATAGATATTCGTTTATTTCATCTTCATTAATTAGTACTGATCAATGCATTCTTTTCTGGATTTATTACTACCAATCATGATTAAAGTATTTGGAAAAATAATTATGGATGAAAATTGCTCTAAGTAAAGTTTAAGAGTTAGGATTAATAACATGTGAATATAATAATAAATTGTATCAAGGAATTTTAGGAATTGAGAACACGTGAATTAAAACATTATTAATTAGAGGTATGTTTATTTCTTAGGTTTCCATTTTTGAAGAATTAAGAGACGTGAGAAACGATCAAAGAATTGCTAAGCTAAAAGGTGCGGGTTTCCTAGACTTTATAAAACTATCTTACTTGCCTATTGTCATTCAACTATTTATTATTATGGCATTAGTTGGAATTATGCATGTTGTTTTTCGAACCATTCGTATGACTTGAGTAGAACATAAATAAATTGCATGAAATGATATGATTCATACATTGACCAATGCACTTGCATGAATAGGATGTATTGAGCATGGCATGAATTGTGTGATTGAATAAATGTACGGATAACATGAACGATCAAGGAACTGAACAGGGGCCGATATGCTTGCATATTGGGATGTATACATTGGGTCTAGTGTTCGACTGGACCCCTCGTTAACGTGACTGTAGGCGAAAGCGGTCCTGTCACGGATGTGATTGTAGGCTGACGCGGTCCCCTCACGGACGTGATTGTAGGCGCAAGCGGTCCCTTCACGGACGTGATTGTAGGCGCAAGCGGTCCTATCACCGCCAAGACCTAGCGGCATATGAATTCACCGTCTAGTGAGGCAAATGAAATGGATTAACGAAATTTTGAAAGTAAATGAAAGTAGTAAGTAATGAGAGGATATGCATTGCATTAGAAGAAGCATACGCATTTTAATTATGTATGTTCATATTTGTGAGAATAAGTAAAGGTTTTATAAGCTCTGGGCTGGAACTAAATCCCGCACTGAGAGAAGGTTCGATCTCTCACCCGTTCCACTTTTACGTGGGTTCCAGGTAACGAAGAAGACGGATTCGAGCAAGGACAAGAGTGAGACTAAGTGGGAAGGCTTATGATTGATAAATTGCCACATGTTGTTTAGTTATGTTTCTATGATTCCATAATTGATACATTGAGCAGGCATGGCAGTGCTTGTGTTACTAGCCATGTCCGCCATGATCGTTTGTGGAACTCTTTTGATTATGAAATGAATGTGGCTTTATTTATATTGTTATTGATAATGTATGTGATGTGAATACGCCTTACGTAGAAGTACGTGGCGGGTTGTCCCGGGGTGTGACAACTAAGTTGGTATCAGAGCCAGCACATACAATATCAATAAATAACTTCCCGCAAAGAGAGCGAAAACGTTAAGGTCTTGTCTTTAGAAATCTACATAGATAAATTAACAAAGTCTGACATTGAAGTCGTTAATCTTTATTTAACCTCATCTATATCTATTTTGACCACATTTGACTTTGGTTAAATCATCATTTATTACCGGTCTCATTAAACTTATGGTTAATATTTCATTTAATTTATTTTTGAAAAAAGTGAATATTTAATCAGAGTTGCGCAGCGGAAGCGTAGTGAAAATATGTATAAATTTTTTTCGTTTTGAATTTTGAGGACAAAATTCTTTTTGAAGGGGGGAAGAATGTAACATTTTGTCACAATTAGTAAAAGTAATAACGATTTAATGTTTGAATTTTGGGAATTTAAACAACTCATGCAAGTCATTAGTTATGAATTTAAGCAACTTATGCAAGTCATCTGATATATTTTCTAAGTTTTCAAAAGTATTATATTAAAAGACAATCTTAGTACACAGTTGTATTATCATTTATGCTTACAATATGTCACATACGATATCAATAACTTCCCGCTAAATGAGAACGCATTAAGATCTTGTAATCTAAGATAGAGTTTTTTTTTTCGTATAATTTTATCCTTCTCACTATTTGATTGTTCCGTTGTAAATTCCTAATTCTATTACAAGTATAATTTCAATAAATCCGCTAGATGTCGTGGAGCTATCATAAGTTGTTTCCACAATCGTACTTCAAAAAAAGACAAATTCGGATATCAACCTGGTGCCAATTTTAATGTCTGCCGCGTAAAAGACAAAAAGTGCTTAGAGATAGCATTATCACAAATTTGGGTTACAAATTTTAATTATCCATTTATTATGGTTGCACCCGTCCAAATATGTCTCCAAGTTGATCCTACGCATATCATGTAGTAATACAAACTCAATATAGTTATTTTCATAGTAGTATGTTTATACGGCTAATCTATTAAGGCGTACTGGAACAAACCCGAATTGTCAGTTAAGATCAGTCAAGTGATACTACACATTCATGTTAATTATACTGTGATGGATGATGATATCACCGAGCAATATAAAAATCCTTATTTTTGTCCAAATACTATGATATGTACTAGCAAGACAAATAAACTTAAAAACAACAATGATATAATCTGAGATCGATGCATGCTTAGCTTGTAGGATACTTATCAAAATGTTCTTAACTATTAACCAAAGCAAGAAAATATTAGATATATTGAGGGTTACACGATTCCTTAAGCTGTCCTCCAATATTTATAAGCTATATATATCTATATATATATACTGTCAATCAAGAAAGTTAAACCATTACTCACATAATACTTGTTCTATTTTCGAAGTTTTTAGTTGGTTCAATATACTGAACCAAACTATATACGCTTATTTCTAGTCTTGACATTTAATCGATAGATATACGAAATCTTGTAGTAAGTACAGCTAAAAACTGTCTAATCTAATGTCGTAGCAACTTCCTCCCCTAAATTATAAAATTTAAAACTTTGGTACTACAACCACACACGTCATATACTTAATTGAGATTTAGGTGCATTTAATTGTGTCAAAGGTAATTATCCGCTAACATGTTGGAAAATATATAACGTACCATATATATTATCTGGCCAAGCACATACCTGTGATATATCACTTATTTCGTAAATGAAGATTCTTTGGACCATGTACTATATATCACTTATCTGGCCAAGCACATACACGTCATATACTCATAAATGAAGATTCTTTGGACCATGTACTATATATCACTTATTTCATTCAATTGTTAACTTTTTGTTTGCTTTTCTTTCAAGATTCAAGAAAATTAATCTAATATATTCAAATTTCTTTGCTGCTTTTCCTAACTTGTGATGCGGAGCCTCCGTCAGTACATGCACAATTCAAGCGGAACCCATAAATAACAAAAAAATCGTCGAGTCCAATTCATCAGTAACTTGCTGTTGAGAATAAAAAGTAATTAGGGACTAAATTAGAAATATTGTAAAATAGGAAAAAGTAACTTGTACCTTTTTACTGTTTTTAGAATGTTACCGTTGGTACCAAATATTGGGTACCAACGGTACAGTAGCCTAGATAGTATAAAAAACCCAACATCTCTGATTTGTAATACATAACAAAAACCAATATCAATAAAATACTCAATATATTCATAAAATCTTCATGGTATCAGAGCAATATTCCTAAGGCCTCAGAAAATTCAAAATCAACAAAATTGTTGCAAGATAGTGTCGTGACACCAATATGGCAGAGGCGACGAACAGCACCAATGAGGTACCATCGTCACGCTTAACCGCCACATTGCTCAACGACCGAAATTTTCAATCATGGGCCCGAGCTGCGGTTCTTTCTCTCAATGAGAGGGATCTATACGACAATGTCACGGGTGATGCAAAAATGCCCGATCAAACAAAAGAGAAAGCCGAATACAAAAAATGGAAGAAGTCAGACCTCAAAGCCATGAACTCACTACTCCATTCCATAGAACCCAATATGTCTGACCTGTTTCTCGATCACGATACCGCTAAAGAAATGTGGGATGCCATCAACCGACATTTTAGCAAAAACAGAAATCATTCCCACATATACCATCTCAAAAGAGACATTCATCAATTAACCCAAAAACAGAGACCAATCATCGAATACATAAGCGAGCTAAAAAGGAGATGGGAGGAATTGAACCTCTATCTCGTCAAAATCTCAGATCCACAAATCATCAAAGAGCGAGAACAAGAAAGGGTGTACCAGTTTCTAGCGGGGCTTGACGAGTCCTACGAACCCGTTCGAGCTCAGATTCTATTATCGGCCGAGCTTCCGAGCCTTGACGACACGATGTCGCTTCTTCAAGGTGAGGAATCGAGACGCCTCATCATGGCCGGTACCTCAGCCGTGCAAGAAAAACCCGAGAAACCCGATAATCATGCCATGGCCGCACTCCGAGCAAACCCTAGTTTTGGAAAAAAGGGAGAAACCTCGGGAAAATGCGATCATTGCAAAAAGGAGGGTCACGAGAAGAACAAGTGCTGGTTTCTCCATCCAGAACTTCGACCGAAATGGTGGAAAGACAATGGCGGAGGCGATAACCCTAAGGGGGAGAAGAAGAAAGGGTTTGCGGGGACGGCTACGCGGTCTGAACCGGATGAAGCGAAAGTGAAACAAAACAAAAACGGGTCCGACTGTGTATCGGGTGAAGCTGCAGCTGTGACCCGCTCTCACATTAATGCCCTCTTATCCCAACTAAATGGGCTTCTAAAACAGGCCGCCGAGCCCAGTACAGGTTCTTCTAAAATCCATTTGTTATTTAATGGTTCGAATATCAACCCCAATCAAAATAAATATGTGAAAACTGCTTCTGTTAATGCTTCGGATATCAGCCCCACATATAGCCCCAATCAAAATAAATATACAATACCAATTAAAAGAAGTATTAACAGTCCAAGCAGTTTTCAAACTGAACTTGATAAATTACATCAAGTAAAATATACAAATTTAGGTAGTTTAAATCGGAAACACTCCCAAAATAATTTAGTTTGGGTCCTAGACTCCGGTGCAACCGATCACATGACCGGAAATAAAAACTTATTACATAATTATAAAAAAAACAAAGAACAAGAATTTGTATACGTTGCAAACGGTGAAAAAATGAAAATTTGTGGATATGGCTCAATTAATGTTTTTTTAAAGGAAATTAAACATGTTTTACATGTAAAAAATTGCACATCAAATTTATTATCTATAGGAAAACTTTCAAAAGAAATAAATTGTGAGATTATTTTTTCATCAAAAAATGTATTTTTTCAGGATATCATATCCAAGAGGATGATTGGTGAAGGTTTTTTTCAAAATGGGCTCAATTTTTTGAATAGCCAAAAATTCAATTTCAACACAAAATTGCAAGACATGGGAAGTTTATGGCATAGAAGAATTGGACATCCTTCCGATAAGATTTTGAAATGTATTTTTTATTTTTCGAATTTGGATTGTAGCAGTTGTGAAGTATGCAAATTAGCGAAGCATACAAGACTTCCTTTTGTAACTTCAAATTCTAAAAGTAATCAAATATTTGAACTTGTTCATTCCGATGTTTGGGGACCCGCTCCTATAGACTCTTATAATAATTTTAAATATTTTGTTACATTTATAGATGATTTTTCGCGACTTACATGCTTATACTTATTAAAAAATAAAAGTGAAATTTTTTCTTATTTTCAAGACTTCTCAAATTTAGTTGAAAATCAATATAACAGAAAAATTAAAATTCTTAGAACCGATAATGGAACGGAATTTGTAAATCAAAATTTTTCAATTTTTTTGAAACAAAAAGGAATTATACACCAAACTACTTGTGTTTATACCCCACAATAAAATGGAGTTTCCGAAAGAAAAAATCGTCATTTACTTGAAATGACAAGAGCACTCATGTTTCAAAACAATGTTCCAAAGATTTATTGGTCGGATGCCATTCTCACCGCAACCTATTTGATAAATAGGTTACCAAGTGTCGTTTTAAATAAAAAAGTCCATTAGAAGTGGTTTACCAAAGAAAAATAATTCTTAACCATTTACGAATATTTGGATGTACATGTTATGTACACCAAAATAAACGAGACAAATTAGATTCTACTTCTATTAAGACTATCTTTTTAGGATATTCATCTCAAAAAAAGGGTTATAAATGTTATGATCCTATAAATCATAAATTATATATTTCAAGAGATGTAACATTTTTTGAAAATGAGCCATATTTTAAAGAAAATAAAAATGAGCTTAATAACCATATTAGTACAAATGATTTTGTTATTCCTATGACTACTAATCAAATTAAGGAGCAAAGAGTTGTAGGAAATGAAGAAGAAGAAAATGAAGGCGAAAATAACAACACTTCTCAAAGTGAGGCCGAGGAAGAAGAAAACGAGAATATTGAAGAAAATGAAAGTATTGACGAAGAATTCACACCAAGGAGATCAACTCGGCCCACTCCACCATCAACAAGGTTACGAGATTTCGTAACCTATGAGGTTAAATATCCTATTCAAAATTCTATTTCATATAAAAATGTTTCGAAACACCATCATGCATTTCTTAGTTCGATTTCCAAAATGGAAGAACTAAGAAACTTTGAGGAAGCCATAAACCAATCGGTATGGTGCAAGGCTATGAAAGAAGAACTTCAAGCCTTAGAAAAAAATAATACATGGACCATTGTACCGTTACCAAAAAATAAAAAACCCGTAGGGTGCAAGTGGGTTTATAAAATAAAATACCAAAGTGATGGCACCATAGAAAGGTACAAAGCCCGACAAGTTGCCAAAGGATATACCCAAACATACGGTATCGATTACCAAGAGACCTTTGCTCCGGTAGCAAAAATGAATACCATAAGAATTCTTCTTTCAATAGCGGTAAATAATAGGTGGAACTTATACCAAATGGATGTTAAAAATGCTTTTCTTCAAGGAACACTTGAGGAAGAGGTTTATATGACCCTCTCACCGGGTCATGTAAAAGAAAAAGATGCTAACCTTGTTTGTAGGTTAAAGAAGTTAATTTATGGACTTAAACAATCTCCAAGGGCATGATATGGCAAATTATCTCAATATTTAATTTTTTGCGGTTTTAAAGTAAGTCAATCCGATACATCATTATTCTCAAAACATGAGAGTAATGATATTACCATTGTCCTTGTTTACGTTGATGACATAATTATAACCGGAAACAATTATGAAAAAATTAATAATGTTAAAAGACACTTAAAAGAAAAATTCGAAATAAAGGACCTAGGTAGACTTAAATATTTTTTAGGAATTGAAATAGCTCATTCTATCAAAGGATTATTTATTTCACAAAGGAAATATACTATAGACCTTCTAAAAGAAACGGGAAAATTAGGATCCAAACCGGCCTCAACCCCAATTGATAGTAATTGCAAATTAAATCCCGAAGATGGAGAGCCGTTAGAAGATATCAACCAATTTCAACGGCTTGTAGGTAAATTGATATACCTAACGGTAACTAGGCCGGACATATCGTTTGCGGTAAGTCAAATTAGTAAATTTATGCATTCACCAAGAAAATCACATTTGGATGCAATTGATAGAATTTTGAGATATTTAAAGAAATCACCCGGAAATAGTATATGGATGAAAAATAATAAATCTAACGAAGTATGTGGCTATTCCGATGCAGATTGGGCCGGAAGTTTCGATAGAAAATCAACAACCGGCTATTGCACATTTGTAGGCGGAAACTTAGTCACATGGAAAAGCAAGAAGCAAAATGTCGTGGCGCGATCGAGTGCGGAAGCGGAATATCGTGTCATGGCATCTACCGCAAGTGAACTCACATGGATCAAACAATTGCTAGAAGAGTTGAACTTCAAAATCGGTGAATCTATGAAAATGTTTTGTGACAACAATGCGGCAAGACACATTGCTTCGAATGCGGTGTTTCACGAGAGAACAAAACATATCGAAGTCGATTGTCATTTCATAAGGGAAAAAGTTCAAGCGAAGGAAATCGAAACTCCTTACGTGAAGAGTCAAGACCAATTAGCCGACATTTCACTAAGGGTCTCATCCGAAGGCATTTGAAGAAATAACAAGCAAGTTAGGATTAATCGATATCTATAATCCTAGCTTGAGGGGAAGTGTTGAGAATAAAAAGTAATTAGGGACTAAATTAGAAATATTGTAAAATAGGAAAAAGTAACTTGTACCTTTTTACTGTTTTTAGAATGTTACCGTTGGTACCAAATATTGGGTACCAACGGTACAGTAGCCTAGATAGTATAAAAAACCCAACATCTCTGATTTGTAATACATAACAAAAACCAATATCAATAAAATACTCAATATATTCATAAAATCTTCACTTGCAACAGGATTTGTGCTAGAGAATCTGAACTTGCTTTGAGCGGTATTTGTGCTTGTCAATGTTTTTAAATGCAATTTTCATGCGGTATGCGGAAGGCTACCGCCACTACTAGAATATGAGTTTCTTGCAAAGAGAGCAAAATGGCTTGTTGCATGGGCGCTCCCTTACAACAAGCCCAAAAAGGCCATTTGCATGCGCATACCCTTGCAATTGTAACCATGCAGTAGCCTTCGACACTAATACTAAGTATTTGCATGGACGTCCATGCAAATACTTTTTTCTGACTTGTTGTATGGGACTACCCTTGCAACAACGGCGCATGCAAATACTTTCAGAATTGGCCCCGTTTGTAGTATTTGCAAGGGGAGACAGCGTGGGACCCATATAATTATTTGCAACAATTAAGGAAATTCAGATGCGTGCATTTGATTTTTCTTTTTTAGCAGAAAACTTGTAGTTTGATATTAATTCTAAAGAAAGTACAGTGGTTGTCAGTAACGTTATTAATCATGGGTGCATGTTAATTTTGAAATTCGAATTTCATCCGAAAGTATTTTTATCAGATGATTTCGGCTGTTAATACATTATAATTATGAGTTATTTTTAAATAAAGAATTAGCATGTGTGGGCCCAGCTGTATGAAACATTTCATAAAGAATTTAAAATAACTAGTGGTGGCCCAAAATCATTCGACCCAAAGAAACTTGGTTGAATTGCCATAAAGAAACACAACTTCCGGTCTATATGAAGCTCTGTAGTCCCACAACACAAAATCAGATAAAATTTTCACTGGAGAGCTAATAAAAGAAGCCAGGAATGGGATTGGAATTGGGATATTGCTTAACTGGGCGAATAGTTCGGATAACAACTTAGAATTTGGTTTTGATTTCTAATATCGAAACCAGATCCGTTTGGGGTAAAATCTGCATATTTGATCCGCATAGCTGGATTTTATGTAGTCGAGGACCGCAAGTGCATATGTGGCTGTATAGACCGCATTTTAAAACACTGGCTTGAAGGCTTACTGAAACCTACGAATTAATATGGTATCAACGATAAGATGCACAGCCGATGACCTTGATCTACCAACTCGTTGAACACTGGATAAATTAAGATGCATTAGTATTTGGGTAATATTTGGATAATATTTTTCATTGAAGTATAAAGTAGAATAATTCAGTGTCAACATAGTGCAACATTATGATGTAATAAACATTCAAAGATTAGAACACAATATCTCTAGCAGCACCGCCTACCACAACATCTTTCGTTGCAGCACCAACCGCGATGGATTCTAGATGGACGGTTTGCACCGGATGGACCAGACTTTGGGCCTGAATTTGTGCAAAAGTTGAGAACATATGAATATGGTGTTATATCTAACCCCGTAAAAACACCCCTTTAGTTTAAAAGGGGTAAAGTTATTATGAAATCAATTCCTTTAAAAGCCTAATTGACCACAAGCTCTATTTACGATTTTATTATTTTTAAAAAATATAAAATCAAATTGTTAGCCAACTGATTGATTATTTTTTTTTACAAAAATAGTAAGAACCGAATCAAAATTTCGGTTCAAACAGGGGATTTCAACGGTTTAAATTCGTCGTTTGAAACCAATATGATCGATACACTTTTGAAGTTGTGCTCACCAAACCCTTTTGTTGAGCACATCACACCCTATATTTGCTCATTGTTTTCCACTAAAACTTATTGTTTCTTGTTACTTGTTTTATCCTTTCTTGACAACGATAGACTACATTGTAATGGAGACCCATGGCTTATCTATTGTATTATAAAATACACTACTAATCTTTCTCTTTTTTTGAGATAAGAATACACTATTAATCTATAATATGGTTGTACATTATTATCAAGTCACTCAGAACGAGAGAGCATTTACCTCCCTTGGGCTGGGTCGGTTTAATAAGGGAGTAGGGGATTCCAGCAGAAGCAGCAGGTTGCATGGCCATAGCGCTGAGCAGCAAACAGAGAATCACTAATACACTCTTCATTTAATTTTGCTCGCCAAAAACTCTACACACTACCAGTAGCAGTAGCAGTAGCGGTGTCCCTTGATTTCTTCCATCTTCATCATTTTATAATGAAAATTATAACAAGACTTGTGCAAGTCAAGTCCCTCCCTTCCTCTGCTTTCCAAAGTCTGAATTAATTTGTCTCGGTACAGAATAATACCTCAAACTTGATTAACATTTCCTGCAGGAAAGGAATAATTACAAAATTCCGGTCAAGGTACAACGCAAATGTCAAACTCTAATTACTTCTGCTGCTTTCACCGTGGAACATTCGGTTTACTGGATCTACGACCAACGATAGTTTCAACGGTCAAAGAGGGCCCATGCCAAAGGCAGGCCGCACGGCCGATATTAACCATGGCCCACCAACAGTTTGCGTTACAAAGTATCTAGAACGAATATACTTCACATTTATAACCAATCACTCACCAGTGGGACCATAACGCCATCCAACGGGCATATTTCTTCTGATATGTGCATTTGTACTGTATGTTGTGATGAGGTGGTGATTATTTCCGAAATTTTTATTCATAAGAAAAAAAATATATTAAATGAAAAAAAAAAAATTTCTAAGTGGGACGCCATGGCATCTCAACACCGGAAAAAAGAAAAAATTTTAAGTAGGACGCCATGGCATCTCAACAAGCGGAAATGTTTTGGTACCTAATTTAGGTACCGATCAGGTTCATATGGTTTCTATATGAAATTGGTGGAAATATCCATTATTTAAAAAAGAAAAAGAAAAAAAAGAGATGCCATGACGTCCCACTTAGAATTTTTTTTTTCGTTTTATTTCACGGGTTGAGATGTGCCATGGCGTCCCGCAAGGACGCCATGGCTTGTTACTGCCTTTCTATTTGTAAAATTTCCCGCATGACATTTTCTATTTTTAATATTTTCTTATTTTCTTATGAATGAAATTTCAGTGATTTTTTAGTCCACATCCTCTGTACTAACAGAATATTTGAGTATAGATCCAAATCGTAAAAACTCTTCAATATTTGTGCCAAAGAAAATCGGACTGTCCAGATCTAAACTTTAAAGTTTGTGTTACCTCAGATGATGATAAGTACTCGATAATTGCGCACCGCTCGCCATTTGTTCGGAAATGCAAAATAAATAATTAACACTCTCTCTCTCTCTAATGGCACCACCAAATTCTCTCATGTCTCTTGCCTTCTCACCTCGAAATCTCTGCTCTCTCTCTCTCTCTCCCTTCGCCAATGGAGAGGATTGCTCTGCGCCGACCTCACCTTTGGCTCCGCTCCATTATTCGCATCTCCGATATATGCTTCCTGTTCTCAGCCCACCTCCTCCGCCTCTCTTTACCACCGCATTGCCCTCCGCCGCAACATCCCTCCTTTCCGCGCTTCTTCATCATCTATCTCTATCTCCATCCCTTTCCCTATGAAACCTGAAATCGAAAAGACAAAGGAAGCTGCTTCCAATGCTGGTGTCGGTGTGAAGCCAATTGTTCCACAATCTCGTATAATTTATAATTATTAGTATAAACAAACAGGTTTATTTACAATAGAAGAAATCTATAATACCATATGCAAAATTCATTAACTCACGAAACTAAAATTGTTATTCACTTATATAATTATGTTATTTTCAATTTTACAGTTCGGACAGAACCAATTGATTCCATCCTGTTAGTATGAAAATAATGGAAATACAACATTTGAGAAGATAATGGAGGCCTCTATTTTTAGGGTAATGGAGATTTTAAGTACATAGTGCAGTTGACTTTACAATGCAAAGAAAAGACTTTACTCCAATAAAAAGCAATTAATTTATGGTTTGATTGATTATCAAACTGTGGTGCTTATCACCCTTTTGACAAGAGATGGTCCCCATGACTTCGCACGTACAAATTCCGCATCCTTTTTTTTTAGGAAAAAGTCCGTGGACATTGAAATTTCATTAAGCTAACAAATATAAAATTACATGCTAAGTTTCTACCAACCTGACAACTAATTACCAGCATCTAAGTGGATTACAAAGTTCAAATAAGAAAACAATATATGAAAGATATTACAAAACCAAAAATACCAGTTTTAGCTAAGGACATATAAAGGCTCTAACTAAGCAATTATTTGAAAAAACCAAATTAATGATAGCTAATACTCTGAGATACCTCAACTTTTGCATGACAGACGTGTACGGTGCCTTTCGGCGATAGCGCAAGGCAATATTATTTGTGCTTTGAGATTCGTGCAGAACGTATTTGAATGGTTAAGATATTCCAAAAAAACATTCAAAGTTTGAGATATATATATATTAGAGGATGTGAATTCTTATTTAGCCCCCTATACTTGAATTCTGATTCCGCCCCTGCATCGTAAGCATTTTTATTTTTAACTTGAACATTAAATTTGTCAACGTTCGTGTGTGAAAGAAAGACAAAAGTCCAGCCCAAGTCAATGCTGATGGGTCAATAACTGAAGATTCCGTCAATCCTGGCTGCTTCGTATCTACTCCACAAATCGGAAATCACAGATAGAGATAGAGAGAGATAGGGCCAAAGAGAATGATCGAACAATATGAGGCAATGCTATTACGAGTCTGTGTTCCTTTGTTTAGTTTAATCAGCCACAACCAATTATTGAGAGAGAGAGAGAGAGAGATAGAGATCTAGGGTGGATAACATGGGCAAATCTAGCTAGCGATCTCTACGTCCCACTTGACAAGTTTACAATAATATTATAAACTTGAGGAGGGCTCAAATGCCCCATTGCTTCATGCCCCAATCATGCCCCAACATCTATATCTTCAAATGCAAAGTTCAAACAGATGATCCGAACCGATCAACATGATATCCATGTTAAGATATGATTGGAGACCAAATTTTAAATTTTTTGGAATTTTTTTATTATTTTTTAAGATAGGTACAAAATCAGAAAATTCTGGACCATCTAAAACAATGATTTTGTACCTATCTTAAAATATAGTAAAAAAATTCTAAAAAAATATAAAATTTGGTCTCCAATCATATTCTAACATGGATATCATGTTGATCGGTTCGGATCATCTGTTTGAACTTTGCATTTGAAGATATAGATGTTGGGGCACGATTGGGGCATGAAGCAATGGGGCATTTGAGCCCTCCTCTATAAACTTATCAGTAATAATAATGTAATATTAAATCCGGCCCAACACAAACAATCATAACCCAATTAGTTATTCCAACGTCACAGAGAGTGAATATGCGTAAAATCATTTAGTACGTTTAAGGTTGACCACTTTAAAATTAAGTGTCTTAAAGTTAAAAGGAGTACAAATTTTAGAGGTTGGGTTTTGTCCAATAGCCATTCAACAAATATTATCCAAGATAGATCCCCAACTGTCCGATTTACACAGGCATTCGTCCGAACGATTTACAACTTCACAAATTCCAAAAGGTCCCGTAAATCTAAACCGTTAGTATGAGTTTTGACTTTGATGAAACGAAACGGTTTAGATCCGGTTTTCTTCATATATAACCCTTTGGACAAAAATCCCAATCAAATTTTATAGCCTTCATTATTTAGAATTCGCATCCTCTAAGATATGTCACATATATTTTGCGAGACTTTTTGGAAAATCTCAACCGTTCAAATACGTTCTGCACAAATTTCAAAGCTCAAATAATACTGGCCCCCCGCGCTTTCCCCGAATAGGCACTGGACACGTGGTCACGCAAAATGTGATATATCTCAAAGGATACGCACTCCATTATTTAACGAGTCCACAATCCCTAAGGTAACAGAATATTTCTGTTTAGATCCTGAACGTATAATCAGAATCCAGATCAATATGACTAAAGGTGGAATGCACAAGATGCCTATAATATTTGTGCGGATTCCAATCGAACAGTCCCAATGGGGGGCCATAACAGTAGTGGGGCCATAACAGCATTTTAATTCATCCGTTTGATGATTTGGACACAATATATATATATATATATATATACCCCAATAATTCATATTAAAAATACTGGGGAAAACATCTATAACTACTGTATTAATACAAGCTAGCCGAAGTAAAATGGATACAACAACAATTTGTAAAATGTGAAAACCGATCATGAAATCATTATTTATTTAACTACTTCTCTCAACGTGCTTTGATAATTACATAATAAATCATTCTTTAAGCACCAGCATGGCTAGCAACAACCCCTACCACAACATCCGTCTCCGCAGCAACGTCTGTGTGGATAGGGTCTAGGAGTTGGTGGTCTACGATTACCAGTTGGACGGAGATAGGGTCTAGGAGTTGGTGGTCTACGATTACCAGTTGGATGGAGTCTAGGAGTTGGTGGTCGATTAACAGGTGGATCTGAAATGTGAAAAAGTTGAAAATATATATGAATATGGAGTTATACTAAACATCGTATATATAAAGAAACAACGAATTTTTTTATAATGAAATATTGGTAATTTTTTATTTAAACCATTTTTTGCCATTTTCATAAATAATAAAAAATAGTACAAAAATTCTAAAAATAGTAAAAATTGGTATTCTACAAGTTCATTATATAACCAATTTACTGAGCTACCTAATCAAAGTTTGAAGTAAAATAATATATTTTTGAGACTGTAGCACGGAAGGTCTTATATTATCCATAGCACCTAAGCCTTACTCGTACTATAATATGGACTGTTACTGTGGACTTGGCGATGAAGATTAATTTAGGTTGTACATGACTAATTATTAAGTTACAAAGAACGATATCGAGATAATACTTAACGTCTTGGGATCAATCCTGGTTTACCAGCTGGGTGGATAGGGTCTAGGAGTTGGTCAATAGCAGCAGTTTGCATGACCAAAGTGCTGAGCAGCAAACAGATGATCATGAATAAAGTTTAGAAGGAAAAATCGGTATCAGTGTCCCTTACTAGCAGTACAAGTACAAGTAGCAGTGTCCTCATTGTTCTCCCAAAAAACTCTACACACTAGCAGTACAAGTACAAGTAGCAGTGTCCCTTACTTTTTTCAATCTTCATGATTTTATACTGGTAATTTATAACAAGACTTGAGCCTCCCAAGTCAAGTCCCTCCCTGCCTCTGCTTTCCCAAGTCTGAATTAATTTGTCTCGGTACAGAATAATACCTCTAACTTGATTAACATTTCCTGCACGAAAGCAATAATTACAAAATTCCGGTCAAGGTACAACGCAAATGTCAAACTCTTACTTGGGCTGCTTTCACCGTGGAACATTCGGTTTACTGGATCTACGACCAATGATCGTTTCAACGGTCAAAGAGGGCCCATGCCAAAGGCAGGCCCGGCCCATATTAACCATGGCCCACCAACCGTTTGCGTTACAAAGTATCTAGAACGAATATACTTCACATTTATAACCAATCACTCACCAGTGGGATTATAACGCCATCCAAATATCCAATGGGCATATCTCTTCTTCTGATTTGTGCATTTGTATTGTATTTTGCGATCAGGTGGTGATTTTGGAGTCCATATCCTCTGTAGTAACAGAATATATGAGTATAGATCCAAACCGTGCAAAGTACAAACCCAAAGTAAATCAACTGTCCAGATCCAAACTCAAAGTTCGTGTTACCTCAGAAAATCGGACTGTCCAGATCTAAACTCAAAGTTTGTGTTACCTCAGATTATATGAATTCGGTAATAGCGTGCTGCTCTTTATTTTATTCGGAAATGCGAAATAACAAACAAATTCAATTCATAAATAATTAACACTCTCTCTCTAATGGCACCACCAAATGAATGCGTATCATCTGCATTAACGCACCGTTTGAGTTAATTTATGAACCGTATGATCAGAATTCGGACCAATCCTGTCCACTCCTATAACGCACGTGCACTTTAATATTAGTGCGGATCTCAATAGGACGGTTCAGATCTTAACACAAAATTTGAGTTAACGCAGAGGATACGAATTCCCACCAAATTCTCTCCTTTCTCTCGCCTTCTCACCTCGATATCTCCTCTCTCTCTCTCTCTCTCTCTTCGCCATTGGAGAGGATTGCTCTGCGCCAACCTCTCCTTTCGGCTCCGCTCCACTATTACCATCTCCGATGCCTCCGTTCTCACCCCACCTCCTCCGCCTCTCTTCGCCACAACATTTTCCTCGGTCGCAACCTCATATTTCCCTCGGTCGCAACCTCCTTCTTCGCGCTTCTTCATCATCTAACTCTTATCTCCATCCCATTCCCTATAAAACCTGAAATCCAAAAGACAAAGGAAGCTGGTGCCGGTGTGAAGCCAGTTCCTTTTGCTATATCAGTTGGAATCGGTCTAGGTGTGCAGTTTCTGGAATTGGTCTCCACAGTTGCCGGGCTAGGGTGGGGCATGGGCTTTTCTCAGGCTCAGTACATCTGTGCTGACAAAAACTCTGACCTTCTCTGCTGCCTTCTCGGCTTTCACTGATGAGGTAATTTTGTGATTGCAATTTCTGGAAACTAATAGCAACAATTAAGGAAATTTTATGTTGTCTCCTCCTTAATTGTTGCTATTAGTTTCCAGAAATCTCAATCAATCTTTCAGTAGCATCGCTAGCAGCACCCATGGAACTGGAGCATGTGAAGATGGTATAGTATTTGGCCCTGAATTTGTGCAAAAGTAGAGAACATATGAATATGCAGTCATATTAAACACATCGCAAAAGAAACAAGGGGCAACTGACTATGACCAATCCAGTTGAGAGAAATGGCTTTAATTGACTTCACTTCAATTGACTTGACTTGACTATGACCATATATATATATTCAGACACTTGAGAGTAGGTCCGATAGGCATCGGACCTACTCTGGTTCGATGGGTTTTAATCACAGTCAATGCTTTAAGATTCGTGCAAGATGCTTTAAACTTCGTGCGTGTCTGTTTCAATTTTCGTGCGCATCAATTTTAAATTTGATCGGACGGTCATCATGCTCGTTGAACCTAAAAATAGGTCCGATGGGCATCAGACATACTCCTTTCTCATATTCAGATGCGTGTATTTGATTTTTCTTTTTTAGCAGAAAACTTGTAGTTTGATATTAATTCTAAAAAAAGTACAATGGTTGTCAGTAACGTTATTAATCATGGGTGCATGTTAATTTTGAAATTCGAATTTCATCCGAAATTATTTTTACCAGATGATTTCGGCTGTTAATACGTTATAATTATGAGTTATTTTTAAATAAAGAATTAGCATGTGTGGGCCCAGCTGTATGAAACATTTCATAAAAAATTTAAAATAACTAGTGGTGGCCCAAAATCATTCGGCCCAAAGAAATTTGGTTGAATTGCCATAAAGAAACACAACTTCCGGTATATATGAAGCTCTGTAGTCCCATAACACAAAATCAAATAAAATTGTCGCTGGAGAGCTTATAAAAGAAGCCGGGGAATGGCGGGGAATGGGATTGGGATATTGCTTAACTGAACGAACAGTTCGGATAACAACTTAGAATTTGTTTTTGGTTAATATCGAAACCAGATCCGTTTGCGGTAAAATCCGCATATTAGATCCACATAGCCAGTTTTTATGCATATTAGGTCCGCATAGCTGATTTTATGCAGTCTGAGGACCACAAGCGCATATGTAACTGCTTGTAGCTAGGCTTACTGAAACCTACGACCTAATATGGTATCAACAATAAGATGCATAGCCGATGACCATGACCTACAAACTTAGGAGTGCAAACGGACCGGATAAAATTTGACGGTATCCGTATCCGTATCCGAAAATTAGATACGGATATCCAAATATCCGTGCGGAGACGGTACAGATATGATTTTGAATATTAATCATCCGTATCCGAATAGTAGATATATACCATATAGTTTAATATATATTATGAAAATATTTATGTATATATCTGTATCCGTACATATCCGTCTGATATCCGATCCGTTTTACCACTATCCGATCTGTATCTGATCCGTTTGCACCCCTATGTAACAAACTCGTTGAACCCTGGATAAAAATGCATTAGTATTTGGGTAATATTTTTCGTTGAAATATAAAGTAGAATAATTCAGAGTCAACATAGCGCAACCTTATGATGTAATAAACATACAACACAACTGCACTTGATTAATACATTGATGAAAGGTTAGAACACAATATATCAAAATAATTTATAGTTAATAATAATGCCCAGTCATCTATAATTATTGTATTAATACAAGCCAAAATAAAATGTTACAATACGTAAATGTATTGTCTCTCAACTTGCTTGAAACTAGGTAATTAATAATAAAACATCCTTAATTGTTGCTATAATAAATTTCCTGAAATCTCCATCATTGTTTCATCTGCATCTGCACCCCTTACCACAACATCTTTCGTTGCAGCACCCCCTGGGATGGATTGTAGATGGAGGGATTACAATGGTTCTACCTGAATTTGTGAAAAAGTTGAGAACATATGAATATGGTGTTATATCTAACCCCGTAAAAACACCCCTCTAGTTTAAAAGGGGTAAAATTATTAAGAAATCAATTCCTTTAAAGCCTAATAGACCACAAGCTCTATTTACGATTTATTATTTTTTAAAAATAAAAAATCAAATTGTTAGCCAACTGATTGATTTTTTTTTTTTTACAAAAATAGTAACAACCGAATCAAAATTTCGGTTCAAATAGGGGATTTCAATGGTTTAGATTCGTCGTTTGAAACCAATCTGATAGACTTTTGAAGTTGTGCTGACCAAACCCTCTTGTTGAGTACATCACACCCTATATTTGCTCATTGTTTTCCACTAAAACTTATTGTTTCTTGTTACTTGTTCTATCCTTTCAACGGAAATTGATAAATAAGAAGACTGAACATTATTATTACACACCACATATTTTATTTTTTTAATAAGAGGTCAAATGAGAACTTTATAAATTTAAATGAGTTCTAATAGAAAATGCAATAAATTGGGAAAAAATTTGTGAGTTTTTGAAACTCAGACGGGTAAATATAATATTATAAATTTTAGTTGGGGAAATACGTAATTTCGAAGATTTTGCAGGGCATACATGAAATTCTCCCAAATAAATATTTTTGAAATTGAATTCTTACAAAGTTTGGTGATCTGAAAAACCAAATCCAATTTCCATGAAAATAGTATTTTAGTACTTTGTGAATTATTACTTGTCCGAAGAATATAATTTTTTTAGATAAAATTGAATCAAACCGCTCAATTTAAATGTCCACAAACAACTGTAACACCATTTTTTCCCCTTAATCTTATTGTTTCCTGTTACTTCTTTTGCTATCTTTTTCCAACATCTAGTGATTACACATGCCTTATCTATTGTCTTCCAAAAATACTATAATATTATATATGTCGCTCAGAAGGAGGGATAGCATGCATTTACCTAATGGAGGATAGTCGATTCGGCCAAAAGCAGTTTGCATGGCCATAGCGCTGAGAAGCAAACAGATGATCATCATGATGAATTCACTCCTCATTTTGCTCTCCAAAAACTCTATACTCTCACTACAGCAGAAAGAGGCATCAGCGACCAAAATTTTGGTCGCTGATAATATATGCGCCAGTCGCTGATACTCATTCCGGTCGCTGAAAGACCGGTCGCTGTAAGCCTTGTCGCTGATACTCTTCTGATGACGTCACCGGTCGCTGATAATACGTCATTCGGTCGCTGATAATCTTTTGCGACCAAATGTTTTTGGTCGCTGTTGTTTTTTCCTGACGTCAAAGAAAAAAGTATCTGCGACCAAAACAACGGTCGCTGATAGTTAAAACCGGTCGCAGAAAGTCTTCTGTCAGGTTTTTAAATTTTTTTTATTATTTAAATTTGCACCATTTAATAATTAGTACTACACGTACCAACATACAACATAAACATACAAACAAATTTAAACATAATTGTCGATATATACAATAAATAAATAGCAATTTTAAATTTTACAACCAATTACAACCATTTTACAACCATTTACAATAACAATTTTAAATTTTACATTATGAAAAACTGTAAGGAGTAGTTGAATTCGATTGCTTAGCACTTTCCCTCATTTCGGCATCTCGCAACTGGTATACCTGCATTACAAATTTCATATATTAATTAGCAGCATATTAAGTACATACAAAAATAAGGGGCAGCTTATCAGTTTGACGTCTGATTCAAGAAAGAAAGAGAAAGGGACCTTCTTGCTGACAGAGTTTGCAAAAGTGACATATGATCATTAAATGGTCATTAAAGAAAGAGAAAGGGACCTTCTGTTCATATAATTTACAATTTACAATTGTCTAAGCAAAGCTGGAATTTTCAATTAAAGCAACTAAATTGATTTTACCAAAATAACAATCAACAAATAAGTTACAACATAAACCCTCTAAAATTCAAAATAAATCAGAAAACAAGAGATAAGAGGGTCATACCAATAATGTGCAATTTGGTTTAGTTAACATAAGGGCAATTCAATCATTGTTGTTCTCACTTAACTATTGACTTTTACTGTTGGGTTTTATTTGCAAAATATAAATATTGGGTATATACTTATAAACTATTTAAAACACAAACCAATCCGCCAGCAACAATGTGATCAAGCATTCCAGGAAAAGTAGGTTTATCTTCGCTTCTTTTGGCAACCCACAAAAACATTTCACTGTCAATCTCAACATATCCATTCATGTGTACTCCATAAGCCTATCATATATTAATTGATCAAAATAGGAGATGTATAAATAAGAAGTAATAAGGCACAAAGAAAGATACATATTAATGGTTCCTTGCATGGTAACAAAAATTGACCAGTATTACCAGTATTTTCTGGTAATTTCTGGTATTTACCAGTATTTTCTGGTATCTATGTAATTTTCTGGTTTTTTTTCTCAATTATGTACTATTGTCTTTTAGTTTAATGAATTATCTACGGGTTTGAAATAAAAAAATAAATAAATTGAAGGGTATTTTAGACCTTTATGCCAAAATAAGGGGCAGCTGAACGCTCCAATGAGAAGAAAGGCGGCACTCCAAATGCTAATGTCACGGGATACAACTGAATTATATATAAGAAAACAAGTATAATGTTAGACATAGTTATCTAAGTATATAGAACATGCTATCCAAATTTCACAACTGGCCAATTATGAGAAAGTGTAGAAGTACCTCATTTAGAATACCTGGAATAAGGTTGCCTAAGCATTTAATGACATGTGCAACTGCTTCTGTTCTAGCCTCGTATGATTTTAGTGATGGATTAAATCTAAGATGCTCACCTATTTTCCTTCTCCATTTTTATCTTTTACAATGTGAAATACATCATTGTGTTTGCTCAAGTGCTTGGTGAATCTGAAACAAAATGAACTCAAAGTAAGATATTGAGAATAAGTAACAGTTAAATGTTTTTTTCAAAAATTAATAAACAAAAGCTTACGCTTCGTGAGTATAACCAGCAATCTGATTATCAATTAGGATTTTAGCACAAACCCAACCCAAAAATCGAACAAAAATCGAGTAAAAATTCGGATTTTAGCACAGGGTACCACTGGTACCGTTTAACAGTAAACAAACCGTGCAAACGACAACAGGAAAAACAGGGAAAAGTCGGTACCAGTACAGAGACGGTGCTAGTGGCTGATACTTGAGCGAGAGCGAGAGCGACGGTGCTAGTGGCTTATACCCGAGCGAGTGACGGTGCTAGTGGCTGATACCCGAGCGAGAGCGAGGAAGCACAGAGACGGGCCAGTCACACGATGAGTTGTGTCCTTCTCGACCATCAGCCACGGCACCAGAAGCTCCAGATCGGCGGGGCACAGAGGCGGGGTTCGATCAGTGCAAAACGGAAAAGAGGCAGGGAATCGCGCGGGGGGGCACATAGGCGGGGTTCGATCAGTGCGCGGGGGGGGGCACAGCGGTGGGGTACGATCAGTGCGCGGGGGGGCACAGGCGGCGCGCGTTTTTATTTTTTTTTTGGCTAACCTAAGACGCGGGAGACGGAGGAGATAGAGGGAGACTTGGCGGCTTTTTTACGGCAACCTTCTGCGACCGGTAAAAACGGTCGCTGAAATGTGTTTTCGCCGGCCGCAGAAAGCGTCGTCGCCTTAAATATGTTCGCAGATTTTTTTTGAGAGAAAAAAACATTTCAGCGACCGGTACTATTGCCGGTCGCTATTACCGGTCGCTGATACTACAGTTTGCTGTAGTGTCTACTAGTAACAGCAGCAGTAGCAGTGTCCCTTGATTTCTTCCATCTTCATCATTTTATACTGAAAATTATAACAAGACTTGAGCAAATCAAGTCCCAAGTCAAGTCCCTCCTCTCTGCTGTCAGCTCTGAATTGACTTGACACCATTTGTCCCGGTAGAGAATAATATCTCCAACACGGTTAAATTATCCTACACGAAAGGAGTAACAACAAAATTCCAGTCAAGGTACAACGCAAAACTCTTACATGTGCTGCTTAGCTGAATTACTGAAATCGACTGTCAAGTTTGGATTTCGAGTATAGCTGTCTTTCCACCGTACAATTCAACTTTGTCTGTGCTACGGTCGATATGGAGACAGCACAATGAGGTAATCTTTCGAGGTAAGAAGCTTCCACCTTGGTTAGTTGCAAACCGAACTGCTGTGGATGCGAAACTAACTGTGGCAGAAGTTTTGTGGAAAAGGGCATTGAACTGTAATAGGGGCTGTTTTGGGCACAGGTGCTATAAATGTGAGAACTGATGCTATAACATAACGTAATATTGTAATAGATTAAGGTCTGATGTTGTAAACAACTTTATCAATATAGCTTCGGTAGTCACTACTAGGGCTGCATAAAAAATTCGTAGTTCGTAATTCGATTCGAGTTTGATTCAAAAAATTTCGTAAAAAATTCGATTCGAAATTGAGTTCGTTCGAAATTAATTCAAACCAAACTCAAACTGGACCTAGTTCGTTCGAAATAGGTTTCGCAAATCAAACTTAGATCGAAATTAACTCAAACGTGAACTGTTAATTTCCGATAATAATGAACTTTAATGTTTTATTTATAATAATATTTGAGTTTGTAATAATTCTAAGACTTTGGTAATTATTCTGTACTTCTATTGATATTTAAATTGTACTTTGAATACTTTGGATATTTGAGAACTTTGGTGATGTTGCTCCTGTTCGCTATTTGGAAAACTTTGAATTCTGTGATTGTACTGAACTTTGATTGATTGTACTATACTGTGGTGTTTGATATAAATTTTGTATTTGTAATGAACTTTGATATAAATTTTGGTGTACTGTGTAATTAGAATTCAAAATACCTGAGTTTTTACTGAAGTGCTGTAATTTCGAACTATGGCCCACCCATAAGTCATAATTCTTAAGTCGTAACAAAGTTCGTAAAAGTTCGAAATTGAGTTCGTAAATAATTCGATTCGAAATTGAGTTCGTTCGAAGTTGAGTTCGTTCGAAATTAATTCAAACCAAACTCAAACTAGAGGTAAGTTCGATTCGGTTCGGTTCGTTTGCAGCCCTAGTCACTGCGAAGTTTTCAGAAAAAATTAAAAAATTCAACTTTCACCGTATAAACAGTTGTTTTACTGGATCGGTCAAAGAGGGCCCCTGCCAAAGGCAGGCCGCACGGCCCATGACCATGGCCCACCAAACGTTTCCATTACCAAGTATCTACAACGAATATACTTCACATTTATAACCCACTCACCAGTGGGATTGTAACGCCATCCAATGGGGCACTCCAGTGGCCAATATTGCTTCCTCCGATTCTCTCTACTAATAAACAAATAATAAAATGCTTCTATAATTGGGTACCTAAGGTAACACAATATTTCTGTTTAGATAATAACCGTTCAATCAGAATATCCGGAATATCAAAGGGCTCCGGATTCTAATCGGACGGTTCAGATCTAAACAAAATATACATTTACCTCAGAGGATTTGGAATCGTAAATATTTTGTTGTTATCATGTGATTGCGCGCTTCTCGCCATTTGTTTGGAAATGCGAAATATAAAAAAACAATTCATAAATAATTAACACTCGCTGTCGCTCCAATGACATCACCAAATTCTCTCGTTTTTCTCGCCTTCTCACGTCGACTTCTCCGCTCTCCCTCTTCGCGCTTCTTCATCATCTACCAACGGTTGTATCAACCACTCGCCAGTGGGACCAGAACGCCATCCGATTGGCAGTCCAGTGGCCCATATTTTAAATCCTCTTTTGTTAATGAACAAATAATAAAACCATAAAATAAAGGTGGTCATGTCATGTAATAAAAATATTAATCAACCAAAAGGAGAAATCACCTGCCATCCGAGGGAAGTTTCATGGCGTCGATCACTAAATTTTTCGTTGCCAATATATATATTGACTCTATTGATTAAATGTGCTGGACCGTATTTAATATCACACAACACAATTCACAAAATTTAAATTTACTTTAGTTAATTAAAAGCATTTTAATACATTCATGGAAATATTGAACAGTAGGGTTAAAAAGCAACATTGGTTTTGTGCTCCAATCATACTCCACATCCTTATCTCTAGTTCTAAAGTCTGAATAGTCCATCCAAACAGCTCAACCTGATTTTCATTTTAAAAAGTGCTTGGAGACCAAATTTTAAATTTTTTGAAATTTTGTTACTATTTTTTTAGATAGGTACAAAATTACTATTTTTGATGGTCCAAAATCTTCAAAAAATAGTAATTTTGTCCAAAATTCCTGTAAAAATTTGGTCTCCAAGCACATTTTAATATGAAGATTTTGTTCAGCGGTTCGGATCAACTGTCCGGACTTTGAAAACGGATAAAAATATGTAGAGCAAGATTGGAGCACAAAATAATGGTGCATTTTATCTTTCAGTAACTTTCGTGAGATATTTTGTAATATAAGTATATTTGGGTCATATTTTCTTTGAAATGTAAGTTAGAAAATTTCATGAACATGGTGCAACATTAGAATGTAATTATTACAACAAAAGACATTCACTGGATGATGAGAGCATTAATATTCAAAAAAATATATACTCTATAGTAAGAGTACTGCAGATTTTTCAACAATTACTGCATTAATATAATATAAGCTGAAAGAAAAAGGATACAATGTGTAAAATGGGAAAACCAAATCCGTAGGTATATATGTTGTCTCTCAACTTGCTTTAATTAAAGTAGGCAATTACATAATAAATCATCACAAATTGTTGCTATTAATTTCCTGAAATCTCCATCACAACTTGCAGCAACGACTCACACCACAACATCTCTCTCCGCAGCAATAACGGCTAGGTCCATAGGGATTAGAAATTCGAGGTATTTCTGTTATATTAAACAAAATAAAAAGCTCGAGGTTATTCATGTATAAATTGATAAAGAAACAGTCATACTTTACTCGATATCACGAAAGACAGTATTTCTGTTAACTCATCGCAAAAAAAACATGGGCAACTGATTGACCATTTGGATGTGTGTGTGGATCGTTAAAGAAAACATATAAGCATAATACTATTTATGATAGTATGTGAAAATTGTTAATTTTATAGAAAAAGTGTTTATTGTGTCCTATTATAAGTAAATAAAGAGGGAGAATTTGATGTATACCCGTCAAAAACTTTTAAATTACATAATTTCGCTCAAAAAACTAACAAGTTTAACTAATTTATTGTCTTTTCTATTTGAACTCATTTTAATTTATAAATAGATATTTTACTATTTATTAAAAATAAAATAATATGTAGCAAATTTATGAAAAATATTTGGTCTTTTATTTGGCCAGTTGTAGGGACAAATGGTTCATAGTCTTTTCCTGTGACATATACAAAAGTGTAAACCTATATAACATTGTGTATACGTTATAAGTAGTGAAATGAATCATATACCACGGAAATTGATAAATAAGAAGACTGAACATTATTATTACACACCACATAATTTTATTTTTTAATAAGAGATAAAATGAGAACTTTCTAAATTTAAATGAGTTCTAATAGAAAATGCAATAAATTGGGAAAAAATTTGTGAGTTTTTGAAACTTAGACGGGTAATATAATATTATAAATTTTAGTTGGGGAAATACGTAATTTCGAAGATTTTGCAGGGCATAAATGAAATTCTCCCAAATAAATATTTTTGAAATTGAATTCTTACAAAGTTTGGTGATCTGAAAAACCAAATCCAATTCCCATGAAAATAGTTTTTTAGTACTTTGTGAATTATTAATTGTATGAAGAATATAATTGTTTGAGATAAAAATTGAATCAAACCGCTCAATTTTAAATATCCACCAACAAATGTAACACCTTTTTATCACCTTAATCTTATTGTTTCTTGTCACTTCTTTTGCTATCTTTTTCCAACATCTAGTGATTACACATGCCTTATCTATTGCCTTCCAAAAATACTATAATATTATATATGTCGCTCAGAAGGAGGGATAGCATGTATTTACCTGAAGGCCTATTATAGTTGATTCCGCCAAAAGCAGCTGTTTGCATGGCCATAGCGCTGAGAAGCAAACAGATGATCATCGTGATGAATTCACTCTTCATTTTGCTCTCCAAACACTCTATACTCTACTAGTAAGTAGTAACAGCAGCAGTAGCAGTGTCCCTTGATTTCTTCCATCTTCATCATTTTATACTGAAAATTATAAGAAGACTTGAGCAAATCACCTCCCAAGTCAAGTCCCTCCCTGCCTCTGCTTTCCCAACTCTGAATAACATTTGCTACACGGAATGACTAATAACAGTATGAATTCATGTCACCTAAGGTAACTCAAATTTTTAGTTTGAATCCGGACCATCCAATCTACTGTGGGAAGGATATTTTAAAGGCATCCCATGCATTCCATCTAGGATCAGATTGGTCCAGGTTCTGATCAGACGGTCCGAATTTAAATAAAAATTTTGAATTACTATGTGATACAAACTATAACAAGATTACGATCAAAGTAGAACGCAAATTAATGCCTTAGTCTTACTTGAATTGGGTTGCTTTGCTGAATTACTGACCTCCACTATCAAGTTAATTAATTTGAATTTGGAGTGGAGCTGTCTATTCCCTTGGACCATGTTCTATCTCTTTTTTAATTTTTTACTTGGCTTGCTTTGCTAAATTACTGACCTCCACTATCAAGTTAATTAATTTGAATTTGGAGGGGAGCTGTCTTTTCACTGTATAATTTGAGAACATATAAATGAAGTTCCCATGGAGAGAATTTTATATTTTTAGAAAATATATATTATAAATTATGAAAAGGGTAGACAGAGTACTTTTAATTTTTGATACATATAAAGAAGGATCACTAGAATTTTTACCGATCTAAAATTTTTTAACAAGTCAAATTTCAACAATCCAAATTTTTTTCAATTTTTTCTGTAGTCAATGGTTTTTGAATGAGTAGAACGAAGAACTATTTTTTTTGGAAGTTGCTTTTATATTATTTTAGAATTTGATGTACTAGAAGGATAGCGACAAATGATCCGGATCCAAAGTTTGGATTGAGATCAATAGCTTGATCCAAATATTTGTATTTTTTTTTGCAACAACAAACCATATGACAATATAATAAAATATTGGCCACAAAATTTGGCTTGAAAATGTTTGGATCTGAATTATTGATCTTGTTACAAATTCTAAGGTACTTCTTAAATTTTTCAATAATAATTTCTAAAAATATAAAAGAAAATCTCTTCATTCTCCATTCAAACAAATGATCGATGGAATAAAAAAAGTTTGAATCGGTAAAAATTTCACCAATCATTTTATGCATTGAAAAACAAATTAAAGTACTCTTTCTGTTTTTCTCTCTTATTTTATTATATTTTCTATAAATAAGAAATTCTCTTCCTTGGACCATGTTCTATCTCTTTTAATTTTAATTTGTTAACTTTTTTTTGCTTTTGTTTCAAAATTGAATAAAACTAATCAATATTTATTTCAAACTTCTTTAGTGCTTTTCCTAACTTGTGATGCGGGGAATCCGTATTTGTTCTTGCAACAGGAAATGTTCTTCAAAATATGTAATAGAAAATCTGAAATTCCTTTAAGCAGTATTTGGGCTTGTGGGCTTACTAAAACCAATGACCAAACATGGTAACAACGATAAGATGGAGGGCCCATGCCAAAGGCAGGCCGCACGGCCCATCACCATGACCAACAAACTCATTGTACACTGGTTAAAAATGCATCACAATTCACAAGATTAGTTGGAATTTCATTTAATACATTGGATGAATTATTAGAACACAATATATCAAAATAATATATAGTAAAAGTAATGCCCAATCATCTATAATTATTTTTTTTTTGAGAAACAATCATCTATAATTATTGTATCAATACAAGCTGAAATAAAATGTATACAATAGGCAAAATGTACTTGTGTTCTCTCAACTTGCTTTAAACAAGATAATAACATAATATATATATCATCCTTAATTGCTGCTATAATTAGCATCCAGAAATCTTTATCATTCTTCTATCAGCATCTCTAGCAGCATCCATTACCACAACAACTATCCTGGCAAGCGCACCCGAAATGGATTGTAGATGTAGGGTCTTCTCCGTTGGTTAGACCAGCCCGGTCTGAATCTGTGCAGAAGTTGAGAACATATGAATATGGTCTTATATTAAACACTTTTAATATTACGATCCAAACAGCCAACACGCCATTCAGAATCTGTCACTATCCGCGAAGGTAAAACTAGTGTTTACTGCCGGTATCGTCGTGGATCCTCTCGTTGGTAATAGTCACTTTTTACCCTCGCACAGATAGTGTCAATATTGTTTTTTCCGTTTCCTTGAGAATGAATACATTGTAATGGAGACACATGGCTTATCTATCAGTTTTCAAAATACTATAATATGGATTGTTTCTGTGGACTAGGAGATGAAACTTAATTTTGGTTGTACATGATTATTAAATCACTCAGAACAAGAGAGAGCATTTTACCTCCACGGACCAGTCTACGGCCCGGAACATAGGTGGAGACTCCAATAGAAGCAGTTTTCATGGACACAGTGCTAACACGCAAAGAAAGGATCATGAATTCACTCCTCATTTTGCTCTCCAAACACTCTACACTCTACTAAGTAAGTAGTAACAGCAGCAGTAGCAGTGTCCCTTGATTTCTTCCATCTTCCCCATTTTATTCTAACAATTACAACAAGACTTGTGCAAGTCACTCCCAAGTCAAGTCCCTCCCTGCCTTTGCTTTCCCAAGTCTGAATTAGTTTATCTCGGTACACAATAATAGCTCTAACTTGGTTACTTTTTCTACAACTACAATAAAGGAGGAATAAATTCCGGTCAAGGTAGAAAGCAAAGGCCTAAGTCTTAATTACTTGGGCTGCTTAGCTGAATTATATTAGTGACCACTGTCTTAATTTTCACCGTAGAATTGCAGCACTCATAAATGAAGATTCTTTGGACCATGTACTATATATCACTTATTTAATTCAATTGTTAACTTTTTGTTTGCTTTTCTTTCAAGATTCAAGAAAATTAATCTAATATATTCTAATTTCTTTGATGCTTTTCCTAACTTGTGATGCGGGGCCTCCGTCAGTACGTACATGCACAATTCAAGCGGAACCCATAAATAACAAAAAAATCGTCGAGTCCAATTCATCAGCAACTTGCAACAGATTTGTGCTAGAGAATCTGAACTTGCTTTGAGCAGTATTTGTGCTTGTCAATGTTTTTAAATTTCATGCGGTATGCAAATGGCTACCGCATACCGCATATGCGGATTCTTATACAGACTTATATATACGAATTTTAAAAAGAGAATTTATAATATATATATATATAAAGAAAGAGAGAGAGTTGGGCTATGGTGAGTTGTGAAGTAAGAGTCTTGTTTTACTTCACGTCCATATTTTCTATTTTTGAAATTTCAAAAAGTCGATCCGAACCGCTCAACATGATTTACATTTTGAAATGTGCTAGGAGACCAAATTTTATAATTTTTGAAAATTTATTACTATTTTGTTTAGAATTTTTTAAATCAATGTTTTTTTATGAACCGTAATCCATCCAAAAACAGTGATTTTCTACCCATCTAAAAAAATAGTAAAAACATTTCAAAAAAATGTAAAAATTGAACTCCAAGCACAGTTCAATATCGAGATCATGTTGAGCGGTTCGGATCGGCTGTTTAGAGTTTGAAAACAGAGATGTAAGCGTGAAGTAAAACAAGAATCTTACTTCGCAACTCACCATAGTCCATCTATATATATATATTCATATGCGTGGATTTGATTTTTCTTTTTTAGCAGAAAACTTTTAGTTTGATATTAAATCTAAAAAAAGTACAATGGTTGTCAGTAACGTTATTAATTATGGGTGCATGTTAATTTTGAAATTCAAATCATCCGAAATTATTTTGACCAGATGATTTCGGCTGTTAATACGTTATAATTATGAGTCATTTTTAAATAAAGAATTAGCATGTTGGGCCCAGCTGTATGAAACATTTCATAAAGAATTTAAAATAACCAGTGGTGGCTCAAAATCATTCGGCCCAAAGAAACTTGGTTGAATTGCCATAAAGAAACACAACTTCCGGTATATATGAAGCTCTGTAGTCCCACAACACAAAATCAAATAAAATTGTCGCTGGAGAGCTTATAAAAGAAGCCGGGGAATGGGATTGGGTATTGCTTAACTGGACGAACAGTTCGGATAACAACTTAGAATTTGGTTTTGGTTAATATCGAAACCAGATCCGTTTGCGGTAAAATCCGCAAATTAGATCCACATAGCCAGGTTTTGTGCATATTAGGTCCGCATAACTGGATTTTATGTAGTCTGAGGACCGCAAGCGCATATGTAGCTGAATAGACCGCATTTTAAAACATTGGCTTGTAGCTAGGCTTACTAAAACCTACACCCTAATATGGTATCAACGATAAGATGCATATATTATCTGTATCCGTATCTGAAAATTAGATACATATATCCAAATATCCGTGCGGAAACGGATACAAATATGGTTTTGAATATTAATTATCCGTATCTGAGTAGTAGATATATACCATGTAGTTTAATATATATATAAAAATATTAATGTATATATCTACAGATATCCAATATCCGATCTGTATCCATACGTATCCGATCTGTTTTACCACTATCCGATATGTATCCGATCCGTTTGCACCCCTATACAAACTCGTTGAACACTGGATAAAAACGCATTAGTATTTGGGTAATATTTGGGTAGTATTTTTCGTTGAAATATAAAGTAGAATAATTCGGAGCCAACATAGCGCAACATTATGATGTAATAATTAAACATACAACACAACTGCTCTTGATTAATACATTGAAAGATTAGAACACAATATATCAAAATAATTTTGATACGTCCTATCTCGAGGAGAGTAGGCCGTATGGGAAGTGAATTGGGCTGAATTCATCTTACCAAGGAATGACAGGCCGAAGTGTGGATTGGGCTGAATTCATCCTACCAAGGAATGACAGGCCGAAGTGGATTCGGACTCTAACCTGTATGATATCTCTCTTAGCAAAAATTCGGTCCCTGTAAAATGAGATTTCCAGCCTTATATAGTCTGATTATAACCGCCATCCCGGGTGGTTATGAGGGACGTGGGCAGTTATGCCAGCCGATTCGGCGGTTATTCTGCACATCGGTGGCTCAAGCCTATTATCGGGCTTAGTCATTTGAGGCCGTTTATTGGACCCTGTTTAAGTAAAGCTTGGGCTTGTCGTCTGACTCCGGGTTGGCCTCTTAGTGAGGTCCGAATCCCGAGTCTTTCATGGCCCAGATAGGACAAGTTAAAAAGTCTGTGGAACATGGCCCTATCAAATTTATAGTAAAAAATAATGCTCAATCATCTATAATTATTGAATTAATACAAGCCAAAATAAAATGTTACACTACGTACGTAAATGTATTCTCCCAATGTATTCTCTCAACTTGCTTGAAACTAGGTAATTAAATAATAAAACAACCTTAATTGTTGCTATAATAAATTTCCTGAAATCTCCATCATTGTTTCATCTGCATCTCTAGCAGCACCCCCCACCACAACATCTTTCGTTGCAGCACCCCTTGTGATAGATTCTAGATGGAGGGATTACAGGCGCGGATTGACTAGATGGAGGGACTCCAGACGGTGGGCCTGAATTTGTGAAAAAGTTGAGAACATATGAATATGGTGTTATATCTAACCCCGTAAAAACACCCTTCTAGTTTAATAGGGGTAAAGTTATTAAGAAATCAATTCCTTTAAAAGCCTAATAGACCACAAGCTCTATTTACGATTTTATTATTTTTAAAAAATAAAAAATTGAATTGTTAGCCAACTGATTGATTTTTTTTTTTTACAAAAATAGTAAGAACCGAATCAAAATTTCGGTTCAAACAAGGGATTTTAACGGTTTGGATTCGTCGTTTGAAACCAATTTGATAGACTTTTGAAGTTGTGCTCACCAAACCTTCTTGTTGAGCACATCACACCCTAGCTTTGCTCATTGTTTTCCACTAAAACTTATTGTTTCTTACTTGTTTTATCCTTTCTTGACAACGATAGACTACATTGTAATGGAGACCCATGGCTTATCTATTGTATTATAAAATACACTATTAATCTTCTTCTTTTTGAGATAGGAATACACTATTAATCTATAATATGGCTGTACATTATTATCTAGTCACTCAGAACGAGAGAGCATTTACCACTACGGGGAGCAGGGGGCGGTTTAATAAAGGAGTAGGAGATTTCAGCAGAAGCAGGAGGTTGCATGGCCATAGCGCTGAGCAGCAAACAGAGAATCACTAATACACTCTTCATTTAATTTTGCTCCCCAAAAACTCTACACACTACCAGTAGCAGTAGCAGTAGCAGTAGCGGTGTCCCTTGATTTCTTCCATCTTCATCATTTTATAATGAAAATTATAACAAGACTTGTGCAAATCAACTCCCAAGTCAAGTCCCTCCCTGCCTCTGCTTTACCAAGTCTGAATTAATTTGTCTCGGTACAGAATAATACCTCTAACTTGATTAACATTTCCTGCACGAAAGGAATAAATACAAAATTCCGGTCAAGATACAACGCAAATGTCAAACTCTTATTACTTCTGCTGCTTTCACTGTGGATCTACGACCAATGATAGTTTCCACGGTCAAAGAGGGCCCATGCCAAAGGCAGGCCGCACGGCCCATATTAACCATGGCCCACCAACCGTTTGCGTTACAAAGTATCTAGAACGAATATACTTCACATTTATAACCAATCACTCACCAGTGGGACCATAACGCCATCCAACGGGCATATTTCTTCTTCTGACATGTGCATTTGTATTGTATGTTGTGATGAGGTGGTGATTTTTTCTGAAATTTTTATTCATAAGAAAAAAAAAATAGAAAAAAAGGCAGGGTTTAGGGTTTAGAGATGAATAATTATAAAGATCGTCAAAAAATAAATTAGAAAAAATATAACCTCCTAGTATTTATGGTGTATATTCGAGGAGGAGTAGGTATTTATGGTGTATCCTAGGTATTTATGGTATTTATGGTGTATCCTAGGTATTTATAATTATTTTTTTGCGATCTTTATTTTTCTAATTTATTTTGTGCGATCTTCATAGGAAATATTGTGTGGGAATTTGAAAAATAGAAAGGCAATAACGAGTCATGACACTCAATACCATGAAAAAAAAAATTGCTAAGTGGGACACCATGGCATCTCAACACCGGAAAAAAGAAAAAATTCTAAGTAGGACGGCATGGCATCTCAACAAGCGGAAATGTTTTGGTATCTAATTTAGGTACCGATCAGGTTCATATGGTTTCTATATGAAATCGGTGGAAATATCCACTATTTAAAAAAAAAAAAAAAGATGCCATGACGTCCCACTTAGAATTTTTTTTTTTTTGGTTTTTTTTCACGGGGTTGAGATGTGCCATAGCGTCCCGCAAGGGCGCTATGGCTTGTTACTGCCTTTCTTATGAATAAAAATTTCGGTGATTTTTTAGTCCACATCCTCTGTACTAACAGAATATTTGAGTATAGATCCAAATTGTAAAAACTCTTCAATATTTGTGCCAAAGAAAATCGGACTGTCCAGATCTAAACTCAAAGTTTGTGTTACCTCAGATGATGATAAGTACTCGATAATTGCGCACCGCTCGCCATTTGTTCGGAAATGCGAAATAAATAATTAACACTCTCTCTCTAATGGCACCACCAAATTCTCTCGTGTCTCTTGCCTTCTCACCTCGAAACCTCTGATCTCTCTCTCTCTCTCCCTTCGCCAATGGAGAGGATTGCTCTGCGCCGACCTCACCTTTGGCTCCGCTCCACTATTCCCATCTCCGATATATGCTTCCGTTCTCACCCCCACCTCCTCCGCCTCTCTTTACCACCGCATTGCCCTCCCCCACAACATCCCTCCTTTCCGCGCTTCTTCATCATCTATCTCTATCTCAGTCCCTTTCCCTATGAAACCTGAAATCCAAAAGACAAAGGAAGCTGCTTCCAGTGCTGGTGTCGGTGTGAAGCCAATTGTTCCACAATCTCGTATAATTCATAATTATTAGTATAAACAAATAGGTTTATTTACAATAGAAGAAATCTATAATATCATATGGAAAATTCATTAACTCACGAAACTAAAATTGTTATTCACTTATATTATTATGTTATTTTCAATTTTACAGTTTGGACCGAACCAATTGATTCCATCCTGTTGGTATGAAAATAATGAAATACAACATTTGAGAAGATAATGGAGGCCTCTATTTTTAGGGTAATGGAGATTTTAAGTACATAGTGCAGGTGGATTTACAATGTAAAGAAAAGACTTTACTCCAATAAAAAGCAATTAAATTACAGTTTGATTGATTATCAAACGGCGGTGCTTATCACCCTTTGGACAAGAGATGGTCCACATGATTTCGCACGTACAAATTCCGAATCTTTTTTTTTTTAGGAAAAAGTCCGTGGACATTGAAATTTCATTAAGCTAACAAATATAAAATTACATGCTAAGTTCCTACCAACCTGACAACTAATTACCAGTATCTAAGTGGATTACAAAGTTCAAATAAGAAAACAATATATGAAAGATATTACAAAACCAAAAATACAAGTTTTAGCTAAGGACATATAATTAAAGGCTCTAACTAAGCAATTATTTGAAAAAAAACTAATAATGATAGCTAATACTCTGAGATACCTCAACTTTTGCATGACAGATGTGTACAGTGCCTTTCGGTGATAGCGCAAGGTAGTATTATTCGTGCAGAACGTATTTGAATGGTTAAGATATTCTAAAAAAACATTCAAAGTTTGAGATATCTTAGAGGATGTGAATTCTTATTTAGCCCCCTATACTTGAATTCTGATTCCGCCCCTGCATCGTAAGCATTTTTATTTTTAACTTGAACATTAAATTTGTCAACGTTCGTGTGTGAAAGAAAGACAAAAGTCCAGCCCAAGTCAATGCTGATGGGTCAATAACTGAAGATTCCGTCAATCCTGGCTGCTTCGTATCTACGCCACAAATCGGAAATCACAGATAAAGATAGAGAGAGATAGGGCCAAAGAGAATGATCGAACAATATGAGGCAATGCTATTACGAGTCTGTGTTCCTTTGTTTAGTTTAATCAGCCACAACCAATTATTGAGAGAGAGAGAGAGAGAGATAGAGATCTGAGTGAAAGATAGAGATCTAGGGTGGATAACATGGGCAAATCTAGCTAGCGATCTCTACGTCCCACTTGACAAGTTTACAATAATATTACAAACTTATCAGTAATAATAATGTAATATTAAATCCGGCCCAACACAAACAATCATAACCCAATTAGTTATTCCAACGTCACAGAGAGTGAATATGCGTAAAATCATTTAGTACGTTTAAGGTTGACCACTTTAAAATTAAGTGCCTTAAAGTTAAAAGGAGTACAAATTTTAGAGGTTGGGTTTTGTCCAATAGCCATTCAACAAATATTATCCAAGATAGATCCCGAACTAGGGCTGCACAAAAAATTCGTAGTTCGTAATTCGATTCGAGTTTGATTCGAAAAAGTTCGTAAAAAATTCGATTCGAAATTGAGTTCGTTCAAAATTAATTCAAACCAAACTTAGTTCGAAATTAATTCAAATCAAACTCAAACTGGACCTTGTTCGTTCGAAATATGTTCGCAAACCAAACTTAGTTTAAAATTAACTCAAACGTGAACCGTTGATTTCCGCTGATAATGAACTTTACTGTTTTATTTAGGATAATATTTGGGTTTGTAATAATTCTAAGACTTTGGTGGTTGTTCTGTTATTCTATTGATATTTAAATTGTACTTTGAATACTTTGGATATTTGAAAACCTTGGTGATAATTCTGTGATTGTACTGAACTTTAATTGATTGTACTAAATTTTGGTGTTTATATAAATTTTGGTATTTGTAATGAACTTTGATATAAATTTTGGTGTACTGTGTAATTAGAATTTAGAATGTCTAAGTTTTTATTGAAGTGTGGTAATTTCGAACTATGGCCCAGCTATAAGTCATAACTCGTAAGTCGTAACAAAGTGTAATAAATGTCCTCCCACCAACCCAACCCCACATGGCCAACCTGCACAGCATTGAAGAACAGCAGCCAGAAAACAAGATGGCGCATCCTATAATCCAACAAATATTAGGCAGCAACACAGAACAAGTGCAGCAGGGAGTCAATGCTACTGCCAACAACAGCCCTCCCCCTGTCAGACAAGAACAATGGAAGACTGTGCAAAGGAAGAAAAACAAGCATTGCCGAATACATCCTCTGACCACTGTCCCATTGTCTACACGGCCTCAACAAGGTACAAAAAATCACGTTTCTTTAGATTTGAAAACTGTTGGCTTCGTTTCAAACAGTACAATGATATGATTAGCGAGACATGGCAAGCATTAGGAATAGCCAAAACACCGACACAGTTGCATTCCAAATTGCGTACCATACAATTCAAAACTACAGAATGGGCCAAAAATAGAATAACCACAATCAAAAGTCAGATTTGTACTTGCCGAGACTACCTGGGATGGCTTGATCAAGTCAAAGAAAGGCGATCCACCACACACCTAGAGAAATTCATGGCTGCCTTAGTAAAAAAGCGATTTACCGAACTTTCGGTCCTGGAGGAGGATATCTGGAGACAACGAGCACGAACCAAATGGGAGCTTCAAGGCGACCGAGGCACACGATTTTTCCACAGCTTAGCATCTGCAGCAAAGAAAACCAATTCCATCATGCATATAGAACACCAAGGCACGACCTGTATAGATCAAAGATCCAAAGCAAAGGCTTTTTTCGACTTTTATGTGGACTTAATAGGCCAACCATCTCCAAGTCTTCCAAACATTCATTGGGAAAACCTTTATGGCAACAGCGACAACCGTACCAACCTGCGGGACTTGGTGACAATACAAGATGAGATAATGATTCAAGAGGTCAAGGCAATGATCAAACAATGGCCAAAAAACAAGAGCCCTGGCCCGGACGGGTTTTCTGGCGAATTCTACATACATTTTCTCGACCTATTAGCCCCGGATCTGTGTATGGTTTTCCAACACGCAACAAAGGAAGGTATATCTCTCTCACCACTCAACTCCTCCTATATAGTACTGCTGCCAAAAAAGGATTCACCGTCCCTCGTACAAGACTACCGACCTATCAGCTTGCTTCATGGAGTTCAAAAGATCCTCTCCAAGTTACTTGCAAACAGATTACAATCACAACTACCATCGCTGCTACACAAGGCACAGACGGGTTTTCTGAAGAATAGGCACATCTGCAAGAGCTTTATCTATGCCCACCACATTCTACACATGGCCAAAAAAGAGAACCTCCCAATAGCTCTATTCAAAGCAGACTTCACAAAGGCTTTCGACACGATAAGTTGAGACTTCATTCTGGGAGTTCTGCAAGCGCAGGGATTCCCACCGCGATGGCTATCCTGGATAAAAAATTGCATTTTAGTGGGTTCCTCACAAATAATGATCAATGGGCTCCTGGGAAAAAAGATCATTCTTAAACGAGGGGTAAGGCAAGGGGATCCACTATCTCCACTTCTTTTCATCCTAGCAATAGACTTTCTTGCCAGGTATGTTCAGAAGCTTGCTGACACGGGAGCATTGAGAATGCCGTATAGAGACGTGTCCCCTTGTCTTTTATACGCTGACGATGCGATGTTCTTCATCAAACCAGATACGCAACAGCTTCAGGCACTCCAGATTATTCTCACGGTGTTCAAACAGATTTCCGGACTATCGGTCAACTTGTCAAAGTCAGAATTGTTGGTTTCCATGGGCACACAGGCCTCACAACGGGAGTTTGCAAACAATTTAGGATGTAAGTTGGCAAGTCTACCTTTCACTTACCTGGGGTTGCCACTGTCAAACAAAAGAATCCCAAGAAGCGCATACTTACCGTTGATTCAAAGAATGAACAAACGACTAAGCGGGTGGGCTGCCAAACACCTTTCGATAGCGGGAAGAATTGTGTTGATTAACTCTGTACTATCTTCACTCTCGACATATATTATGTCCTGTCTTAGACTGCCCGATAAGGTCATCAAAGACATAGACAAAATAAGAAAATCCTTCCTGTGGCATGGGGCATCACCACAGCCACAATCCAAAATGAACCTAGCAAATTGGAATTTAGCTTGCACGCCAAAGGAATTCGGCGGCCTCGGTATAATGGATTTGACAATTTTCAATCAAGCCCTTTTACTAAAATGGTATTGGCAGTGGCAAAAACCGCACGAACACTCTGCAAATCAATGTTTCAACTACACATCGGCCATTCGGAAACTCATGCATTTTTGCAACTTCTCTTTCTCTCACAAACCGGGAAATGGAAAAAACATCCGATTCTGGGACAACAATTGGGGGGGGGGGGGGGGGGTTATCTTGCGCACACACTTACCTGATCTATATACATATGCTTGGGACACAAACACGTCTCTACATGCGGTAGTACAGGCCACTGATCTTAACTCCTTATTCAGATCAGGCCTCTCTGACACAGCAGCTTCAGAATTGGCACAGCTCAAGCGGCTCCTAACAGGTCTGACCCTAAACCCGTTAGTGGAAGACGACATGGGATGGCGATGGAACGAATTGGGTACCTACACGGTTAAAGGAGGCTACCGGGCAATGAAAAACTTTCCAAGAATACAAAATGGAACTAGCAAAATCTGGAAACTACAAGTTCCACCCAGGATGAAGGTTTTTGGCTGGTTAGTGCTACTGAATAGGCTGCTCACTATAGATAATCTAAACAGGAGAGGTTGGACATTAGTAAACCGGTGTGTTCTCTGCAAGCAACAGAGCGAGTCAGTCAAACACATGCTCAATGATTGCCCTTTCTCTACCGCGGTATACCATCAATTATCTATAACTATACCGGAGAGGATGCCACTTCTTGCTCCTCCACTCACACCAACAGAAGCACTGACATGCAGAACAGTATCGAAGTCGAAAAGAGGTACAATGTTGATAGCTCAGTTTTGTATTTGGCGGGAACGATGTGCAAGAACATTCACAGACGCGAGTAAAGATGCCAAACAAATTACACAAGAAGTACTATGGCAATTGCAGTTCATCTCAGTAGGATCGTCACTCACCGGCAATAGAGCACCGTTTACCAGCATAACACAATAAATTTTCAATTCTTTCTTTTCTTTTCTTCTTTTCCGTTTTTCATTCCCTCCCCAGTTTTCATTTCTGTTTTTCATTTTTTACTTCATGTTTTTATTTTACTTTATTCTTCTATCACTCAACCTGTTTTGAGTGTGTCACTGTTTTCTCTTATGTAGTTACACGTTTTGTGTAACAGAACAATTTACATCAATTAAATATGGGCTCGATCCCTATTTTTAATCAAAAATTTATAAATAGATATTTACTATTTATTAAAAATAAAATAATATGTAGCAAATTTATGAAAAATATTTGGTCTTTTATTTGGCCAGTTGTAGGGACAAATGGTTCATAGCTAGTCTTTTCCTGTGACATATACAAAAGTGTAAACCTATATGACATTTGTGTATACGTTATAAGTAGTGAAATGAATCATATACCCACGGAAATTGATAAATAAGAAGACTGAACATTATTATTACACACCACATAATTTTATTTTTTAATAAGAGGTAAAATGAGAACTTTCTAAATTTAAATGAGTTCTAATAGAAAATGCAATAAATTGGGAAAAAAATTTGTGAGTTTTTGAAACTTAGACGGGTAAATATAATATTATAAATTTTAGTTGGGGAAATACGTAATTTCGAAGATTTTGCAGGGCATACATGAAATTCTCCCAAATAAACATTTTCGAAATTGAATTCTTACAAAGTGTGGTGATCTGAAAAACCAAATCCAATTTCCATGAAAACAGTATTTTAGTACTTTGTGAATTATTACTTCTCTGAAGAATATAATTTTTTTAGATAAAAATTGAATCAAACCGCTCAATTTTAAATATCTGCAAACAACTGTAACAGCATTTTTTCCCCCTTAATCTTATTGTTTCCTGTTACTTCTTTTGCTATCTTTTTCCAACATCTAGTGATTACACATGTCTTATCTATTGTCTTCCAAAAATACTATAATATTATATATGTCGCTCAGAAGGAGGGATAGCATGCATTTACCTATAGGACCGTAGTTGATTCGGCCAAAAGCAGTTTGCATGGCCATAGCGCTGAGAAGCAAACAGATGATCATGATGAATTCACTCTTCATTTTGCTGCACAAATACTCTACACACTACCATCAACAGCAGCAGTAGCAGTGTCCCTTGATTTCTTCCATCTACATCATTTTATACTGAAAATTATAACAAGACTTGAGCAAATCAAGTCCCAAGTCAAGTCCCTCCTTTCTGCTGTCAGCTCTGAATTGACTTGACACCATTTGTCCCGGTAGAGAATAATACCTCTTAATTTGGTTAATTTTTTCTACACGAACAGTTGGTTTAAGAGGGCCTATCCAAAGTAGGTCGCACGGCCCATATTGACCATGGCCCATCAAACCATTGCCGTTACGAAGTATCTAGAACAAATATACTTCACATTTATAACCACTCACTAGTGAGACCGTAACGCCATCCAATAGTTACTCTCAAAGAGTAGGTCCGATGTCCATTGAATCTACTTTGGTTTGATAGATTCAATCACCATTCAATACACAGTAAGATGCGCGCGCTCTGCTTTAAAATGCAAGCGCATCTGTTTCAATTTTGTATGCACAAATTTTAAAATTGATCGGATAGTCTTAAAGCTCATTGGATCTAAAAGTACATCCATGTCCATCAGACCTAATCTGTTCTCCTCCAGATATTGCTTCCTCAAATACTCTCTATTAATAAACAAATAATAAAATGCTTTGTATTTGGGCACCGAAGGTAACACAATATTTAAGTTTAGATAATGACCGTTAGATCAGAATAAGCAGAATATTAAAGTGCTCCAGATTCTAATCAGAAGATTCAGATCTAAACAGAAATATACATTTACCTCAGAGGATTTGGAATCGTTAATATTTTGTTGTTATCATGTGATTGCGCTTCTCGCCATTTGTTCGGAAATGCGAAATATAAAAAAACAATTCATAAATAATTAACACTCGCTGTTGCTCCAATATCATCACCAAATTCTCTCATTTCTCTCACCTTCTCACGTCGACTTCTCCGCTCTTCCTCTTTGCGCTTCTTCATCACCTACCTCTATCTTCGTCCCTTTTACAAACCTTAAACCCAAAAGACAAAGGAATATGTTGGTTTTTAATTAAGTAATTGAGAGTAAGCTTTATTATTAGGACTTAATTTAGTTTTTTGTTTTTGTTTTCAGTTTAATTTTCAGAAAAAATCAAGTCCCAAGTCAAGTCTCTCCCTGCCTTAGCTTTCAACACTGAATTGATTTGTCCCGGTACAAAATAGTAGCTCTAACTTGGTTATTTTTTCCTACATGAAAGGAGTAATAACAAAATTCCGGTCAAGGTAGAACGCAAATGTGTGTCTTACTTGTGTTGCTTAGCTGAATTTCGAGTCTTAACTGTCTTTTCAGTGTAGAACTTTCTTTGGCCAACGATTGTATCAACGATAAGAGAGCCCATGATAGGGTTGAAAACAGGTTGGATATTATCCGATTGAATCCGGATCCGTATTCGAAAATTAAATACGGATATCTGATATCCGAATATCCGTGCGGATAGTGGTACGGAAATGGTTTTGAATTTTAATTATCTGTATCCAAATAGTAGATATATACCATGTAGTTTAATGTATATTATGAAATATGTATGTATATATCTACAGATATTTGATATTTGATCCGTATCCGTATGTATCCGTCCAATATCCAATCCGTATCTAAAAAAATAAACAGATACGAATATAGTTTTAACACTCTCCGATTCATATCCGATCCGTTTTCAACTTAATTAAAAGCATTTTAATACATTAATGGAAATATTAAAGAGTAGGGTTAAAATGGAATATTAGTTTTGTGCTCCAATTATGCTCCACATCTTTATCTCTGTTTCTAAAGTCCGAATAGTCCATCCAAACAGCTCAACATGATCTTCATATTAAAATGTGCTTGGAGACCAAATTTTATATTTTTTTGGAATTTTGTTACTATTCTTTTAGATAGGTACAAACTTACTGTTTTGGATGGTCCAAAATCTTCTAAAAATATTAAAATACTGATGTACCTATCTAAAAAGATGAGGGTTCAAATGCCTTCATTTTTTGTGCCTCTAATGGACCAAAATGGTACTAACAACTTTCAGTATAAATTAATATATCTTTTAACTCTAATTAACTTACGTTTAGATCACAAGCGTATAATCCTACCGTGTAGTATAATTGGGGTGTCGATCCACAGAGATAGTATATTGGATTTCTAACAGTTTTCACTAGTCTAGGTTATAAGGGGGTTTTGAAAATAGGTTTTAAAATAGTTTAAGGTAGGGTTCAATACCCTCAAAGTTAGATGTAATCTATGTTATTTTCTCTATGTGCTCATAAAAAATTATCACATTTCAATTTTGTTTTTATGTGAATTAATAAGTTGAAAAATCAACGTCTAGAAATTATCCACATTAGTACGTTTTTTACAAGCTCTTGATGACAACCAAAACAAAATTGAAATGTCATAATTTTTACACGTGTATAGATAAAATGATGTAGATCATATCCAATGGTTTTATTTTGACTTTTAAGTTTAAAATTTTTAGTTATTAAAGATTTTAAAAATGGAGGCATGGTGGAGGCACAAAAAATGGAGGCATTTGAACCCTCCTCATCTAGAAAATAGTAAAAATGTTTCAAAAATATAAAATTTGATCTCCAAGCACATTTTAATATGAAGATCAAGTTCAGCTGTTCGGATCAATTGTTCGCACTTTGAAAAATGATAAAAAGATGTAGAGCATGATTGGAGCACAAAACTAATGGTGCATTTTAATGCTAATCATGATTGAAACACAATATTTCCAAATAATTTATAGTAAAACTACTGCCGAATCATCTATAATTAATTACTTTATTAAACTAGTAATACAAAGCCAAAATAAAATAGATACAATATGTAAAATGTACTTATGTTGTCTCTCGCTGTAATCTAGATAATTAATTACATAGTAAATTTTCCATAATTGTTGCTATAAATTTCCAGATATCTCCATCATTCTTTGACAAGCATCGCTAGCAGCACCCCTTACCACAACATCTGATCTCGCGGCAGCAATATATGCCAGGTTGATGGATATGAGGATATGGAGCATTTCTCGGTGTTGTAGCTGAATGAGTGCAAAAGTAGAGAACATATGAATATGGAGTCATATTAAACATCTTGTGGGTTATGTTTTCATGTACAAGTTGATAAAGCAACGGTTATACTTTTTTTTTAGTAAGAATAGAAGTCTAGCTCCTTTTTTTATTAACCGCAATTGGTTATAGAATCTGAATAGGGTTTTGAGAGGTAACTCTGCAATGGATTTACATATAAATGGAAAGATAAGAAAAATAAAATACAAAGAAACAAAATTTTGAGAAAAGAAAAGAAATAAAGATTAAAACATCAGTTTAACAAGCTGCTACTTTTCATTATGTTGCTATTTTTCTATTTGTGTAGTTCTACTGAGTTTTAACTTCTTCGGCCAATTCTTCAACAGTTATACTTTACTCGGGAGATTACCAAAGTTGGTTTTTCTCTTAACTCATCGATCCCAAAAGAACAAGGGCCAAGGGGCAACTAACTATGACCGTAGTCCAACCCAGTTGAGAGAAATGAAATCAATTGACCCCATTTATACTTTAAATAAATGTGTTTCTATGTTATTTTATAAATTTTATAAATTTATAAATTCAGTTTGTTTCTCTATGCTTTTATCTTTTAGAATTTCTTTCACTATTTTATAGATATGTACAAAATCATTGTTTTTGGATAGTCGAGAAACAGTAATTTTGTATCTATCTAACAAAATAGCAAAAAGAAATTAAAAAAAAAATATAAGATTTGATCTCGAAGCAAATTTTAATATGGAAATGCATGCTGAGTGATTCGGGTCAACTGTTTAAAATTTGAAAATCTATATAAGCATGTGCGGTACGAGTGAGGCCTCAAAGATATGAGGTATTTGAACACCCCTCTAGTTTAAAAGGGGTAAAGTTATTAACAAATCAATTCCTTTAAAAGCCTAATAGACCACAAGCTCTATTTACGATTTTATTATTTTAAAAAAATATAAAATCAAATTGTTAGCCAACTGATTGATTTTTTTTTTTTACAAAAATAGTAAGAACCGAATCAAAATTTCGGTTCATACAGGGGATTTCAACGGTTTAGATTTTTTGTTTGAAACTAATCTGATAGACTTTTGAAGTTGTGCTCACCAAACCCTCTTGTTGAGCACATCACACCCTAGCTTTGCTCATTGTTTTCGACTAAAACTTATTGTTACTTGTTTTATCATTTCTTGACAACGATAGACTACATTGTAATGGAGACCCATGGCTTATCTATTTTATTATAAAATACACTATTAATCTTTCTTGTTTTTTGAGATAAGAATACACTATTAATCTATAATATGGTTGTACATTATTATCTAGTCACTCAGAACGAGAGAGCATTTACCTCTACCGCCGGGACGGGTCGGTTTAGTAAGGGACCCAGAGGAGATTTCAGCAGAAGCAGCAGGTTGCATGTCCATAGCGCTGAGCAGCAAACAGAGAATCACTAATACACTCTTCATTTAATTTTGGTCCCCAAAAACTCTACACACTACCAGTAGCAGTAGCAGTAGCAGTAGCAGTAGCAGTAGCAGTAGCAGTAGCGGTGTCCCTTGATTTCTTCCATCTTCATCATTTTATAATGAAAATTATAACAAGACTTGTGCAAGTCAAGTCCCTCCCTGCCTCTACTTCCCCAAGTCTAAATTAATTTGTCTCGGTAGAGAATAATACCTCTAACTTGATTAACATTTCCTGCACGAAAGCAATAATTACAAAATTCTGGTCAAGATACAACGCAAATGTCACTCTTACTTGGGCTACTTTCACCGTGGAACATTCGGTTTACTGAATCTATGACCAACGATCGTTTCAACGGTCAAAGAGGGCCCATGCCAAAGGCAGGCCGCACGGCCCATATTAACCATGGCCCACCAACCGTTTGTGTTAGAAAGTATCTAGAACAAATATACTTCACATTTATAACCAATCACTCACCAGTGGGACCATAACGCCATCCAACGGGCATATTTCTTCTTCTCGTGTGCATTTGTATTGTATGTTGTGATGAGGTGGTGATTTTTTCCGAAATTTTTATTCGTAAGAAAAAAAAATATATTAAAAATACGAAATGTTGTGTGGGCATTTGATAAATAGAAAGGCAGTAACGAGTCTTGACACTCAACACCATGAAAAAAAACGAAAAAAAAAATTGCTAAGTGGGACGTCATGGCATCTCAACACCGGAAAAAGAAAAAAAAAAAAAGTGGGACGCCATAGCTCCCACAGATTCAACCCTAAACCATCCCCTCTCCCGTCGCTCTCTCCCATTCTATTACAGCACCAAAAAACAAAGCCGAAAGACAGAGAAAGGCAACGAAAAAAAAAAGAATAGCGACAGCACTCTGCTGGTCCCGCCTGATCCCACTCTGCTGGTCCCCCGCTTGTTTAGATGCCATGGTGTCCCACAGAGAATTTTTTCTTTTTTCCGGTGTTGAGATGCCATGACGACCCACTTAGAATTTTTTTTTTCGTTTTTTTTCACAGGGTTGAGATGTGCCATGGCGTCCCTGCGCGACGCCATGGCTTGTTGCTGACTTTCTATTTTTAAAATTCCTGCACGGCATTTTCTATTTTTAATATTTTCTTATTTTCTTATGAATAAAAATTTCGGTGATTTTTAGTCCACATTCTCTGTACTAACAGAATATTTGAGTATAGATCCAAATCGTAAAAACTCTTCAATATTTGTGCCAAAGAAAATCGGACTGTCCAGATCTAAACTCAAAGTTTGTGTTACCTCAGATGATGATAAGTACTCGATAATTGCGCACCGCTCGCCATTTGTTCGGAAATGCAAAATAAATAATTAACACTCTCTCTCTCTCTCTAATGGCACCACCAAATTCTCTCGTGTCTCTTGCCTTCTCACCTCGAAATCTCTGCTCTCTCTCTCTCTCCCTTCGCCAATGGAGAGGATTGCTCTGCGCCGAACTCACCTTTGGCTCCTCTCCACTATTCCCATCTCCGATATATGCTTCCGTTCTCACCACACCTCCTCCGTCTCTCTTCTTCATCATCTATCTCTATCTCCGTCCCTTTCCCCATGAAACCTGAAATCCAAAAGACAAAGGAAGCTGCTTCCAGTGCTGGTGTCGGTGTGAAGCCAATTGTTCCACAATCTCGTATAATTCATAATTATTAGTATAAACAAATAGGTTTATTTACAATAGAAGAAATCTATAATACCATATGCAAAATTCATTAACTCACAAAACTAAAATTGTTATTCACTTATATTATTATGTTATTTTCAATTTTACAGTTCGGACCGAACCAATTGATTCCATCCTGTTGGTATGAAAATAATGAAATACAACATTTGAGAAGATAATGGAGGCCTCTATTTTTAGGGTAATGGAGATTTTAAGTACATAGTGCAGTTGGATTTACAATGCAAAGAAAAGACTTTACTCAAATAAAAAGCAATTAATTTACGTCGATTCACATGGACATTGAAATTTCGAAGGTTGTATCCACTACGTCGATCCACGTGGATCAACTTAATCTTAGCAATTCTTTTTTTTTAGGAAAAAGTCTGTGGACATTGAAATTTCATTAAGCTAACAAATATAAAATTACATACTAAGTTCCTACCAACCTGATAACTAATTACCCGTATCTAAGTGGATTACAAAGTTCAAATAAGAAAACAATATATGAAAGATATTACAAAACCAAAAATACAAGTACGGTAATGCTAAGGACATATATAAAGGCTCTAACTAAGCAATTATTTGAAAAAAAAAACAAATTAATGATAGCTAATGCTCTGAGATACCTCAACTTTTGCATGACAGACGTGTACGGTGCCTTTCGGTGATAGCGCAAGACAGTATTATTCGTGCAGAACGTATTTGAATGGTTAAGATATTCTAAAAAAACATTGAAAGTTTGAGATATCTTAGAGGATGTGAATTCTTATTTAGTCCTCTATACTTGAATTCTGATTCCGCCCCTGCATTGTAAGCATTTTTATTTTTAACTTGAACATTAAATTTGTCAACGTTGGTGTGTGAAAGAAAGACAAAGTCCAGCCCAAGTCAATGCTGATGGGTCAATAACTGAAGATTCCGTCAATCCTGGCTGCTTCGTATCTACGCCACAAATCGGAAATCACAGATAGAGATAGAGAGAGATAGGGCCAAAGAGAATGATCGAACAATATGAGGCAATGCTATTACGAGTCTGTGTTCCTTTGTTTAGTTTAATCCGCCACTACCAATTATTGAGAGAGAGAGAGAGACAGAGATCTGAGTGAAAGATAGAGATCTAGGGTGGATATCATGGGCAAATCTCTACGTCCCACTTGACAAGTTTACAATAATATTACAAACTTATCAGTAATAATAATGTAATATTAAATCAGGCCCAACACAAACAATCATAACCCAATTAGTTATTCCAACGTCACTGAGAGTGAATATGCGTAAAATCATTTAGTACGTTTAAGGTTGACCACTTCAAAAGTGCCTTAAGTTAAAAGGAGTACAAATTTTAGAGGTTGGGTTTTGTCCAATAGCCATTCAACAAATATTATCCAAGATTGATCCCGAACTGTCCGATTTACACAGGCATTCGTCCGAACGATTTACAACTTCACAAATTCCAAAAGGTCCCGTAAATCTAAACCGTTCGTATGAGTTTTGACTTTGATGAAACGAAACGGTTTACATCCGGTTTTCTTCCTATATAACCCTTCGGACAAAAATCCCAATCTAAATTTATAACCTTCATTATTTAGAATTCGCATCCTCTGAGATACATCATATATATTTTGCGTGACTTTTGAGAAAATCTCAACCGTTCAAATACGTTCTGCATGAATCTCAAAGTTCAAATAATACTGGTCCCCTGCGCTTTCCCCGAATAGGCACCGGATACGTGGTAACGCAAAATATGATATATCTCAGAGGATACGCACTCCATTATTTAATGAGTGCACAATCCCTGAGGTAACATAATTTTTTGTTTAGATCCTGAACGTCTAATCAGATCCAGGTCAATCTGACTAAAGGTGGAATGCACAAGATGCCTATAATATTTGTGCAGATTCCGATCGAACAGTCCCAATTGAACCAAAATATTCTTTTACTTTAAGTGATATTAATTTTGTATTTTTATGTTTTTTATTTATTTATTTATTTGTGTTTTCTTTTTCTTTTTTCTTCTTTTTTAGCCTGACCCAATGGGGCCATAACAGCATTTTAATTCATCCGTTTGATGATTTGGACACAATATATATATATATCCCAATAATTCATATTAAAAATACTGGGGAAACATCTATAACTACTGTATTAATACAAGCTAGCAGAAGTAAAATGGATACAACAACAATTAGTAAAATGTGAAAACCGATCATGAAATCATTATTTAACTACTTCTCTCAACTTGCTTTGATAATTACATAATAAATCATTCTTTAAGCACCAGCATGGCTAGCAACAAACCCCACAATAACATGTGTCTCCGCAGCAATGTCTGCAGGGTGGACGGAGTGTAGGAGTTGGTCTACGATTTGGATCTGAAATGTGAAAAAGTTGAAAATATATGAATATGGAGTTATACTAAACACCGTATATATAAAGAAACAACGAACTTTTTTTCTACAATTACTGCATTATATAAGCTGAAAGAAAAAGGATACAATGTGTAAAATGGGAAAACCGAATCCGAACGTATGTTCTCTCAACTTGCTTTAATTAAAGTAGGCCATTACATAATAAATCATCACAAATTGTTGCTATTAATTTCCTGAAATCTCCATCATTCTATAAGCACCAGCATGGCTAGCAGCAACTCCCACCACAACATCTCTCTCCGCAGCAACGGTTAGGTCCATGGGGTTTAGAAATTCGAGGTATATCTATTATATTAAACATCATAAAAACATTGAGGTTATTCATGTAAAAATTGATAAAGAAACAGTCGTACTTTACTCGAGATCACGAAAGACGGTATTTCTGTTAACTCATCGCAAAAAAAAACATGGGCAACTGACTTGACCATTTGGATGTGTGTGTGGATCGTTAAAGAAAACATACAAGCATAATACTATTTATGATAGTATGTGAAAATCGTGTGTGAAAATTGTTAATTGGAATTATATAGAAAAAGTGTTTATTGTGTCCTATTATAAGTAAATAAAGAGGGAGAATTTCATGTATACCCGTCAAAAACTTTTAAATTACATAATTTCGCTCAAAAATTCATAATTTCGCTCAAAAAACTAACAAGTTTAACCAATTTATTGTCTCATTTTAATTATATAAATAGATATTTTACTATTTATTAAAAATAAAATAATATGTACCAATTTTATGAAAAATATTTGGTCTTTCATTTGACCAGTTGTAGGGACAAATGGTTCATAGTCTTTTCGTGTGACATATACAAAAGTGTAAACCTATATGACATTGTGTATACGTTATAAGTAGTGAAATGAATCATATACCCTCGGAAATTGATAAATAAGAAGACTGAACATTATTATTACACACCACATATTTTATTTTTTAATAAGAGGTAAAATGAGAACTTTATAAATTTAAATGAGTTCTAATAGAACATGCAATAAATTGGGATAAAATTTGTGAGTTTTTGAAACTTAGACGGGCAAATATAATATTATAAATTTTAGTTGGGGAAATACGTAATTTTGAAGATTTTGCAGGGCATACATGAAATTCTCCCAAATAAATATTTTTGAAATTGAATTCTTACAAAGTGTGGTGATCTGAAAACCAAATCCAATTTCCATGAAAATAGTATTTTAGTACTTTGTGAATTATTACTTGTCTGAAGAATATAATTTTTTTAGATAAAAATTGAATCAAACCGCTCAATTTTAAATATCCACCAACAAATGTAACACCTTTTTTATCACCTTAATCTTATTGTTTCCTGTTACTTCTTTTGCTATCTTTTTCCAACATCTAGTGATTACACATGCCTTATCTATTGTCTTCCAAAAATACTACAATATTATATATGTCGCTCAGAAGGAGGGATAGCATGCATTTACCTGAAGGATAGTGGATTCCGCCAAAAGCAGTTTGCATGGCCATAGCGCTGAGAAGCAAACAGATGATCATATGATGAATTCACTCTTCATTTTGCTGCACAAATACTCTACACACTACCATCAACAGCAGCAGTAGCAGTAGCAGTGTCCCTTGATTTCTTCCATCTTCATCATTTTATACTGAAAATTATAACAACACCTGAGCAAATCAAGTCCCAAGTCAAGTCCCTCCTTCTCTGCTGTCAGCTCTGAATTGACTTGACACCATTTGTCCCGGTAGAGAATAATATCTCCAACACGGTTAAATTATCCTACACGAAAGGAGTAACAACAAAATTCCGGTCAAGGTACAACGCAAAAGTCTTACATGTGCTGCTTAGCTGAATTACTGAAATCGACTGTCAAGTTTGGATTTGGAGTGCAGTTATCTTTCCACCGTACAATTCAACTTTGTCTGTGCTATGGTCGATATGGAGACAGCACAATGAGGTAATCTTTCGAGGTAAGAAGCTTCCACCTTGGTTAGTTGCAAACCGAACTGCTGAGGATGCGAAACTGTAACAGGGGCTGTTTAATTTGGGCACAGGTGCTATAAATGTGAGAACTGATGCTATAACATAACGTAATATTGTAATAGATTAGGGTTTTCGATCGGACGGTCCCGATCGAAAACCCAAAAGTTGGGTTACTTTATGGGATCCGGACCCCTCACCAGTGGGACTGTAACGCCATCCAATGGGGCACTCCAGTGGCCAATATTGCTTCCTCCGATTCTCTCTACTAATAAACAAATAATAAAATGCTTCTGTAATTGGGTTCCTAAGGTAACACAATATTTCTCTTTAGATAATGACCGTTCAGTCAGAATATCCAGAATATCAAAGGGCTCCAGATTCTAATCGGACGGTTCAGATCTAAACAAAATATACATTTACCTCAGAGGATTTGGAATCGTAAATATTTTGTTGTCATCTTATCATGTGATTGCGCGCTTCTCGCCATTTGTTCGGAAATGCGAAATATAAAAAAACAATTCATAAATAATTAACACTCGCTGTCGCTCCAATATCATCACCAAATTCTCTCATTTCTCTCGCCTTCTCACGTCAACTTCTCCGCTCTTCCTCTTCACGCTTCTTCATCATCTACCTCTATCTTCGTCCCTTTTACAAAACCTTAAACCCAAAAGACAAAGGAATATGTTGGTTTTTAATAAAGTAATTGAGAGTAAGCTTTATTATTAGGACTTAATTTAGGTTTTTATTTTTGCTTTCAGTTTAATTTTCAGAAAAAATCAACTCCCAAGTCAAGTCCCTCCCTGCCTTAGCTTTCAACACTGAATTGATTTGTCCCGGTACAAAATAGTAGCTCTAACTTGGTTATTTTTTCCTACATGAAAGAAGTAATAACAAAATTCCGGTCAAGGTAGAACGCAAATGTGTGTCTTACTTGTGTTGCTTAGCTGAATTTCGAGTCTTAACTGTCTTTTCAGTGTAGAACTTTCTTTGGCCAACGATTGTATCAACGATAAGAGGGCCCATGATAGGGTTGAAAACGGGTTGGATTATCCGATTGAATCCGGATCCATATTCAAAAATTAGATTTAGATATCTGATATCTGAATATCCGTGCAGATAGTGGTACAGATATGGTTTTGAATTTTAATTATCAGTATCCGAATAGTAGATATATACCATGTAGTTTAATATATATTATGAAATATGTATGTATATATCTACAGATATTCGATATTCGATCCGCCTTCATATCCGGAAAAAAAACGGATACGAATATAGTTTTACCACTCTCCAATTCATATCCGATCCATTTTCAACTTAATTAAAAGCATTTTAATACATTCATGGAAATATTAAAGAGTATAATTAAAATGCAATATTAGTTTTGTACTCCAATCATGCTCCAATCATGCTCCACATCTTTATCTCTGTTTCTAAAGTCCGAATAGTCCATCCGAACAGCTCAACGTGATCGTTATATTAAAATGTGCTTGGAGACCAAATTTTATATTTTTTGGAATTTTGTTACTATTTTTTTAGATAGGTACAAACTTACTGTTTTGGATGGTCCAAAATCTTCTAAAAATAGTGATGTACCAATCTAAAAAGTAGTAAAAAAGTTTCAAAAAATATAAAATTTGATCTCCAAGCACATTTTAATATGAATATCAAGTTCAGCAGTTCGGATTAATTGTTCGCACTTTGAAAAAGGATAAAAAGATGTGGAACATGATTGGAGCACAAAACTCATGGTGCATTTAACGCTACTCATGATTGAAACACAATATTTCCAAATAATTTATAGTAAAACTAGTGCCGAATCATCTACAATATAATTACTGTATAAAACTATTAATATATACAAGGCAAAATAAAATGGATACAATATGTAAAATGTACTTATGTTGTCTCTCGCTGTAATCTAGATAATTAATTACATAGTAAATTTTCCATAATTATTGCTATTAGTTTCCTAAAGTCTCTAATTTAGTACGACTTTATATATACATTTTGGAATTCAAATATTCAATCCACATTATTGATTTTGTTCATTTTCATGAGAGTATACTAACAATATTCTAAAAAGTTCCGTATAATATCTGAATAATTTTTTATACACATCTTCGATTAATTATTCCTAATGAATTGTACGAACAATTATAATATTTTTCTAATGTTATTCATAAAACTTACGTAGGTTTTTATTTATAATGGAAATCTTAATTTGTTCGCCGACTTTGAATAATATTACCTCAGGTCAAGTCAGAACTTTGAATATTATAATTCGACGAAAAATTAAAATATTTCTAACCACAGAAATTTGAATTTGTTCGCAAGGTCTCATCTGCAATGCACGAGGGAACTTCAAAGAACCATCTTAGAAATCTTAATTTAATTTTTTGATTGAAATGTTTCTACTACTAGTCAACTACGCACAATAGCATATACACAGATATGATATGTTTCAACTTTGAAAAAGCAGGTGAATGTTCAATTTCTAATTTAGTACGACTTTGACCGTAATTTGGTATGACTTTTGATGGGGGACAGAACACAGGAAGGTTAGAGGGATGATATAATTACGCATCATATTTTGGGTGACTTTCTGGAAAATCTCAACCGTTCAAATACGTTCTGCACGAATTTCAAAGCTCAAATAATACTTGTCCGCCGCGCTATCCCGAATAGGCACCGGACACGTCGATCACGCAAAATATGATATATCTCAGAGGATACGCACTCCATTATTTAATGAGTGCACAATCCCTGAGGTAACAGAATATTTATGTTTAGATCCTGAACGTCCAATCAGAATCCAGGTCAATCTGAATAAAGGTGGAATGCACAAGATATCTATAATATTTGTGCGGATTCCGATCGGACAGTCCCAATTGAACCAGAAATATTCTTTACTTTAAATGATATTAATTTTGTATTTTCTGTTATTTAATTATTTATGTATTTGTGTTTTCTTTTTCTTTTTCTTTTTTTTTAGCCTGACCCAGTGGGGCCATAACAGCTTTTTAAGTCATCCGTTTGATGATTTGGACACAATATATATATATGAGGAGGGATCAAGTTACAACAAATTTGAGTTACAACAACCATTTTTTTCATTTTCAAAGTCCAAAATCGTCGATCCAAACCGTTCAACATGATCTCCACAATAAAATGTGCTTCCAAATCAAATTTTATATTTTTTTGAATTTTTTTACTATTTATTAAGTATTTTACAAAAAATAGTCATATTCAGACCGTTGAATTTTGTACCCATCTTAATAAATAGTAAAAAAATTCAAAAAAATGTAAAATTTGATCTGCAAGTACATTTTATTTAGATAATCATGTTGAACGGTTTGGATCGACGATTTAGACTTTGAAAATGAAAAAAATGGATGTGGTAAAAGAGATGTCACCAAAAAGAGGTGTCATCCGATCCCTCCTCATATATATATATCCCAATAATTCATATTAAAAATACTGGGGAAACATCTATAACTACTGTATTAATACAAGCTAGCTAGCCGAAGTAAAATGGATACAACAACAATTTGTAAAATGTGAAAACCGAGCATGAAATCATTATTTAATTAACTACTTCTCTCAACGTGCTTTGATAATTACATAATAAATCATTCTTTAAGCACCAGCATGGCTAGCAACAAACCCCACGACAACATAGGTCTCCGCAGCAAGGTTGGCGTCGATAGGGTTTAGGAAATGGTATTCTAGGATTAGAATATGACCGCCCTGAAATGTGAAAAAGTTGAAAAAATATGAATATATGGAGTTATACTAAACACCGTATATATAAAGAAACAACGAACTTTTTTTATATACAAATTAATAAAGCAGTACAGTTAATTATATTATACTACTATACTAGAGATCACCAAAGTCGGTTTTCTCTTAAAAAAGGTGCTAATTTTGTGTTATTTAAACAAATAAATATTATTTGGATTGAATGGTGCTGATCTGAAGAGAGCAAGTCCAAATTCCATATCCATGAGCGATATTTCATACGTATTTCGAACCTACGACTTTTCGCACGGAAGGCTAACTCTCAAGCTGAATAATATAATTAAAATAACATTTGCACTAATATGAATTGCACCAAATTAATATTTTTTCACACTATTTGGATTAGTTCTCTTCAACACTATTCTCATATACTAGATATATATAGTAATTAAATCCCTATTTTTCTGCCCTTAAACTTATTGTTGCCTATTACTTGTTTAATCCTTTCTTCAAAACGAAAGACTACATTGTAAATATGGAGACCCATGGCAATATCATATATTCTTTTTTTTTTAAATGCGCTATTAATCTATAATATGGTTGTACATTATTATCTAGTCACTCAGAACGAGAGAGCATTTACCACTACCTGGCGGTTTAGTAAAGGAGCTGTAGGGGTTGATTACAGCAGAAGCAGGAGGTTGCATGGCCATAGCGCTGAGCAGCAAACAGAGAATCACTAATACACTCTTCATTTAATTTTGCTCCCCAAAAACTCTACACACTACCAGTAGCAATAGCAGTAGCAGTAGCGGTGTCCCTTGATTTCTTCCATCTTCATCATTTTATAATGAAAATTATAACAAGACTTGTGCAAGTCAAGTCCCTCCCTGCCTCTGCTTTCCCAAGTCTGAATTGATTTGTCTCGGTACAGAATAATACCTCTAACTTGATTAACATTTCCTGCACGAAAGCAATAATTACAAAATTCCGGTCAAGATACAACGCAAATGTCAAACTCTAATTACTTCTGCTGCTTTCACCGTGGAACATTCGGTTTACTGGATCTACGACCAACGATAGTTTCAACGGTCAAAGAGGGCCCATGCCAAAGGCAGGCCGCACGGCCCATATTAACTTGTTCCATCTCTTATTTTTTTTACTTTTTTTGACATGAATTTCTTAATTTTAATTTGTTTGCTTGCTATTGTTTCAACATTCAATAAAATAAATCTAATATTTACATATTTCTTTAGTGCTTTTCCTATCTTGTGATGCGGGGATTCTCCGTCAGCACTTAATTTAAGCGGATATGTAGAAGAAAGTTTGTAATAGAGAATCTGACCGACATTTTTATTAATATCCAACGTTTAATACAAATTATTAATTCTGCCTAGAATTCGACTCAATATCGAAAAATACCCAAGCCGGCCAGAAAATGGCCAGCTTATCTAAGCCGGCCATTTTCTAGCCGGCTTACTCCATTTTTTTTTTTTTTTTTTTTTTAGAGAGAGAGACACTATGAAGATCAAAATATTGAAATCTAACTCTGAAAATTTGAAATTTTTGTTTAAATTATGTGTTATATTACTTCTTTTGATGTATAATTAGCATATTTATACTAAAATACGCTAGATTACATGAAATTATGTTGAATAACACTAAATTATGTTCAATTATGTTCAATTATACTAAATTACGTTAAATTACAATAACTTCGCTAATTATGCTGAAATATAGTAAATTATGGTAAACTACGGAAAATTACGCTAAAGTAGACCGATTCTGTGCCAACTTTCATGAATCATGAAAAATAGTAAAAAAATTCCAAAAATAGTTAAAATTGGTAATCTGCAAGTTCATTATGTAACTAATTTACTGAGCTACTTGGATTGAATGATAGAAATGAAAATCTTAATTGGAAACTTCAACTCAAGTTTTGAGGCTCTTCCCTTTGTTTTTTGCCGATTCTGAATTTCAAAATCTAGCGTAGCGGGCACGAACGCATGTGCATTTTCGCAAGCTTTCCGAAAAATGGTCATTTGTTAAAATCGGACACTCGAGCGCCGTTTTATGACCGTTTGAAGTTTTATCGTCGTTTTTTCGCTTTTTCAGTGAAGATATCGTCCATATTTATTTGTAATTTATCGTAATTTACCGTATTTTAGCGTAATTTAATGTAATTTAGCGTAATTTAACATAATTTAGTGTTATTCAACATAATTTAAATTAATCTATCGTATTTTTGTATAAATATGTTAATTATACATTAAAAGAAGTAATATAACAAATAATTTAAACAAAAATTTCAAATTTTGATTTCATATTTGATCTTCTTAGTGTCTCTCTCTCTAAAAAAAAAAAAAATGGAGTAAGCCGGCCAGAAAATGACCGGTTTACTCTGGTACCTAAGCCGGCCATTTTCTGGCCGGTTTGGGCATTTTTTGATATTAGATCGAATTCTGGGCAGAATTAATAATTTGTATTAAACTTTGGATATTAATAAAAATGTCGGAGAATCTGAACTTGCTTTGAGCAGTATATATATGTGCTCGTGGGCTTACTACAAGTCTATCATCAAAAATCAAAAAGGAAATTACTACAAGTCTGTTAAGCTTTTTTTTTCTTTTTCTAGGTGAAATGCTTGTTACCCTTTCCCTTTTTTATCCTAAGGAAAATGCTTTTTCAGAAAGTGTTTTAATACCTCAGACAGAAACGATTCGAGGGAAATGATCGTGTCAAGTTTCGAGATTTCGTTAGATACGTATGTGCTACTTCGTTAATTTACTTTTTTGTAAATGCTAGAAATAAAAAAAAATCTGAAAATAGTGTTTGGTGGTGGGTCCGGATAGTCGGATCTAAGATGTTAAAACCGATCTAATTATCGGTACAATCATGATCAATATTAATAAATTATATATAGCCAGTTCAATTTGTCTAGTCTAGCACTGTTAAATGATATATACAATACAGAAGCATGTCCCATTTTGTTAGTCCAAATATAAAAGTACTGCAGATATCATCTATATATATATAGTTAGTTTACTAATACGTACAAGCCGAAATAAAATGGATACAATATGTAAAATGTACTTGTGTTGTGCCTCATGCAACTTGGCTTTCAACTAGGTAATTACATAATAAATCATTCTTAATTGTTGCTATTAGTTTCCAGAAATCTCGCTTATTTCATTCACCAACATCGATCGATTGCAAGCAGCACCTCTAATTAACACCACCAATCCTTCTCCGTGCAGCGCTTGGAGGGGCCATAGATTCTAGAAGTTCCAGGTCTTCCAGTACCTCTAGTACAATATGGCTCTGAATTTGTGCAGAAGTTGAGGACGTGAATATGGGATATATTAAACAGTTAGAAAAACTTGAAGTTATTCATATTTAAATTGATAAGAGTAAGGCTAAGGTGCTATGGATAGCATAAGGTTTTCCGTGCTACGGTCTCAAAAACCTATCGTATAAACTTTAAATTTCAATTTAAGTAGCTCAGTAAATTGTTTATATAATAAACTTGTTTAATACCAATTTTTACTATTTTTGAAATTTTTATCTATTTTTTATGATTTATGAAAGATAGCAAAAAATAACCTTGGCAATTTTTTTTTTAAATAATTTTTTACCATCTTTCATAAATAATAAAACAATAATAAAAAAATTCTAAAAATAATAAAAATTGATATTCTACAAGTTCATTATATAATCAATTTACTGAGCTACCTAATCGAAGTTTGAAGTTTATATAATAGATTTTTGAGGCTGTAACACGGAAGATTTTATGATATCCATAGCACCTAAGCCTTACTCGTACTATAATATGGACTGTTACGTACTGTGGGCTTGGCGATGAAGATTAATTTTGGTTGTACATGATTAATTATTAAGCTACAAAGAACGAGATCGAGATAATACTTACTTGGGATCAATCCTGGTTTACCAGCTGGTTGTGAGGAGTTGGCGTCAATAGCAGCAGTTTGCATGGCCAAAGTGCTGAGCAGCAAACAGATGATCATGAATTCAGTCCTCATTTTTCTCCCAAAAAACTCTACACACTACCAGTACAAGTTTTCAATCTTCACCATTTTATACTGGTAATTTATAACAAGACTTGAGCAAATCAACTCCCAAGTCAAGTCCCTCCCTGCCTCTGAATTGATTTGACTTCATCACTCCCAATTTGGTTAACATTTGCTACACGGAATGACTAATAACAGTATGAATTCATGTCACCCAAGGTAACTCAAATTTTGTGTTTCAATCCGGACCATCTGATCTACTTTGGGACAGATATTAATGGGACCCCATGCATTCCATCTAGGATCAGATTGGTCCAGGTTCTGATCAGACGGTCTGAATTTAAATAAAAATTTTGAATTACTTTGTGATACAAACTATAACAAGATTACGATCAAAGTAGAACGCAAATTAATGCCTTAGTCTTACTTGGGTTGCTTTGCTGAATTACTGACCTCCACTATCAAGTTAATTTGAATTTGGAGTGGAGCTGTCTATTCCCTTGGACCATGTTCTATCTCTTTTTTAACTTTTTACTTGGGTTGCTTTGCTAAATTACTGACCTCCACTATCATGTTAATTAATTTGAATTTGGAGGGGAGCTGTCTTTTCAGTACTGTATAATTCAGAACATATAAATGAAGTTCCCATGGAGAGAATTTTATATTATTATAAAAATATTATAAATTACGAAAAGGAAAGACAAAGAGTACTTTTATTTTTAGATACATATAAAGAAGGATCGGTAGAATTTTTTACCGATTTAAAAATTTTTAACCAGTAAAAATTTCAACGATCCAAATTTTTTTAATTTTTTTCTGTGGTCAGTGGTTTGAATGAGTAGAAAGAAGAACTATTTTTTTGGAAGTTACTTTTATATAATTTTAGAATTTGATGTATAAAAGGATCGCGACAAATGATCCGGATCCAAAGTTTGGACCAAGATCCATAGCTTGAATCCAAATATTTGTATTTTTTTTCCAGCAACAAACATATGACAATATAATAAAATAGTGGCCATAAAAAATTTAGCATGAAAATGTTTGGATCTGAATTATTGATCTTGTTCCAAATTCTAAGATTATTCTTATATTTTTCAATAATAATTTCTAAAATATAAAAGAAAATCTCTTCATTCTCCATTCAAACAAATGATCGACGAAAAAAAAAAAAAAAAAAAGTTTGGATCGGTAAAAATTTCACCAATCATTTTATGCATTGAAAAACAAATTAAAGTACTCTTTCTGTTTTTCTCTATTATTTTATTATATTTTCTATAAATAAGAAATTATCTTCCTTGGACCATGTTCTATCTCTTTTAATTTTAATTTGTTAACTTTTTGTTTGCTTTTGTTTCAAAATTGAATAAACCTAATCAATATATATATATATATATTCAAACTTCGTTAGTGCTTTTCCTAACTTGTGATGTGGGGAATCCGTGTTTGTTCTTGCAACAGGAAATGTTTTTCAAAATATGTAATAGAAAATCTGAACTTGCTTTAAGCAGTATTTGGTCTTGTGGGCTTACTAAAACCTATGACCAAACATGGTAACAACGATAAGATGGAGGGCCCATGCCAAAGGCAGGCCGCACGGCCCATCACCATGACCAACAAACTCATTGTACACTGGTTAAATTAAAATGCATTACAATTCACAAGATTAGTTGGAATTTCATTTAATACATTGGATGAATTATTAGAACACAATATATCCAAATAATATATGGTAAAAGTAATGCCCAATCATCTATAATTATTTTTTTTGGGAAACAATCATCTATAATTATTGTATTAATACAAGCTGAAACAAAATGGATACAATAGGCAAAATGTACTTGTGTGCTCTCAACTTGCTTTAAACAAGATAATTACATAATATATCATCCTTAATTGCTGCTATAATTAGTATCCAGAAATCTTTATCGTTCTTCTATCGGCATCTCTAGCAGCATCCATTACCACAACAACTATCCTGGCAGGCGCACCCGAAATGGATTGTAGATATCGGGTCTTCTCCTTTGGTTAGACCAGCCCGGTCTGAATCTGTGCAGAAGTTGACAACATATGAATATGGTCTATATTAAACACTCGTAATATTACGATCCAAACAGCCAAAACACCATTCAGAATCTGTCACTATCCACGAAGGTAAAACTAGTGTTTACTGCCGGTATTCCCGCGGTTCCTCTCGTTGGTAATAGTCACTTTTTACCCTCGCACAGATAGTGTCAATATTATTTTTTCCATACCCTCGCGAATGAATACATTGTAATGGAGACACATGGCTTATCTATCGGTTTTCAAAATACTATAATATGGACTCTTACTGTGGACAAGGAGATGAAACTTGATTTTGGTTGTACATGATAATTAAATCACTCAACAAGAGAGAGCATTCACCTTCGACGACCATTCTACGACCCGGAACGTAAGCGGAGACGCCAATAGAAGCAGTTTGCATGGTCACAGCGCTAAGAAGCAAACAGAGGATCATGAATTCAATCCTCATTTTGTTGCTCTACTAGTAACAGCAGCACTGGCAGTGTCCCTTGATTTCTTCCATCTTCATCAACAATTTCTTTGCAATTTCTGGAAACTAATAGCAACAATTAAGGAAAATTTAAAAGCGGGAGACAACATAAATTTTCCTTAATTGTTGCTATTAGTTTCCAGAAACCTCGATCAAACATGTGCTGGGTTGATTATAGATTCGTGGATCTGGAGCATGTGAATATGGTATAGTATTTGGCCTTGAATTTGTGCAAAGTAGAGAACATATGAATATGGAGTCAAATTAACTCATCTCAAAAGAAACAAGGGGCAACTGACTATGACCATATATATAGGCCAATCCAGTTGAGAGAAATGCGTTCAATTGACTTCACTTCAATTCTGTCATCGATTCATAAATAATTTGCAATAAAATAAAAAAATCAATTTATAAATAATTTTCTTAATTTTTAATATTCCCTGCAATCGATTTTCCAATTTATCACCCAACACTTTAATTTCCTCTCTGTGTGTTAATTTGCCTTTGTACTTCAATCCTCGACTGTGGCTCAATTTCGTTTTCAAGACTTGGATTGAAACCGAATCAAATCACAAAAGACGATCAAATATTCAAGTAATCTTATGATATTAGTAAAATATAATTTGTAAAACACTTGAAAATCTAGAAATTTTGAGTTGAGTTTATGAAATAGTTTCATGCCATTAAGGTGTTTGATGAAATGCTCCAATGAAAATTGGATTCATTTTTTGATATAGAGTACTTATACAGCCAATACCATTTTCTTTTCTACTCGGATAGTTTGTATTGTATGAGAGGAACAATGCACATCACAATTCACAAGACATGCATTCATTGGATGATTTGAACACAATATATTCAAATAATTTGTAGTACAAGTACAACCAAATCATATAAAATTACTTTATTAGTAAAATCCACAATTATGTTCTCTCAAACTTGCTTTAATATAGTTGGTAATTACATAATTGATCATCCTTAATTGTTACTATTAATTAGTTTTCAGAAATCTCCATCATTCTTTAAGCACCAGGAGGGCTAGGCTTAGCAGCATGCAACTCTGGGCAGCACTTGCTTGGTCCACGAATTGGAGATGGTTTAGGTCCTCCAATACTGGGCGCTGAATTTGTGCAAAAGTTGAGAACATATTAATGAATATTTATGGAGTTAGATTAATTAAACAGCGATAAAAAAAAAAAAAAACCACGATGTTATTCATTATTAATTTTAGTTGAACATGATCATTAAGTCACTCAGAACGAGAGAGCATTTACAGCAATTACAGCAATTACAGGCGGACAATCCAGCAGAAGCAGCAGGTTGCATGGCCATAGCGCTGAGCAGCAAACAGAGAATCACTAATGCACTCTTCATTTAATTTTGCTCCCCAAAAACTCTACACACTACCAGTAGCAGTAGCGGTGTCCCTTGATTTCTCCCATCTTCATCATTTTATAATGAAAATTATAACAAGACTTGTGCAAGTCAACTCCCAAGTCAAGTCCCTCCCTGCCTCTGCTTTCCCAACTCTGAATAACATTTGCTACACGGAATGACTAATAACAGTATGAATTCATGTCACCTAAGGTAACTCAAATTTTGTGTTTGAATCCGGACCATCCAATCTACTTTGGGAAGGATATTTTAAAGGCATCCCGTGCATTCCATCTAGGATCAGATTGGTCCAGGTTCTGATCAGACGGTCCGAATTTAAATAAAAAATTTGAATTACTTTGTGATACAAACTATAACAAGATTAGGATCAAAGTAGAACGCAAATGCCTTAGTCTTACTTGGGTTGCTTTGTTGAATTACTGACCTCCACTATCAAGTTAATTTGAATTTGGAGTGGAGCTGTCTATTCCCTTGGACCATGTTCTATCTCTTTTTTAATTTTTTACTTGGCTTGCTTTGCTAAATTTCTTGTTCGGGAATGTGCAATAAAATAAAAAAATAAATTCATAAATAATTTGCTTAATTTTTAATATTCCCTGCAATCGATTTTCCAATTTCTAACCAAACACTTTAATTTCCTCTCTGGGTGTTAATTTGGCTTTGTACTTCGATCCTCGACTGTGGCTCAATTTCGTTTTCGAGACTTGGATTGAAACCGAATCAAATCACAAAAGACGATCAAATATTTCAAGTAATCTTATGATATTAGTAAAATATAATTTGTAAAACACTTGCAAATCTAGAAATTTTGAGTTGAGTTTATGAAATAGATTCATGTCATTAAGGTGTTTGATGAAATGCTCAAATCAAAATTGGATTCATTTTTTGATAGAGTACTTATACAGCCAATACCATTTTCACAAGACATTCATTGGATGAGAAGAACAATGCACATCACAATTCACAAGACATTCATTGGATGATTTGAACACAATATATTCAAATAATTTATAGTACAAGTACAGCCAAATCATATAAAATTACTTTATTAGTAAAATCCACAATTATGTTGTCTCTCAAAACTTGCTTTAATTAAAGTTGGTAATTACATAATTGATCATCCTTAATTGTTACTATTAATTAGTTTTCAGAAATCTCCATCATTCTTTAAGCACCAGGAGGGCTCCTAGCAGCATGCAACTCTGGGCAGCACTTGCGTCGTCCAAAAATTCGAGATCTTTTAGGTCCTACAATATCGGGCGCTGAATTTGTGCAAAAGTTGAGAACATATTAATGAATATATATGGAGTTATATTAATTAAACAGCGATAAAAAAAAAACCACGATGTTATTCATTATTAATTTTGGTTGAACATGATCATTAAGTCACTCGGAACGAGAGAGATAACACTTACCTCCACCGGTGGTTAACTTGTTGTCACGGGGAATGTACGCCACCCTGTCCCTGTTTAAGGTGTCGTAGATGATTGGTCGAGAAGCAGTTTGCATGGTCATAGCGCTGAGAAGCAAAAAGAGGATCATGAATACAGTACTCCTCATTTTGCTTCTAAAAAACTGTACACAATACCAGTAACAGTGTGCCTTGATTTCTTCCATCTTCATCATTTTATACTGGTAAATATAACATGCATGACTAAATCAACTCTCAAGTCCAAGTCTCCCTCCCTGTCTCTGCCTTCAAGTCTGAATTGACTTGACTTCATGTCCCGGTACAGAATAATACCTCTCACTTGGTTAAATTTTTCTACACGAAATGGGTAATAACAAATTTCAGGTCAAGGTACAACGCAAGTGTCTCTCTTACTTGGGTTGCTGTCACAGTCCAACTTGCTGTGAGATATGTTTAGTTGGTTTACTGGGAATTCATATCATCTAAAGTAACTCAAAGTTTATATCTCTGAAAATAACTTTTGAGTTTGATTTCGGAACGTCTAATTAGAGGGACCAATTTCGTTTCGATGGATCTGATGGGTTCCACGTATTTCCGATCCGCTTTATGATCTGTGTGCTGCCTCAATATGTGTGCAAGTTAGCTTTAATATTCGTGCACACGAATCTTAAATTGGATCATACGGATGTGGAACCCTTCGGACCCAAATTGGTTCTCTGATTAATTCTATCTTAAACCAAATTGATCCGTATTTTGACTGATTGGACGGTCTGGATTCAAACTCAAATTTTTGAGTTACATTAGGAATCCAGACCCGACAAAAGACAGGCCGCACGGCCCATATTGACCATGGCCCACCTAACCGTTTCCGTTACCAAGTATCTACAACGAATATACTCCCCATTTATAGCCACTCACCAGTGGGACCGTAACGCCATCCAATGGGCACTCCAGTGGCCCATATTTCTTCTTCTCATTCGTTCCTTTGTATTTTTATATTGTGATCAGGTGGTCATTGCAGATTCATCACCTCTGCGGTAAAAGAATATTTGAATACATATGTAAACCGTACAAATTATTTAATATTCGTGCTAAATCAGATCAGACGGTCCATATCTAAACTCAATATTTCTATTACCATAGGTGATATGAATCCAGTAATTGCGCGCCACCAAATTCTCTCGTTTCCCTCGCCTTCTTCTCACCTCGACTTCTCCGCTCTCTCTTTCTCCACTCTAACTTTCCAATGGAGAAGATTGCTCTACGCCGACCTCCTCTCCTTTCGCCTCCAGTTCACCACCATCCCCACCACCTCTGATGTCTCCGTTCTCTCCCTCTCTCCCTCCCCACCTCCTCCGTCTCTCTCCGCCACCGCCCTTTACCTCTCCGTGCTTCTTCATCATCAATCCCTTTGATAAAACCTGAAACCCAAAAGACAAAGGAATGTACTGGTAATGCCAGTACGAATGCCGGGGTAAAGCCGGTTCCTTTTGCTATATCAGTTGGAATTGGTCTTGCTATGCGGTTTCTGGTACCAAGACCGGTTGAGGTTTCGCAACAGGCATGGCAATTGCTTGCTATTTTTATGTCTACGGTTTCCGGGCTCGTGCTTGGCCCGTTGCCGGTGGGGTCATGGGCTTTTCTCGGGCTCACTACGTCTGTGCTGACAAAAACTCTGACCTTCTCTGCTGCCTTCTCTGCTTTCACTGATGAGGTAATTTTGTGATTATGATAATAAGCAGGAGATTGTATTGTTATTTGCAAATGGAAATGCATGATATGTCAATTAATTGGGGATTTTCATTATGCCCCCTCAAAAACTTCAAATTACAATCTAATTATGCATGATATGTTAATTAATTGTGTATTTACCTCTATAAAATTGAAAAACTCACAAATTTACCAAATTCATTGTCTTTTTAATTAAACTCATTTTAAATTTATATAGTAACAATTTTACTATTTATTTAAAATATAAAAAATATGTAGTTAAGAGAAATGTCCGTCTTCTAAGTAAAAAATAGGAAGACAGCACAAATCAAACTCAATGTCTCAATCTGAGTAATGAATAATAATAAAGGCTCGGTTCAAAATTGTTTATTTGGAATTACTTTTTTATCATCATACTTAATAAAAACAATTAACTCATAAAATATATTCATTTTAATCAGGGATTATTTATTCAGTAAAATACTCGGAATAAATCACCTATAGATTATGTCCAGTTTTATCATAAATTTAATAGTAAAAGTATACATTAACACTATATTTAATTATATAAAAATGTAACACAACATCATTAGCTTTGGTGAGATCTTTTGTAAAATAAGTATATTTGGGTCATACATATTTTATTTGAAATGTAAGTTAGAAAATTTCATGAACATGGTGCAACATTAGAATGTAATTATTACAACAAAAGACATTCATTGGATGATGAGAGCATTAATATTCAAAAAAATTTATACTTTTACTAAGAGTACTGCTGATTTTTCTACAATTACTGCATTAATATAATATAAGCTGAAAGAAAAAGGATACAATGTGTAAAATGGGAAAACCAAATCCGTAGGTATGTTTTCTCTCAACTTGCTTTAATTAAAATAGGCAATTACATAATAAATCATCACAAATTGTTGCTAGCTATTAGTTTCCTGAAATCTCCATCATTCTTTAAGCACCAGCATGGCTAGCAGCAATTCACACCACAACATCTCTCTCCGCAGCAATAACGGCTAGGTCCATAGGGATTAGAAATTCGAGGTCTTTATGTTATATTAAACATCATAAAAACATCGAGGTTATTCATGTAAAAATTGATAAAGAAACAGTCATACTTTACTCGATATCACGAAAGACGGTATTTCTGTTAACTCATCGCAAAAAAAACATGGGCAACTGACTTGACCATTTGGATGTGTGTGTGGATCGTTAAAGAAAACATATAAGCATAATACTATTTATGATAGTATGTGAAAATCGTGTGTGAAAATTATTAGTTGGAATTATATAGAAAAAGTGTTTATTGTGTCCTATTATAAGTAAATAAAGAGGGAGAATTTCATATATGTATACCCGTCAAAAACTTTTAAATTACATAATTTCGCTCAAAAAACTAACAAGTTTAACCAATTTATTATCTTTCCTATTTGAACTCATTTTAATTTATAAATAGATATTTTACTATTTATTAAAAATAAAATATTAATGTGTAGCAAGTTTATGAAAATATTTGGTTTTTATTTTTCCAGTTGTAGGGACAAATGGTTCATAGTCTTACGTGTGACATATACAAAAGTGTATACCTATATGACATTGTGTATACGTTACATGTAGTGAAATGAATCATATACCCTCGGAAATTGATAAATAAGAAGACTGAACATTATTATTACACACCACATATTTTATTTTTTTAATAAGAGGTAAAATGAGAACTTTATAAATTTAAATGAGTTCTAATAGAAAATGCAATAAATTGGGAAAAAATTTGTGAGTTTTTGAAACTTAGACGGGTAAATATAATATTATAAATTTTAGTTGGGGAAATACGTAATTTCGAAGATTTTGCAGGGCATACATGAAATTTTCCCAAATAAATATTTTTGAAATTGAATTCTTACAAAGTGTGGTGATCTGAAAAACCAAATCCAATTTCCATGAAAATAGTATATATTTTAGTGCTTTGTGAATTATTAATTGTATGAAGAATATAATTGCTTGAGATAAAAATTGAATCAAACCGCTCAATTTTAAATATCCACAAACAACTGTAACACCATTTTTTTCCCCTTAATCTTATTGTTTCCTGTTACTTCTTTTGCTATCTTTTTCCAACATCTAGTGATTACACATGTCTTATCTATTGTCTTCCAAAAATACTATAATATTATATATGTCGCTCAGAAGGAGGGATAGCATGCATTTACCTATAGGACCGTAGTTGATTCGGCCAAAAGCAGTTTGCATGGCCATAGCGCTGAGAAGCAAACAGATGATCATGATGAATTCACTCTTCATTTTGCTGCACAAATACTCTACACACTACCATCAACAGCAGCAGTAGCAGTACAGTGTCCCTTGATTTCTTCCATCTTCATCATTTTATACTGAAAATTATAACAAGACTTGAGCAAATCAACTCCCAAGTCAAGTCCCTCCTCTCGATCTGCTGTCAGCTCTGAATTGACTTGACACCATTTGTCCCGGTAGAGAATAATACCTCTTAATTTGGTTAAATTTTTCTACACGAACAGTTGGTTTAAGAGGGCCCATATTGACCATGGCCCAATCAAACCACTACAGCAGAAAGAGGCATCAGCGACCAAATTTTTGGTCGCTGATAATATAGGCGCCGGTCGCGGATACTCATTCCGGTCGCTGAAAGTCAAATTTGGTCGCTGAAAGACCGGTCGCTGTAAGCCTTGTCGCTGATACTCTTCTGATGACGTCACCGGTCGCTGATAATACGTCACCCGGTCGCTGATAATCTTTTGCGACCAAATTTTTTTGGTCGCTGTTGTTTTTTCCTGACATCAAAGAAAAAAGTATCTGCGACCAAAACAACGGTCGCTGATAGTTAAAACCGGTCGCAGAAAGTCTTCTGTCAGGTTTTTAATTTTTTTTTATTATTTAAATTTGCACCATTTAATAATTAGTACTACACGTACCAACATACAACATAAACATACAAACAAATTTAAACATAATTGTCGATATATACAATAAATAAATAGCAATTTTAAATTTTACAACCAATTACAACCATTTACAATAACAATTTTAAATTTTACATTATGAAAAACTGTAAGGAGTAGTTGAATTCGATTGCTTAGCACTTTCCCTCATTTCGGCATCTCGCAACTGGTATACCTGCATTACAAATTTCATATATTAATTAGCAGCATATTAAGTACTTACAAAAATAAGGGGCAGCTTATCAGTTTGTCTGATTCAAGAAAGAAAGAGAAAGGGACCTTCTTGCTGACAGAGTTTGCAAAAGTGACATATGGTCATTAAATGGTCATTAAAGAAAGAGAAAGGGACCTTCTGTTCATATAATTTACAATTTACAATTGTCTAAGCAAAGCTGGAATTTTCAATTAAAGCAACTAAATTGATTTTACCAAAATAACAATCAACAAATAAGTTACAACATAAACCCTCTAAAATTCAAAAATAAATCAGAAAACAAGAGATAAGAGGGTCATACCAATAATGTGCAATTTGGTTTAGTTAACATAAGGGCAATTCAATCATTGTTGTTCTCACTTAACTATTGACTTTTAATGTTGGGTTTTATTTGCAAAATATAAATATTGGGTATATACTTATAAACTATTCCAGGAAAAGTAGGTTTATCTTTGCTTCTTTTAGCAACCCACAAAAACATTTCACTGTCAATCTCAACATATCCATTCATGTGTACTCCATAAGCCTATCATATATTAATTGATCAAAATAGGAGATGTATAAATAAGAAGTAATAAGGCACAAAGAAAGATACATATTAATGGTTCCTTGCATGGTAACAAAAATTGACCAGTATTACCAGTATTTTCTGGTAATTTCTGGTATTTACCAGTATTTTCTGGTATCTATGTAATTTTCTGGTTTTTTTTCTCAATTATGTACTATTGTCTTTTAGTTTAATGAATTATCTACGGGTTTGAAATAAAAAAATAAATAAATTGAAGGGTATTTTAGACCTTTATGCCAAAATAAGGGGCAGCTGCACGCTCCAATGAGAAGAAAGGCGGCACTCCAAATGCTAATGTCACGGGATACAACTGAATTATATATAAGAAAACAAGTATAATGTTAGACATAGTTATCTAAGTATATAGAACATGCTATCCAAATTTCACAACTGGCCAATTATGAGAAAGTGTAGAAGTACCTCATTTCGAATACCTGGAATAAGGTTGCCTAAGCATTTAATGACATGTGCAACTGCTTCTGTTCTAGCCTCGTATGATTTTAGTGATGGATTAAATCTAAGATGCTCACCTATTTCTCCTTCTCCATTTTTATCTTTTACAATGTGAAATACATCATTGTGTTTGCTCAAGTGCTTGGTGAATCTGAAACAAAATGAACTCAAAGTAAGATATTGAGAATAAGTAACAGTTAAATGTTTTTTTCAAAAATTAATAAACAAAAGCTTACGCTTCGTGAGTATAACCAGCAATCTGATTATCAATTAGGATTTTAGCACAAACCCAACCCAAAAATCGAACAAAAATCGAGTAAAAATTCGGATTTTAGCACAGGGTACCACTGGTACCGTGCAAACGACAACAGGAAAAACAGGGAAAAGTCGGTACCAGTACAGAGACGGTGCTAGTGGCTGATACCCACAAGCGGGCGATTCTATCCACAAGCTCTGATACTCGAGGGTGCACTGGTACGTTGGAAGGCACAGATTTGAACTGGTACCAGTGCTGCTGGTTTTCACAGGTACGCTGGAAGGCATGGATTTGGACTGGTACACGAACACAAGAACTAAATACAATGCATTACCATTAACTCCTTTAGAACAACGGACTCTAGCAACGGTCTGGTCGGGTCTGACCCACCAGAGAACCCTCGAGTTGAGTAGAGCGTCTCGAGAGAGAGTACAAGGTCGAGTAGGTTACAGTCGGTGCGGTTGTGAGAGGCGGCGGAGGCGGCGGAGGCGGCGCAGAGGCGACCGATGGAGAGGAGGTACCGCACAGCGATGTCGGATAAAGCACGGAGCGTGGAGGGTCGGGCGGAGGTGTACCCTACGGAGCGGCAGATTTGCGCGACGGATACGGTGGAGATGGCGGCGTAGAAATCAGGGCTCGCTGGAGATTCCATTCATGGCGAGTTGATTTTGGGTTCTGAGAAGGGTTTCGGGCGGAAAGGGTTTGATTTTGGGGAAGGATTTTGATCGAGGCAGAGAGCGTTTTGATTTTGGTGGAGGAGTGGCGCGCGTTTTATTTTTCAGCAACCGCGTTTTTTTCAGCGATAAAAAAAAAAAAAAAAAAAAAAACTTTCAGCGACCGGTGTTGTCGCCGGTCGCTGATACAGTTGGTCGCCAGAATTTGAGTGAAAATCTCCAAAAATCTTTATTTTTGGAGAGAAATTGAGAATCAGCGACCGGCGTCACCACCGGTCGCTGATACCGGTCGCTGAAGCTCTGTTTTGCTGTAGTGAACCATTGCCGTTACGAAGTATCTAGAACAAATATACTTAACATTTATAACCACTCACTAGTGAGACCGTAACGCCATCCAATAGGTATTATAGGTCCGACGTCCATTGGATCTACTTTGGTTTGATGGATTCAATCACCATTCAATACACAGTAAGATGCGTGCGCTCTGCTTTAAAATGCAAGTGCGTCTGTTTCAATTTTCGTATGCACAGATCTCAAAATTGATCGGATAGTCTTAAAGCTCATTGGATCTAAAAGTAGATCCATGCCCATCAGACCTAATCTGTTCTCCTCCAGAAATTGCTTCCTCAGATACTCTCTACTAATAAACAAATAATAAAATGCTTCTGTATTTGGGCACCTAAGGTAACACAATATTTATGTTTAGATAATGACCGTTAGATCAGAATAAGCAGAATATGAAAGGGCTCCTTATTCTAATCGGACGATTCAGATCTAAACAGAAATATAAATTTACCTCAGAGGATTTGGAATCGTAAATATTTTGTTGTTATCAAGTGATTGCGCGCTTCTCGCCATTTGTTCGGAAATGCGAAATAAAAAAAAATAAACAATTCATAAATAATTAACACTCGCTGTCGCTCCAATATCATCACCAAATTCTCTCATTTCTCTCGCCTTCTCACGTCGACTTCTCCGCTCTTCCTCTTCGCGCTTCTTCATCATCTACCAACGGTTGTATCAACCACTCACCAGTGGAACCAGAACGCCATCCGATTGGCAGTCCAGTGGCCCATGTTTTAAATCCTCTTTGTTAATAAAATTGAAGGGATCATGCCATAAAATAAATGTGGTCATGTCATGTAATAAAAATATGAATCAACCAAAAGGAGAAATCACCTGCCATCCGAAGGAAGTATCATGCGTCGATCACTAAATTTTTCCGTTGCCAGGAATATATATATTAACTCTATTGATTAAATGTGCTGGACCGTATTTAATATCACACAACACAATTCACAAAATTTAAATTTACTTTAGTTAATTAAAAGCATTTTAATACATTCATGGAAATATTGAACAGTAGGGTTAAAAAGCAACATTGGTTTTGTGCTCCAATCATACTCCACATCCTTATCTCTAGTTCTAAAGTCTGAATAGTCCATCCAAACAGCTCAACCTGATTTTCATTTTAAAAAGTGCTTGGAGACCAAATTTTATATTTTTTGAAATTTTGTTACTATTTTTTTAGATAGGTACAAAATTACTGTTTTTTATGGTCCAAAATCTTCAAAAAATAGTAATTTTGTCCAAAATTCCTGTAAATATTTGGTCTCCAAGCACATTTTAATATGAAGATTTTGTTCAGCGGTTCGGATCAACTGTCCGGACTTTGAAAACGGATAAAAATATGTAGAGCAAGATTGGAGCACAAAATAATGGTGCATTTTATCTTTCAGTAACTTTCGTGAGATATTTTGTAATATAAGTATATTTGGGTCATATTTTCTTTGAAATGTAAGTTAGAAAATTTCATGAACATGGTGCAACATTAGAATGTAATTATTACAACAAAAGACATTCACTGGATGATGAGAGCATTAATATTCAAAAAAATATATACTTTATAGTAAGAGTACTGCAGATTTTTCTACAATTACTGCATTAATATAAGCTGAAAGAAAAAGGATACAATGTGTAAAATGGGAAAACCGAATCCGTAGGTATGTTGTCTCTCAACTTGCTTTAATTAAATCACAAATTGTTGCTATTAATTTCCTGAAATCTCCATCACAACTTGCAGCAACGACTCACACCACAACATCTCTCTCCGCAGCAATAACGGCTAGGTCCATAGGGATTAGAAATTCGAGGTATTTCTGTTATATTAAACAAAATAAAAAGCTCGAGGTTATTCATGTATAAATTGATAAAGAAACAGTCATACTTTACTCGATATCACGAAAGACAGTATTTCTGTTAACTCATCGCAAAAAAAACATGGGCAACTGATTGACCATTTGGATGTGTGTGTGGATCGTTAAAGAAAACATATAAGCATAATACTATTTATGATAGTATGTGAAAATTGTTAATTGGAATTTTATAGAAAAAGTGTTTATTGTGTCCTATTATAAGTAAATAAAGAGGGAGAATTTGATGTATACCCGTCAAAAACTTTTAAATTACATAATTTCGCTCAAAAAACTAACAAGTTTAACTAATTTATTGTCTTTTCTATTTGAACTCATTTTAATTTATAAATAGATATTTTACTATTTATGAAAAATAAAATAATATGTAGCAAATTTATGAAAATATTTGGTCTTTTATTTGGCCAGTTGTAGGGACAAATGGTTCATAGTCTTTTCCTGTGACATATACAAAAGTGTAAACCTATATAACATTGTGTATACGTTATAAGTAGTGAAATGAATCATATACCACGGAAATTGATAAATAAGAAGACTGAACATTATTATTACACACCACATAATTTTATTTTTTAATAAGAGATAAAATGAGAACTTTCTAAATTTAAATGAGTTCTAATAGAAAATGCAATAAATTGGGAAAAAATTTGTGAGTTTTTTAAACTTAGACGGGTAAATATAATATTATAAATTTTAGTTGGGGAAATACGTAATTTTTGAAGATTTTGCAGGGCATACATGAAATTCTCCCAAATAAATATTTTTGAAATTGAATTCTTACAAAGTTTGGTGATCTGAAAAACTAAATCCAATTTCCATGAAAATAGTATTTTAGTACTTTGTGAATTATTACTTGTCTGAAGAATATAATTTTTTTAGATAAAAATTGAATCA